>JABMIG010000338.1:0-135401 GCA_013187285.1 Cyclotella cryptica
CAAACATGTCTGTCTTGCAGTTACATGCTCTCAGCAGGAAATATGGGCATCTGGTCAAGTGTAATTTAAATCACCACCCCACCACAAATTCTTTGAGTGATAACCATCTGTCTAACAGTCAAACGGGGACAGATGACTCTGTTGCAACATATTTAGACCAGGATGATTGGCACCCTGGGGACTTCATTGAGTATTATGCTACTCCTTTGTTTGTGGCGATCCAAAAGGCCACCGAATTTCAAAATTCATAGTGTCGGTGGTAAAGCTGATAACATAGTAGTGCATACAGCCCGTGGGGGGATTTCGGACTGGATAAAAAGTGTGAGGAAAGTCAAGGTCCAACCAGATGGGAAGACATGTGAACCTGTTGGTGGGTGCTTGAATCTTGATGACATCAACACAGTTGCCAGTTCTATGGATGGATGCCCTAGTAGAGCTGAGAGTGATATGTTTTGGAACATATACAATAGTCAACTCAAATCAATGAAAAAAGGTGCAAAAACAAAGGGACCATCACTCAAGACTTCCAAAAAAAGTGCGCTCCCACCATGACCAACAGGAACAGAACAACTGTTAATTTCAACTCATGCTCTACCACAACTGCTCTCATTGATATAAGTCCGGCCTCCAATTCATCTCCCATACCAGATACCCATCCTATAACAGCTAAGGAGGCAAACCCATCTCTCAGTATTACTCCCCACCAACACAACAGTTGCTACTTCATTGCCATTGTGTACCCACTCTACAACAGCCAGCAATGATAATTTATGTGCATCCACTACCATTCTCTCCGCTATAACTAATGATGGACCTCAATGTTCCAATCAAAGTTGCAATTCTCCCACACCATCAGATATGGTAGCAACAGTAGAGGCAGTGGTTTGTGACTTTGTTCATAATTCCCCTACATTTCAAAGAGAAATCCAATATTCATCACTGTCATTCCCACAGCAGTCCTTGTATGATACCAAAATTAAGAGCAATCAGCATGTGGATGGATCAAGAGATCCTATTCCTCTCCTTTATCTGTAAAGATGAGAAGAATTCCACCAAGAGACCCTAACAGATGGTTTCATTCAAGGTGCACACAAGACGTAAATGGAAAATCTGTTGAATGCATAGAATATGGAACCATGGGAGATTGGAAGGTACCCATTGAATCAAGTGTGGTAGGTAGTCTCATTGATGGATCATTGGCAGGCAATGATGAGCTGTACAATGTCAGGTGGATTTCATATGACATCCATAAGTGTTCATCTGTGTTGAGAAAATTTTTTCGGCCCATAACTCCAGACCCTCTGAAACTACGATTTAAAAACAGTGCTGTTGTGAAATATGTATCTATGGAACATTCCAGTTGTGTGAAAAGACAGGTGAAAAAATTAGGACCCAGCATGATTATGTTGCATATATCCATGGATGGTGTCAGACAAGTGATGAAAATGATAACTTTACATGCCAAGGCACATGGGTGAGTGGTGTTGCACTTACGATGCATTGGTTGCTCTGAAGAAGGGTGCTCCTTTAACAGAAATTGGATATGTGATACAAAAAATTGTATGCACAGAAAAGGTCATCCTTATGGGCAATTGAGGGGAGAAGACAGGAAGGCACTTGTTGACTCCCTTGCAAAAAGGCAACTTGATGTTTGGGGAACTGCTAATGTGCGCCCAAACACAATAATTGAAACTAGTGTTCGAGAACTTTCCACTTCTGCATCTCATGCTCAGAATCATGGTGGTATTGCTGGTAAAGTTGGGACTGCCTACAATCTGAAATGTGATTCTGTTGTGGAACTGAGGAAGCATTATGGACTATCAGGATTCAGGGATATGGCGGACATAACATATTCCAATAGAATCATCAATGACGTTGATATTGACAAGAGACGTATGATTAGTGATAACTCAAATGATTACCGTGGAATTCTACGGACTTTTGAGATTAGAGAAAAAAAGAGATTCCATTGAAGAAAAACAGTCAACTGGGTACAGGGTTATACTATGGAACAAGACCAGTATTGAGTTGTACCACACACTGGCAACATTGAACTATGATGGAACTGGGTCAGAGGTAGACCCACAAGGTTGACACCCTTGATGGTGAATATATCCTCCATAACATTGTGTCTATTGGCAAGAATGTAGTTATTAGGCAAGACTATGATAATGTGGTGCAAAGAAAACTTCATCCTAAGATCATTGGGGAGTTCTTCTCAAATTGCAATGCTACATGTGATCATTCTTTCTTTCTGGGGGAAATAGAGGAGGCTCAACAAAAATTAATACTTTTGAGAAGAAAGAAGATCCCCTTTTGTTCAGTATGGATTGTGCTGGTCAGTTAGAATATTCTGCTTTGTTGACTTGGCGGCCATCAAGTGGTGTTCCTATGAACACAATTTGGTACTCAAACGTTGCACTTCTTATCTGCCTTGACATTTAATGTTGCAAGCATTTCATGAAAGCAGCTGTTGGTCACATCAAGATTCTTCAATCATATCAACCTGTCTTGTTGCATGACTGCAAATTGCAATTTTATAAAGGATGGTAAAGATTGGTCACGAAGTATCAAACGGTCCCCAATTCATAGGAAGTACGTTAGTCAATTCACATGCATTCTGATGCACATTTTTGTAATGCTGCAGGAGGCTGGAATATCTCTGAATCATTGGTGCATTGAGGTTTGTTGACCTACGTCTGCTCTCAGTCAAATACATTGTGTGATCCATGGAGTGATGATTTCAAAATTCAAAAGCACAGTGATTCAAAACCAATGCTTGAAATAGGTAGAAAAGTGCATACATTCATCACCAATCAAATAACACATGTGAATGACTGACAAAAAGATCACTTAGCCAACTTTTTTGATAGTGAAATGAATATTCAAAAGACAAAACTGCAGTATTGATCATGATAGTTTGTTACAGATGTGGCTCAAGCAGCAAGAGATGAACAGTTGAAATCTTTTCATATATATGCAAAAGAGGAAACTAAGATTCTGCTTTTCTTTGCATTTCAGTCCTTTATGGAATCAACCATACAAAGTTGAAGGCCGCTGATGATCATGATTACAGTATGGATTTGAATCCACAATCAACAGAGGGAAATGATGTTGAGAGCTACAGTACTGTTGAATTTGAAAGTGGATTTTACCAGTATGTTGGTGGAATGGAAATGTTGATAAAAATACAAAGACATGAGTCAAGGAAAGTACCATTCCAAGTCCAGCATTTAACATGGATATTGTTACTTATTTTGACACAAGACGCAGTGGCAAACTCCTGTTGTGGTCAGGAGCAATTGTGAAGTCAAAAAAGACTATTCAAATCAGATGTCAGAGGCAATCATATGCTGGATGAAAGAGGATAGCGCATTTCAAGCCCATTGCAAGGACTTCACATTGTACATGAACTATTCTTGGATGAAACATGTAGCCACTGATGCATTATATGCGACCTAAGTGGCAAATCTTGAGGCACACATGGAGTCATCCAAGAAGAGAAAAGCCAAGAAGCAGATACATAACAGCAAGACCAGTACTGTTTCAGATGACATGAGATTACTGGACACAGAGAACAGAGAAAAATCTTTAGAGGGAAAAACTGGTTGGACAATTAATGAATGTTGAAGCGCAGGATTGAACAAACATCTCAGCACTGTCTTGTTGGATTGGGAGCAAAAGATAAGCAATACCAGATATTGAAATGCTATGCAAAGCATCTCGGAAAAACTTTCATTGGTTCATCTACTTACTCAATCTGGATGAGTGACAAGCGGGTAGACCAGTATTATGTGATAGTTGAGTTGTGATAGACAGCTATGCATCTTTGGTGGAGAAAGGTGACTGGGAGGTCATTGAGAAAATGAATGTAAAATTTTGACCCGAGGATGAAACTTGAGTATTCACCTCTTCTTTGCCTTACTGGGCTGAACAATAAACCATGTATTATGTTTGTGTGCAATATAACATCAGTCTTGAAAAAGTGTTAAACTAATGAAAATTTACAATGTACATTATCAGTCCTTTCAAAGTACTAACATGGTGTACTTATGTTAGTTGTGTGAAAGTACTAACATAACACTTATTTCCAAATGACATTGTTAGTCATTTGAAAGTACAAAGACTTCTCTTGTATCCATAAGAAACTACCTTTTTTTACAAAAGGTATTTTTGCCATTAATTTGAAAGGACCAATGCCAAAGGACTAAATACAAATTTGTGGTACAAATTCTACATAGGACTGGATTTCCAAACATAAATTGGAAATGAAAGTACTATGATTTCCATAGGACTAAATACAGCGTGATAGCAACCAGATAGCAACCTGTTACATCGTCCAGTCCTTTTAGACTAGACTGGTTGCAGCCACGGTTGCTAATTTATCCTCTAGTTACTATTTTGTCACCTACTTTGCCGAAATGGTAATTAGACCTGAAACTTCACCGGTGCAGCCACGTTTAGAATTCGTTCTAGTTGCCAAAAAAATGGCCAACGTAATTTTTTTCGCAACGTGTTCCTTTTTGGACTGTACCTAGTGAACGTGGCCATTTCAATATTTCAGGCACTAAAAAATGCAAACTCAGATAATTGATGTCTACACAGATTCAAATATGAATTCCTATGTCACTGCCACACTTTCTCTCCCGACCTCCTCCTGACCAGCAATTCCCCAACCATCAACCAACTTCTAAACCATGGGCATCATAAGGAACACCACGATGATTGCGGCTAATGGGAGGCTACGTGGAGTCAACGAGTAAGACGAATAGGGGAACCACGTCGTAGGTTTTGAAGGAACTCCGAAAGGAGTGCTTGCTAGGGGGGTGCACCAAAAAAATGGACAATTTTATATGATGGTATATCACCATTTTTTTTGTTCCTCGTTGGAGTAGATGGTATATCTGGGTGGTATCTAAATTTTTTTGCAAAAAATCACTCCCTTCCTCGTATGCTAGCGTCTGTTTGACGTGAGCCAATTTCTGCCTTACCTAGGAGATACTTACATAAGTACATAGTTCCATCAAGCTATTTTACTAGTTGTTACATACCTATGTAAGTATGTACTTCATTATATGCATTTCCCAGCTTATCCCAGTTGTTAAACTACTCTATACTATACCTCCACCCCCCAATAACATGCTTGTTGTACTTCGATTTCAGCAGTGTCTCCTCAGTAACAGGTTCATCCCCGTCACGGAGGGTACTTGTGTCCCATTTGATGTGAACTCTACTCCTAGTTCGAATCGCGACCACAACACCTTGACACCACATTTTCTTTTGACTACCATCAGGTTCATCATAAGAATACAATATTTCTAACTCCACGCCAATAAGGTTGGCATCGACGTCAGGTCTTGTAGGTTGTAATTTTTCATATTTGTCAATAACACCGTCGTTTTCCAATTCAGCTCTCATTGTAACTGCTTCATCAATAGCACGTTGTCTCTCTTCTTCGTATCTTTCATCAAGCATTTCAACATCCTAAAGTGTTCACAAGATATTTGAAAAGTTCATCTGCAGTATACACCTTACCATTTTTTGACCATGGATGATGCAGATCCTTCCAACCAAAACCTATCACATGGATGCGTATTTGATCTTTCACGGCATTTAGTTTCGCCGTATGACTCTCCAACTTGTTGTACTCTCTATTAGCGACGGCTTTTGAATTCCAAAAGGCAGGAGAATTTGCCATTTCAATGAAGGTTAGCTTTTCACCATACTCTTTCTGACATGCAAGCATTTTCTTTTGACGGAGAAGTTGCTGTTTAACATTCTTTTCTTCTCGTTGGTTATCAAGTAGTACCTTCTCCTCGATACGCACTGCAGGTGATGCATACAATGCGTAAGACAACAAAGAATCACGTTCATTTTGACTAAGTTTGAAATATGCACCATCATTAGAAGCATCTCTTGGGTCTCGTTTGAAGTCACCATTGATCCTTGCATGACCAACAGCTGATGCATGAATGCCGAGAACGCGTCCAAAACTTTGTAGCTGGCGAGTTAATGATGCAAATGGACTTTCCGCGGGATCGTTGGTTGCATTCTATGCGAGCCATTTTTGCTGCAGACTTTTTGCTGCAGACTTGATTTCAGAATGCCTTGACAGTATGCTAGATTGCAGTTGGAACTCTACAGCATCTAACTTTTCGTTTAGGTTAACTGCTTCCTGTCTGTGAGGTAATATGAACGAATGATTAAATGGAACATGAATGATTAAATACAACACCAAAAACTAAATCTAATATAATCATCATAAAATATTAGCTTACTGTTTTGACTTTTCCAAAGAAACAATTTTGTTCTCCAAGCAGACAATCTTCTTCACATGTCCACGCTCCAATCTGTACCGCAATGCATCCTCTCTTTTCAACTCCAGTTGATGCTGCCTCTGGAGAGCTTCGATCCTTCTTGTTGCAGCAACCCTGCATCTCCTCAACTCATCTTCCTTCTTAGCTCTGAACACAAGAAATCTCTCAGACCTACAGGCAAGCAGCTGAGTTGCTTTGTCTGCTTGATCTCTGTGTTTCTGGGCTAGAAGGAGAGACTGTTGGTTAGTGTGTTGGAGATGAGATATTTCAGTTGCAGCAACATCTAACTCATCTTGCATTAACTCCAACTCCTTCGTAGAATCTTCCTGGGCACTGAGATACTCTCTTTTTTGGGCGGCGAGTTGTTCAGTTATGGCGGAGTTCTTCCTCCTCTGATAGTCTCGCTTGTTCCTTAGGGAGCGGAGACGCTTTGTGGTACCATCAGCAGAGGTTGGAGGAGGAGGAGGAGGAGAGGTAGAAGGAGGAGGAGGAGGCTTTGGCGTTGGTACCGCATTCATTTCAGCATGTGGAAGAACAGACTTCGACTTGCGACCACTTGCATGCCTTGATAAGGAGGGGCCACGCTTCCTTCTTTTCTTCTTGATGGTAGGTGTGATTTGCTGATGTTGATTAGCAGAACAAGATGTGGAGGTGGAGGTGGAGGTGGTGTGGCAATTTAGATTGCCACATGTCCATGAATGTCAGAAGACAGACGATGCAACAATCAACAATTAGAAAAAGCTAGACACAACAGAAGATAGAAGATGCAACAATCAACAATTAAAAGCAACTTACTCTGACTTGTTCATAATTGACTGTTTGCTGATACTAAGCAAAACAAGATGTGGAGGTGGAGGTGGAATGGCAAAATACAGATGGATGGAAAGTCGATGAATGATATACAAAACAGAAGACAGAAGATGCAACAATCAACAATTAGAAAAACTAGACACAACAGAAGATAATAGATACAACAATCAACAATGAAAACAAACTCACCCTGTCTTGTTCATCACCATTGTCATCTCCATTGACATTGGTGATTGCCTGACATGAGTCAGGAGAAGTCATGATGTTGTCTTGAGATGACATGGAATTTGGTACCACCACAGTCTCTTTTAGTGGTGGTGATGGGTGGATTAGACTGCCTTTGGACACTGGCTCATCGCGCAGAGTGTCTGTGGTCTTGTTGGCATTTTGGGATGGGCTGCAATGATGATGAGGCGATGCAGTTTCGATTTCGAGATCGCACGAATTGAACGAATCTCGGCCCATCATGATCTCATTTCTTGATGGATGTGGCTGTTTTTGATGATGCCGAATCGCGATCGACACTTCGCGAAGTGCGTCTGCGGTCTTGTTAGAATTGTCGGATGTTCCGTTGGGTTGATGGGCTGGTGTATCGGCCATTGTTTGCTCTGTAATTCGATCGGTCGACATGGAGGGGCCGGTTCATCACATAATCATGCACTTTTTTGACTGTTGCTAAAAATTGACCGCGACTTAGCACAAGCCCTTCAAACTGCGCACAGGTAATACTAATATCTATGCGCAGTTCGAAGGGTTTTAGACAGAATCCACCTTTAATGCATCAACTAAGTTGTAAAAGGGTCCGATCTATGATGATGCTTTTCAATTAAATTGTTGATGGTCATCATCGCTTTTACGATGGATTGTCACTTACATAAGATACTTTTCTCATCAAAATTCTGACACGGGTGTAGTCCAGACCGTAAAAAATGGAGAGGAAAAAGATGGGTGCACCCCCCTATGCTTGCCCCCCTCACAGCCCTGTGACGTCGAATCTTGTCCCTTGCCGCAGCGTCCGACATTGTCACCGCCACCATTGCCAAATAATTCCCCTCCTTGCAGTGGAGATTGCGCTGGTTTCTACTTCTGTCGTCTAACTGGATTAATATAAAGCGTGGACAAGCCACTTTTTAAAATGTCTATATGAATCAAGCGCATGCCGCGCTCGCCCCGATTTGCAACTGCGATTTCATTAATCGTGGACAAGCCACTTTAAAATGTCTCTATGAATCGTATACAAGTCAAAATTCATGGATTGTCATTATTTTGTCAGTTATCTTGCCTAACTTTGACCCAGTATAGTGACGCAACAACATGGAACTAGGACCTATGTGACAGTGCAGACCCCTTAGGGATGTTATGAAGAGCTTAAGTCCAGCTCTACAGAACATCCATCCATTTGGAAAGCACCGTCAGAATAGATCTCCCAGACAGCTTCTTTGACATAATGATGTTCCATGGATCCTCGTAGAAATTGGTATGTTTGGCACATAGAAAAAAACATCAGTTATTTTTCTATCTTCAAAATGGCCAGCACCATGTCCGTCCACACACAGAACTATGGTAGAGCACCACAACTAGACTGGTCACAGCACCCTCACGTCTCACAATGCATATTGCACCCTCATGTCGCACAATACCTTCATGCTGTGTCTGTGACTGCGTGATTTTGAGACCGAGAAATGGTGTATAGTAGTGTATAGTATGCTATTTGTTATTATACGATACACTAACTAGGTACAATAGAGTAAGTGATTAGCATGTAGAAGCACTATAACATTACCAGCAGCCGATGCAAGATTTTTTGTAGCTAGCTAGACAGAATACGATTTGTAGAGACAGAGGAAGACGTACTTTTGAAATAAAGTGCTTGTAGTAGTATGCCACTTTTCTACGCTAATTAATATGTACTATAGTAGTTGCAAATGGGCGCGAGCGCCTCGCGCACTTTGCGCGCGCCCATTTTAAAAGTATGTACCATTTTAGTTTGCAAAATCAGGCTGATCCTTATTTACAATAAATTTTAAAATACATTTATTTTCACTCCTCAAGGAATAAATTTATTTTATGATTTGGATCCCTCCGTCCTTATTTACGAAAGTGACACAACATTATTATTTTTCCGAAAAATGATAATACTCTGCTATGAACAAAACACTTTTTCAAATATGTATTCATTATTATTACTAGTAAAACTACATATTACCTAACAGACAGCCATGATGGCAATTGACAAGATAAAACCTCACTCTCTCCACCTCTGCTCCTCGTTCTTTCATACCCTGGTTTTGCGGTTTTTGCCCAGCTAAAATTGGTTTATTGTTGTGTAAAGTTGTTGATGCCATCTCTGACATGGCGCGCCTACATCTCACATCATTGACAAAACCCTCTGATTGATCCGACCTAGTGAGGACCTCGCTCCCTCCACCTCTTCTCTTTATTCTTCCATGCCTCGGTAATATTGGTTGGTTGTTGTGTTCATTTTTACAGTTCTTCCATGTCCAGGTTGTGGCTTTTCCCAAGTGGTTGGTTGTTGTATTGTTGTTGATGGAGTGACGTTATATGATTCCATGTGTGACATGGCATCACCGGCCGAAGCCGCCAACAGTTCACCATGCCCCTAGCAAGAACCTAGCGGATCATCTTCCTCTCGACAAAATGTGTTGTTGTTTTTGTGATTAATGCGTCGTCGTCCGCATTGTTGTTGTTTGTCGCTGGTCGTCGAATGCTATGATTGCTGATAGACAGGTAAGGTGGGAGGAAAGAGAAGATTTGAGGAAGAAGCTGGAAAATATGGATGAAAAGGAGGAGGAAGACAACTCACCTATAATTTCGGTCATGACCAAACTGGATGGCGAAAAGTCACCATCCAAGCCTGATGAACAGTCCACCCAGGACAGCACAGAAAAGAACAACATTGAAGACATTGATGAGTCGAGGAATTATTGCAATAAATTGGGCGATAAACTTAAAAAAAACACTTACATTTCCTGAATTTCTTTTTTCCCCTCCTACTCCCCACGAACTCTGTCATGTAACAAAATTCGCTCCACAGAAATGGTGTGATTCCTTGTAAAATACGGCGAATCTGACCAAACCAAGTGACAGGATGGTCGAGGGTGATGTTGCGGTGAGGGCGATTGTGGCGAACTGGTGGTGTGACGGTATTTGCCGAGATCAAGATGATGCTGCGGCGGCGGCGGAAATCCTCATGGCGACGAACGCGAGATGTAACCTGTCAAGTATAAACTGGCACCACAACAGACCACAGAGTATCACGTAGTTTGTGGTGCGGCTGATCTGGAGGTCTGGCGTCTCCAGATTTAGTTGAGAATTTATTTTCAACTAAATTTAAGAGAAATTTCATTGAAAATAGTGGAGGGAACGATTTCAACAAATTTTTCAGACTGATGAAATTTTGTTGAGAGTGGATTTAGTTTAAATCAGGACGGTAGATTAACGAAATGTCCGAGAAAAAAATTTATTTGAAAATTTATTGTAAATAAGGATCAGCCTCATTCTTGCTACCGTAGACACTCTTTTGTGACACGATAACGTTCCCTTCAAGTTTACAGAACCATTGTTGTATGATTAAAATGATAATTTGTGACTAATGTTCCCTTCAAGTTTACAGAAACATTCTTGAAAATAATGTCATAAGTTATACAAAAAGATATATTTTTAAAGGTAGGCAGATACTTAAAACACTATAACTACCCGTGTAAGTCCAAGCGAAAAATGAATTTTTTACAGGTAACTTCAGATCAACTTTTCTAGTCAGTACCTCTTTTGGCAAAAAGCAAAAAAACTGTCTCACTGAAGAAGAAGAAGAAGGAGAAGAAGAAGAAGGAGAAGGAGAAGAAGGAGAAAAGGTCTCAGTTTCCAACACAACTAAGATTTTGAAAAAATCTTGAATATCGCGTGACCTCAAATCATAACTGACATTTTGAAACATGACGAATCTCCGTAGAATTAGGCAAAAATAACGTAGGAATTCCTACGATCGCGCGATAATGACGTTCCATGGAGATAACGACGATCCATGAATTTTGACTGGTACTGTCTAGCTCCCTAGAAAAAATCTTGCAACGGCTGCTGGTAATACCCTGACGGAGCCCTGACGGTATTGTATGTTAACCAAAACGAATTAGCAACCCCGAATATAGCAGCCGTCGCTGCAACCGCTCTTTACACACAATAAGGTTGTTTGCATTAAGATTCTCTAATCCTCAATTCATACGATGAACCGAGGAGCTGCGACGAGACCACTCATTGCCTTCGCTATTATAATAAACTTCGCTGTCATTCAGGGGGCCACTGAATCATTCAAATCGAAAGCACATTTAAACCGTGACACTGGCATCGCCACATCTTGCGAGGAATCACGGGTCGTGTTTTCATCACTTTCCCAGAAAACAATAGACGAAATCGCATGTGTTGCGAAAGGGGTCATTGCGGAGTATCCTAACTTCTTAGCAAGGGCATCTTTGACTCTAGGGTTGCTAAATGTGCATGCTGCTCGAGGGAACAGCCAAGTATACGTGAGTACTTCGGTGTTTCCTTTCGATCTCCTTTGCTTTGGACCCCCAAGAGATTCCTCAAAAGCAGTTAGGACGATGAAAGCCTATGAGTACAAAGGTGCCGTTTTATGCAGTTTGGAAATGCCAATTCTTGGAGGTTTGCTGACACAGCTAACAGAGAGAAAAAGCAGTGATGATGTTGAGGCGGGTGGTTGCTTGCGGTTCACTGTGATTCGTAAGGCAGTGAATACCTCGAGTCACTCGTCAAGCATTGTTTTTGTGACAGAGATTGCCGAAAGATACAAACCATCAATAGCAGGGAAGTGCTATCCAAGGTCCAAATTCAGATCTGTCATGTATTGTGCAACACAAAGAAGGTTTCATAAATATGTTATGTGGCGATTTCATAGAGTATTTCGAAAGGAATTAGAGAGATATTTGAACTCTGCTTAAAGCCAAGTAGTCTAGTTCATTGGTTCTCTTACACCAATCACAAAATCCCCGTGCTCGTTTCCCTCAGCAATTAACAATATCCAAACAAAAAGTTTAAGTTATTTTGCCCACTTCCAAAATACTGTCATGACCTGACATTGTTCAATTGAGCAGGGCCATCGACGCAATTAAAAATGCATCAGCATCAAGCTTCGTCTTGTTTCTTGGGTACTTCCAAAGTTACAGAGCTGTAATTCTAAACGGTGTCGTGATAAATATGTAGTCTGATAATTTATTCTATATTTTTTGTCATGTTTTTTATGATTCCAACAGCAACAGTCTGCCTCATGTCACGTATAACAAATCTTCCCAACGCCGGGAAATCTGAAAAAGCTTCTACACAGAGAGGCTTAGTTGGTTCCATAGTAACAATTGCTGCATCTCCATTTTGAATGCTTACTGGATTGGACTCAATGATTTTCCCAGTTCGACGATCCATTCGATTCTTGATATCTAAAAACTTACATGCAACATGAGCAGTGTGGCAATCAATGACTGGGCAATATCCTTTCGAAATCTTTCCAGGGTGGTTCATAACTATTATTTGGGCTTCAAAGCTTGAAACTCCAAATGCCGGATCATCATTTGCATTTGACGCGACATCGCCCCTGCGAACATCTTTCACAGAAACATTCTTGACATTGAATCCAACATTGTTGCCTGCTCCAACCTCAGGGACACATTCATGATGCACCTCAACTGATTTTACTTCCGCCTTAATACCAGATGGAGCAAATTGTGCAGTAATTCCCGGTCTCATTACTCCCGCTTCGACTCGGCCCACTGGCACCGTCCCAATACCGCCAATTTTGTATACATCCTTTTTTGAATCATGAGTGGAGTGAGCAAAAAGTTCAAAAAACATTGCAACGACAGAAAAGGCAATGAATTGATTCGATGGTGTTTCGTACCTGTATCGGGATTCGGAGAGGTTTATCTGTAGGTCGCGCGGGAGCATTGAGATTGTCCAACGCCGCTATGAGCGTTGGTCCTTTATACCATGCCATATTTTCAGAATTTTGAACTATGTTATCTCCTTCCCATCCGCTGACTGGAACAAATGATACTTTGGATATTTTAAATCCCACTTTTTTAAGGTGATTGGAAACGATTGCTTTGATTTCTTGATACCGCTTCTCGGAGTAGTTGACATCATCCATTTTGTTCACGGCGACAACAATTTGTTTGACGCCTAAAGTGAATGCAAGTAACGAATGCTCTCTCGTCTGCCCCTCTCGAGCCATTCCTGCCTCGAAGCCTCCGTGGGAACCATCAACAACAAGGAGAGCAGCATCAGCCTGTGTCGTTCCTGTAATCATATTCTTGATGAAATCACGATGGCCTGGCGCATCAATAACTGTGAAGTCAAAGTTTGGGCTCTCGAACCGCCAGAGAGAAATATCGATCGTCATGCCTTTCTCCCGCTCCGCTTTAAGATTATCTAGAACCCATGCAAATTTTAAGGAAGGCTTGCCTTGTTTAGTGGCTTCCCACGTAGCATACTCCAATGTTTGTTTGTCTATACCTCCACATTTGAAAATGAGATGACCTGTGGTGGTGCTTTTGCCAGAATTTGCGTGGCCGATCACGACAATTGAAATCTTTTTTCGCGGGTTATCGTTCATAGCGATGGAATGAGTTGATTTGATGTCATGTAAGTTGGGAACATTTTTTAGGAACCACTCTTCCACAACGCCGATGCTACGACGCAATATGGACGCGATAATGAGAGTACCATACGTGCTGTAAGCGTGCTGTACAGCCATCAAACTATAGAACCTCTCAAATGAAAAATCCATTTTAACTTTACCCATTACTTTGAAATGAGTGCGCGAATAAAATACAAGCAGCTTTTACGGTACCCCTGTCTCATCCACACAAAAATGGAAATAAAAATCTGGGCCAACCTGCCCTGTTTTTTATGGCAATACCATATTATATTTTACTGTATTAAAAGCACGACACAAGAAAACATAATTATTTTTTGGAGGGCAGGCAGCAATCCGCATCGACGTAAAATCAATCGTACACAAGAAGCAACGCAGCATGCCAAAAGTGACCAGGGTCGGCAAGTTTCGTGCGGTGGCAAAGGCAGCAGCTGCCGTATCAGCCGCCAGCTCCGTTCCTGAAACAGATGATGCGTCAAGCTCGGATGTCAAGGCACCTCTCAGCAGAGGACAGCGGAAACGCCTTGCGAAGCGAGAGCAATATCTAAAGCGAGAAAGAATGGTTATGTCATCTCTCAAGCTTCAACGATTAGAAGAACAAAAGGGGAAGCTTGATGGACTGGACGCCATTCGAGATTCCCTTCCTGAGTTTCATACGGAGTGTGATGCAAATACGGAACCGAAAACAAAATCTTTTACAACTTGTAGCAGCAATAAATCGAAAAAATCTCTTGCTCACACCGAAATCTCCCACATGGGCTTAGTGCTTGATCATCCTGCCTTTCAAGAAAATCCCTTCAGCGCCATAACGCAACACTTACGCAATTCATTGGCGTCAGACGCTGAAAAAATGAATGAAGAGAGTTTGAATCAGACAGAAGAAGATCGAAGAGAAATGTTGAGGAGAAGGGAAGAACGAAAGGAGAGACTGAGGGGTGCAAAATTCTCGAAAAGCCAAGGGAGGAAAAAGAAAAACAGTTCGACGCTTCGACCAAGACGATGATCATTTCGAAAAGTGAGTAACCTTTACGTGTTCTTTGTTTTGCTTGTTAGAATCCACCATTACTAGGCCTTCGCTCTGTTCAGAACTAACTGGACACACTATGAGTAGAAAGTTTTCCTGTCGGTGGTATAGCATTCCAACTGTTTCTAGTGCGCAGACAATGTACTTTCTAGTTTCGGCTGGCTTCTTCTCAAAAGGGAGAGGGAATCACTGTTTGACTGTGTGATTCACTCTGGGAGGCTATTGAAGCGACATTTGTTCCATTGCACACAGTCTAACTCATTTGTTTCTCTTGCTTAGTTATGCTTCAGGGTGTGCTACATATCGACTTAACTTAAACTTATAAATGACTTAACTATCTATACTCTTGCAATCATCGGCATATTTCCGTTTTCGTTTGTCATCAGGGGCATGAAAATTTTCTCTATCATAAAATGATCGAAGTAATGCTACGGCTTCTGCTTCGAGAATACCCCCAACAACAGGAAATCCATTGTGTTTGGATGAAGGAATAGCGTCTGAATTGTGTAGGTGCAAAATCGAGCCACAACCTCCAAACCTGTCGTTTCTGCATCCGAAGAATACCCTGCCTATACCAATCATTGAAAGGGCAGCTGCGCACTGGGGAAATTGCAATGGTTAGGTTTGTTTACTCGCTAGAGGGAGACTAGACATCACTTATTTAACATATTATCTCTTACCATGATGCAAGGCTCACAAGTGACATATAAGTCACACTTTAATAGGATTTCCTTGTCATAAACCTTGCCACTTCCCCAACCAAATCGATTTTTCCAGTGGTCCTTGATCGATGGAACATTAACCCAGTGGTCGTCTTCTCTAACCGAAGAGTAACTATCAGGTATTTTTCCATGTGCTGATTTGCGTATAACATGTGCCGGTAGCTTCAAGACGTCCGAAGACTGGCCTAGCGAGAGCATACGATCAATCGCCACGACCTCCGCATGGCGGGTAGAATCACGTGTTGCATTCACCTGATTTGCTCCATGCGAGAGAATGACTGAGCGGGAAGACATGTACATCAAATCATCGTTGTCAAAGCAAGGATCGTGATGCAAAGATCTCATAGTATCATCGGCATCCATAGAATTCGTCTCATCAAACCCGTCGGGTAGCACGATAACGCACCCAACGGGGACTTCGCCTACATCTAGGGCTGCTTTTGCTACACGAAGTGCTTGCTTCATAAAGTAGATAGACGTTCTGATATCATTAGCTTCAAACTTCTCGATTCCATCCATTGTTCACGCTTTACTGCTCTAGTAAGAGTCAAGTTAAGCAACAAATGAAAACGCTATCAATGTGGTGAGTTCTGGGTGAGTTTACGCGTTGTCACTCGTACTTCTGCGTAAATCAGACATAAAATACCGTAAGAATACGGTACGATACTGAAAAGCCAAATGAAACCAAGCTGAAGCCATACTGAGAGGTTGAGGGAAACCTGAGGGAAACCTGAGGGAAACGTGCCTTGAAAAGTTCTAGGTATGAGATTTATAACCCTCTTTAGGTAGGAGGAGGTAGGAGGTGAGCCGGAGCTGATGGATTGTAGCTATTCTTTTATGGGCGAGTTCCATGAAATTTTCGAACGTGAACCACCATCATCCGCGTCCCCGGTGAAGCATTACGGTAATTACGGTGCAATTAGATCTAATTAGATCCTGACTTTGTTTTGGAGGTACAAGACGCCTTGTTGGGCTATGATGCTGCGATGATGGCTACGACAATAACAGCGACGCATCCCATCGACTCGTGCGGCAATCGCATGGGCATCGGAACAGCAACCACATGAAAACAACAATATCAAGCTGCTCCTCGAATCGATGGATTTTCAAATCCATGCCAACTTGGAATGTGGGAGCGGAGGCGGAGGACACAGGACACATTCTACTGGGAAAGAACGGCCTCAGAAAGAAGTTGATTTCGAGTGCCATTCAACAACGGGGGACGCATGGCTCCCATGAAAATCTTGCCTACGTTCGGGAATGCTGCACCTCCACTACGACAACAACCACAACAGATGTGCGGGGTGGGATCCACCATTCACAACCCACGTATCCTTCAAAGCACACACCCAATTCCTCACCCATCCCCAAACCACCACGGTTCATCACGCCCTCTTCCCCCGGGAGGCAACCGTCTTTCCTCCGCGGTATTTATCTCCTATTGAGCGAAACAGTTCCACGCTTAGCACGGGTGAGATTCCCTGCTTGTTCCTGATACCCGCCTTGGTACTAAAACAGCACCTCCTCGCATTGGTCAATGTTTTGGATGGGCCGCACCTCCTTGCATTGGACATGTTTTGGATGGTTTGGATGATGTTGGAGGACGTGGCGTACGGGAGATTATGGAACGTGTTTTGGAGGGGTTTTGTATGGATATTTTGGCGCAGGGTGTGGGGTGTGCGAGGGATATGGTGCAGACGCAGATTTTGATGACGAGGCATCGACCGGAGGAGATTTTGGGGGGATGGGGAGGGCTTCGCGCATGTCGGAGGATGGGAGGAGAGGAAGGGTTTGGGAATGTGAATGATTCGAAGGAGGAGTATGATGGTTTTGTTCATAGTTTGGTCGAAAGAAAAGAGAACGGTACCAAGGCAAGCACACCATATCATCCTTGGGATGGATTCCTGATGTATTGTGTCCCTCGTGATATTAAAATCAACATCTTTTGGGAAAGTGGACATTGGAAGAGTTTACATGGCAGTGTGGTGTTGGTCAAAGCAAATCAATTGAAGGTCATTCGAGATGATAAAAAACTCTTATCTTACCTTACTTGGACCGCCCAACACGGTGAGAGATGGCATCTTGCTGTAACCTACACCAGTGAGTACAAAAGGACAATGTGTTTTCCATTGTGTTTTCATGTTTTTGTTCAACATGGAAAATGGATCAATCTTTCCTCCGATGTAGATTGTAGCTGGAAAATCCTCTCTCGGTTGACTGCTCCTTCGAAAAAGTGTAAGCAATCACTTTGATTGTGATCCTAATGACGCAGTGGTTGCAGATGGGTTGACTGCAATAGAAGTATCAAACTTGGCTCATCTTTCTTGCCAACTTGTTCTGCGTAGAATCAATCTCCTCTTTCCTCCATTGGCTCGGCCTCACCAGCTAGAACTCTTCCACCATTCCCTTCCTTTTACAAACATTTGACACCGTGGTTTATTGTGCTTCTTTAGGTGGCTGAGGAGTAAAATAATAGGTTGGAGTGAAATCATTCATCACTCTCCACGATAATCTGGAACTTGTATCTTGATAGGAGGCATTCAAAAAGATAGTATAGATATGTCAAAATGGGCATGTCCCAGTATGGTAGCACCTATATTTCTGTTTCAAGACTTGGACTGGTGCGTCAGTTGCTGTTGTGGAATGTTTTGACGCAGATGATTGACAATAGATGTGAGCAGATAATGATAGCATGGGCAGATTGAGAATTAAGTTTGTATTCCAGAGGTAGCATCATATGCTCATTTTGAGGCCACGAAGAGAGTATAGCAATTGAGCCCCACAGTTTAGAACCACAATGACAAATCACTAATGATAATGAATTCAGAGAGGATACAATAAAGTTTTATGTGAAACTATTTCATACAGGTTACATCAAACATAGTGGTTGCACAGTTGATAACGATTGTTCATGAACACTCCTGCTTGCAGTGAAATTTGTGCTATCTAATGTGATAGATGTGATCTAGCCATGTATTTCTTTGTGGTACAGTATGATAGGCTGTATGATAGGTGCAATATAATGTAAAAATAATTAATTTCTCGTCACAAAAAAGTGTGCTACCATCGAGTATCGAGATGGAACATAGCTCAATGTCCTTATCTCTTCCGTTTCATTAGCTATATTATTTGAAGATGTTTTTTTTGTTCTTGATTTATCAGACCACTACAGGTCCACAAGATCTTCCCTAAATGTCCCCTACCATGCAATACCGGAATGGGTGTTTAAAGGGCAACATAGTAGATCCGTGCTTTTTCACTTTTTGATGGCTTGGAGATACGTCACTCAAGTGGTAGCATTATACCTCCAGTTCAATACGATGCAATACCATACCATACCTTACCTTTGGAAATAAGTTTTTTCCGGAAAAAATCATGCAAAAAAGAGGCAAGGATCGCACATACCAGCAAGACAGGCAAGTTTGCCACGTGGATGATTTTTGTGCGATTAACTGACGTCAACTGACGACAACTGAAGACAACTGACGTCTTTTACATTATCTCGTTAATGTGACTGACTAAGTGACGACAAAAGAAGGCACCATGTGACGACACTGAAGACAAAATGATGACGCTAAGTGACGACACTGAAGACAAAATGACGACCCAAGTGACGGCACTGAAGACAAAGTGACGACCAAACTGAAGGCAGTTAACGACATTTTAACGACCCTTCGTGACGACACTGACGAACTTCCTGACGACAATGACGACTCCTACGTGGTATATATTCTACTGCCTACTGACGATAGTGACGAACAAAGTGACGACAAAGACGACTGACGACCCTAAGTAAAAAAACTGAAGTCCTTCTGACGACCCAAGTGACGAACGTGAAGTCCTTCTGACGACCCAAGTGACGACACGGACGACTCAATGACGACCCAAGTGACGACACCTGACGACATTTTAACGACCCGTAGTGAAGGCATGAAATGACCATATATTTTTAAGTGACGTCAACTGATGACATCGGACGACATTGGACGACTCCATCTGGCGATACTTATCGCCAAAGTCCAAAGTTGCCTGTCTTGCAGTAAAATTGATTTAGACTTCATTCACAGAGTGCTCACCAGAAACAAATTGTTGATGAGTTTAGCTCATGTTTGAGATATTAGATACATGGACTTGCGTATAAAAATGTGATTTCAAGCAATTCAACGCATCAAAAAATTGGACCCTTCAGGTAATCTATTATATTACTCTGTTGATCTGTTATTATTCTGTCAAACTGTTATTAATTCGTCAAACTGTTATTTATTTATAACAGGTACTATTCCTATGTGAAATTCTGTTATTTATTTGTCAAACTGTTATTAATTTGTCAAACTGCTATTTATTTGTCAAACTGCAATTCTTCTTGTCGTTTCAGTCCAACAAATTCAAAAATGAGAAAACCTTCTTCTCTCTTAATACCAGATGTCAAGCCAACTTTGTACAAGTTGTCTGTCAACGTCATCTTCTTGTCATGTTGTTTCCCACAAACTGGAAAACAACAGCATGTATTTCATTGACCCATTGGACAGTGTCATACGCAATTATCCAAGAAGAAATTGTAGTAAAGGGGGAGTGATCATGCTACATTTGTACGACTAAGTAGGCAATTTTTATTTTAGAAATGTTTGAGTGATGATTCAACCTATGTCTGAGAGTGCGAAACTCCATCTGGCTGTGTGTAATACTATGTATTTTATCGAACTAGAGTTACGAAAAAAGTGTAAGGAAAGTATCAGGGAAAGTCACAGCAGTGTATGTAATTACTTATACAATGTAAGTACTAGTGGCAAAACCCATGAGTAATTTACCGGCAGTTGATGTGTGTGGGTACAACAAAAACCTATCTGTAATCACTGATCCCTATATTGCGTGGTTACTCATGAAATGCACAAGACAGAAATTACAGACTATATGTAACTACTGTTTTCATCAGTGGTAACCACTTTTAGAAATATGGTGTTGATACTTTACATTTTGTTGTGTTGTTACTAATGCAGTATTAATTATTACAATGAGTACTACAAACTGAAGGCTTTGTTGCAATAGGAGGGGAGGTGCCAAATTCAGCCTGGGGGCTGAGATATCCACTGTGGAGAGGACAGAGCAGAAAGGTTTTAATTGAAAAAATCCCTGGTGAAGAAGAATTGTAAAAAGTCAACCTCCATTTTTTTTCTTACCTTGCGCTCGGCACCCCTGCTACTTTTTGTTGTTGGTTTTGCGGCGATGGGAGCGGTGGTGTCGAATTCAGCCTGAGGGCTGAGATATCCACTGTGGCGCAAACAGTGCAAAACAATTTAATTGAACAAATCAGTGGTGAAAAAGCACGGTAAAAATCGAAAATCAATTTTTTCTCACCTTGGGCTCGGCGCCCCTCATCCTTGTTGTTGTTAACTTAACAGCGACCTGAGCGGCAGGGCCAGATTCATTATGGGGACTGAGATATCCACTATGGCGCGGACAGTGCAAAATAATATAATAAAAAAAAATTAGTGGTGAAGAAGCAGGGTAAAAAATAGAAACTCCATGTTTTCTTACCTTGCGCTCGGCGCTCTTGTTCCATTCTGCTGTTAGCTTTTAGGCAATGGGAGGGGTGGTGCCAAATTCAGCCTGGTGGCTGAGATATCCTATATGGCGCGGATGGCGCTAAACAATTTAATTGGAAACATTAGTAGCAAAGAAGCACGGTAAAAAATAGAAACTCCATTTCTTCTCACCTTGCTCTTGGCGCTCCTGTTCCGTTCTGTTGTTGGCTTTTAGGCGATGGGAGTGGTGGTGCCAAACTCAGCCTGCTGGCTGAGATATCCACTATGGCACAGACAGTACAAAACAATTTAATTAAAAAATTCGTAGCGAAGGAGCACGGTAAAAAATCGAAACTCCATTTTTTCTCACCTTGCGCTCGAAGCCCCTCATCCTTGCTGTTGTTAACTTAACAGCGACCGGAGCGGCAGTGCCAAATTCATTATGGGGACTGAGATATACACTGTGGCGCGGGCAGTGTAGAACAATTTTATTGAAAAAATCAGTAGCGAAGAAGCACTGCAAGAAACGACCTCCATATTTTTGTACCTTGCGCTTGGCGCCCCTCATCCATTTTGTTGTTAGCTTTTAGGCAATGGGAGCAGCAGGGCAACATTCATTATGGGGGCTGAGATCAGACGGTTTGATTTGGACAGTAGCAAAAGTCAATGGTGGATATGATTAGATAGGATAAATTTTTGGGAGGGGCAGCAAAAAACGTACGTGTGATGAGCAAAAAAATGTACGTGTGATGTGATGTATGGTACATGTTACATGTCGAGGAATTACTTTTCCGACAGGCCGTGACTAGGCTTTTTTGAAAATAGCATGATAATAATATCCTTAAGTCAGGGCCTTTCATTTCCCTATTACAGTCACACATAAATGTTGCATAAGTAACTGTAGCACCGACACAAATAATAATTGAAGTATATTTATAGGAAATACATGTAACCAAAGTTAAGGGTTGATTAAATTACTACTAACAGACTTAAGACTAATTAAACTCACAAGATGTTAAAAAATCTGGGATTATTACTTTTGGCATACACAACTTTTCACGTACACCTACTTTTCCGACATACAACATGAAAGTATACTCACGATATATGTATGCTTTATTATGTCAGACTTGACGACACTTATAAAATAAGCGTGTATTACTTACCATAAATATCTAACTTACTCCTAAACTATGACTAAGGGGCTCTCAGACGAATGTGTTAAGTTACTTTGTCAAAAAAGGATCCATGTCTTATCATGATACGACTGCTAACTCTGTGACCTGAAATATGAGGAATTTAATATGTATGTTTCTATAAATAATACCACGGTTGTCATCTGCACGAGTTTTCTTACTATTTTTGGTAGCTTGTCATCAAGGTGGAATCTCTGTCACATCACGGTGAACCACGAGTGGAACGAGTGGTTCTCCGTGATGTGACAAAGAGACTCCCCCTTTGATGACATGCTACCTAAAATTGTAAGAACACGAGTGCAGATGACAACCGTTGTATTGTGTATGTAAGACCACGCAAGAAGATTTTTTTCTTGTCATGACAACTTGAAATAGACTTAGGCAGGCGAACACGTAAATTTTTGATGACATACAGTTACTGTAATTTAGATATTTTAAAGGGAACGTTCCAGTCTTTTTTTATGTTTCTTCATTATAAAATGACTAAATTCATTCACAAGAGTCACAATGGGCCCGTTTCGCTGTTCTCATTTTTAAATGTTTACGATCAGGGGCAGGTATTGTATCAAGAGTTCTTTCTCTTGTACCATACACTTCTTTATATGATTCGTATCTTGAATTTTCGGTCATCGGAAGTGGTCATAAATTTCGGACCTCGATAAGTCTCACATCCCAGATCTACAAGAAACACGATACTCCGCACGATTTTTTTGAGTAAGTGGTTTTCTTGTTATTCTCACCATGCTCATCGAAGTAAAAAATGCACCCACTCACCTGTCAAACCTCTCTTCATTGCTTTTCTCGCACATGACGGCATCGCTCCTCTTGGTCTTAACTTTATGCTTCTTTTTCTCTGAATGCGAACTCTGATCGTGGTTGCTTGTTGGCCGTCCTTATGATTCCTCCCCTACGGATTTTCATGCATTTGGAAACCTATGCAACTTCAACTCGTGATGGTATCTTGTCGTGCTTGTGACTAATGTGACGTGTCTTTGTTAATATGACTTTCTGAATAAGATCTTACATAAAATAAAGTCTATTGAAAGTTGTCATATACAAGAAAAATAATCTTCTTTAGTGGTCTTACTTTTTTGAAAACATGTTCCCAGTTAATTATTTTATTAAACAGTTGTCTTGTCATATTTTCGTCAAATCCCTCACCTCCATAAGGGGTAGCTCGTTGTAGGGCTGTTTCTGCACAAACATACGTAAGTTAGCCCATACACATCAGATTTCGACCATTTCGAGCATCAAACTGTACTAATATCTCAATTGGCTATATGTATGTGTAATTTTATGTCTGTATTACAAATATTCCATGACTTACAGCACTGTTAATGTTTCTTCCTCTGGTGCATATCATATCCCTTATCCCTGCACGTCTTGCAGATCACTTCATCACTCGACAGGCAATCCATTTCAGGCTTTGGGATCTTGTACATTTTCTGAGCCCTAGTACCAGTCCTCTCTCTATAGCATTGTCTGCAATGTGAATTGCCCTTTCCCAAATTAACTCACTATCAGTACAGTTTCAGTCTTGGTGCAAGTGCTATCACGTTGGACAAATGTTGTGATGGTGCGGCTCTTGCATTTATGATCAATGCCAGTGGTAAGCGATTGCAAGCAAAAGAAGCATTTGTTGCATTCACAAGGAAGAATACTTGCCCTCCACATCCAGTTGGGCTTCACTTCATCCATATTGATCCAACAGTTGCAAATAGCATAGCTCATCAGATCCCTACCCAAATCAATCTGAAACTTCTTCCATCCATCCTACTTCAGATAAACCTCCCATGTCTTCTGTCCACTACCACCCTTTGCATAATAAACAACAGCGACATACAATTGGTGCACCGACCTATCAAGCAACCCAAAGAAAACACACAGGTACCACCTCTTAGTGCTTAAGGAAGTGGTGTAGTTAGCAGAGTCATGGTCATTCCTATCAACGGTGTTGAAGTATTTGTAGTAGCTCTGCTGGCTATTTGGTGCTTTGAAGACGCTCCTGTTCAGCTGTCCTCTACCAGAGCATTGGACAAAATGTCCAGAGCTAGCCCCAATATCATATGTGTGCAGGAAGCATACCTGCTTGTGATCTTTCTAAGTGGTGTGCTGAGCATAGAATATTTTGCCGGTGTTGGTCTTGAGCTCTATGACCGCCTCACAGAACCAACCACGTTCTACTTAAGCCTTTGCACCTGTTGATAGCTCGAGAAACAGTACATCAGTGTCTTGTCTTGCCTTCTTGTCTTTTGGCACCATGGTTCCACAGACAAAGTAACCATAGTTGTTGTAGAGATGGTGAGCCAGTGCCATTGTGGTGTACCATGTTGGTGTATAGTACACTGCCATAAGCCAATTGGTGGTGAGATGATTGTCTTTGAATAGGCGATCCACAATGGCTACTGCATAATTGTCTTAACCCTCAACAGCACTGGCACCTCAATATACTTCAAATCCAAGTAAAACACCAATCTGCAACACACTGCAAATACTTTGATTGTGTCTTGATCGGCTTTCCGGACATGTCCTCGTTGAAGGCTAAGGCACTGCCCATGTATCAAATCATACTCTCATCACAATCACCAGAAATCCATACAGTACAAATGGGCTTCATGAGTTGTCAAGATTAATTTTTCAAAATCTTATTCGTATAGGAAACTGAGCCCCTTTCCTCCTTCTCCTTCTCCTTCTCCTTCTCCTTCTTGGTTTCTCTTTCAGTGAGACAGCTTTTTCACTTTTTGCCATAACAGGTGCTTCCATAGTTGGCTTCAATGAACTTATCCACATAAATATTAATTTTTGGGTTGAGATATATGGGTAGTCATCATGTTTTGATCTATGTTTACCATTAAAATTATATATTTGTTCTTACTTTCGGAGGTTCGTACTTCTTGGCTGTAGTCTAATTTTTGGAAAAGGCTTATTTTTTGGAAATAGGAGGCATCTGTGCGTAGGAATAGTACATATTTCCTTAGTTGAAGATATAATATCTTGGCAATGGTCTTATTTTTTGCAGAAGGCTTATTTCTAGCAAATAGTCTTATTTATCATGCAATTTCCAAGAAATAAGCCTTCCCTAAGAAATAAGACTATTTGGAGAAAAAGATGACTGACATTGCTAAGTTTCCTGTTTGTTGATCAATTTCATTACAACTCTAGGGAAGTATGTATTTTTATAAATAGAACAGTTCCCTCAACCTCAATATTTATTACTGGAAGTCATTATAAAACAACTCTGTGATGAGTTGTGCAAATAATTCATAGTAATCATAGTTCATAATACGTAACAGCAACCGGACTCATAGGTCACATGGTGCACGTGATATAAAATATCTTAGGAAATGTTTGCAATCATTTCCTAAGATAAATTCTAAGAAAATTAATACCACTTAACTGTAGTAGTGTCGCGTTACATCACCCACATAAAAAAGAATACCAGATTCTCCACAACAAAATAAATTAAAACCACATCACAATACCTCCGCACCATGACAATTTCCCCTGCTGCCACCGCAACACGAGTCAATGAGAAATACCATTTTCACACTGATTCTGTCACGATTGCCCTCACTGCAACATCACCCACAACCTTTCTGCTGCTTGGTTTGGTCAAGTCCATCGTACTTCTGGAGAAATTGCACCATTTTGACCATGCTATTTTTGTTACATAGCAACCATCATGACCGGGAGGGAGAAGATGGGAATGTATTGAATGTAAGTTTATTTTTACAGTTCTTATTCCTTGATTTTTCCCTACATTATTGACTGATAGGGGCACTCATTTCTGTTCATTTTTGTTTGTCCTGGGTGTGCTGCCCATTAGGCTTTTATGGTGCCATACTAGAGTATGATAGAGTTTGAAAGTTTGAATAGTTTGAGCCAGGAATTGACAGTTCTAGCTGTGGTAGTTATGATGGTTGCACATAGAAAAACAGATTGTTTGAGTGATGGGATTTATCACACAGCAGAATATAGAAGATACGTGGATGAGTTTAATGGTTGGGAGAAGGCCGAAGAGATCTCCACATAGACAAGTAATGCAGCAGTTCTTCTACAGAATTAATAGTGCCATACGTGCCATGTAATTTGCAATAACTATTATAATTATTCAAAGAAATGGTACAATTATTTCTAGAAATTTATCACACATCACAGTGTAGAAAAGAAGCCTGGTATCTCTTTGATTATAGATGTTGCATGGACCAATATTCATGCACAACATTGATCATATAGTGTGCACAACATTGATCATATATTGTGGGATTTCTGCTTCTGCTTTGGCACTGGTGGCCCCTTTCAAGCTCTTACTAATCATGTTACGAGTGAAGTGAAATGATGTTGTTAGGATTATTTTTGTAAGCAGAGAAGTTATGGGCAGTGTAACTGGACAACAAAACATGATGGTAATATTTATTTTGTGAAGTCTGACCATCAACCATGATTTTGAAGGGGAGACCTATTGACCCAAATTCAATAAAATGCTTGCAAATCAAGGGATTTGTAGTATTTTGTGCAAATTGGGCTCTGAGAGCTGTACAAAACATTATGGTGACAAAAGAATATTGACAAGATTCGATTTTTTGTTACAAAAGGGGGTTACAGTTATACTAGTACCATGTGCAATATGGTATAAGGTCTAAAAATGATTATATGATAGGACAAAAAATATTTCACGACAGTTGCAAATATCATACCTGTCGAAACCCTTCAAGCACACACAAAAGTCAATTTTCACAAGACTGAAAAACACTACCATTGCAACCATAGTATCGTTTATCACATTAGGAAAGCCTCTAGATAATGAAAAAAACTGTGGCACACCTCTTACCTTGAGTAAGAAGAAGATCCCATCAAACAAAGCTGAACACTATACTGATGGAAAATATCCATACAAGCACACCTCTCAGATGAAAAAACATCTGGACAATCCAACTTCTCCAATACTGTGGAAACATCACCAAATGTCTCCCCCAATTATATCATTTGCACAACCTTTGGATCAATCCATTCCCTCTGCCTACTGAAGGAAATATCAAACAGCAGCAACTTTTGTCTTTCCATCTATCCCTCTGACATGCAGTTGCATCAATGATGTAATTGATAATGAACATATGGCAAAACAATACTCTGAAATTATCCTAGATGAGTTGAGGTTGCATCACTTCTGTGCTGTTAGTTGAAGTTTTGAATATGAACAAAAACATAGTTGCACAATGTTAGAGTCTGGCAACACTTGTCATGTTTCATTTCACCATTGACCTTACCCTAATAGCTACCACTTTAGAGGGAAGTTTAGCAACTACAGTAAAACCTGGGATATAGGTTAAACCAGGGTATAGGTTACACCTAGCCATTTTCACAGACATTTAGTTCTTCATATTTCATAGTGTTGCACTTAGGTTTAAGGTGAGAATCCCCAATCAACAGTTTCTCCTGTGTGTGTGCAACAAGCCTATGTTTAGCTCCACATTACTCTGGCTGGTTCATGAAATATGCCAATTCCCCTTCATAACTCACATCCATAGAAAATCAACTGGAACCGCGATGGAGGTTCTGTCATTCTCAGCAATGAGCAAAGCTGCAAGCTACAACCGTTTTGTTGCAGGAACTTGCTGGATCTCAATCAGGATGATTGGGATGTTGGTTTTCATCTCAGCCTGTGCATGACAAATGCAGCAAATGAACTTGCATGCTACAGCATCAGGAGCGATGGTTCCAATGGATGCCATGTTGCATTTACGGCATGGGAGTACGTGGCCTGAGGTAGTGGTCCTTGGTTGGACGGGGCTGTTGTAAAGATTGTCACTCTCTTTACCCCTGACAGCAACAACCACTCTATGTGATGCCTCTACCACTACAATTGCGGTGGTACCAACTTTTAAGAATCTTGTTTTTTGTCACCATGCTACTTGTACTACCGTATAGCTCGGTGCACAAGATCCCACGAAATAATCAAGATTTTTTCAAAATCTTAGTTGTGTTGGAAACTGAGTCCCTTTTCTTCTTCTTCTTCTTCTTCTTCTTCTTCTTCTCCTTCTCCTTCTCCTTCTCCTTCTCCTTCTCCTTCTCCTTCTCCTTCTCCTTCTCCTTCTCCTTCTCCTTCTCCTTCTCCTTCTCCTTCTCCTTCTCCTTCTCCTTCTCCTTCTCCTTCTCCTTCTCCTTCTCCTTCTTCTTCTTCTTCTTCTTCTTCTTCTTCAGTGAGACAGTTTTTTCACTTTTTGCCAAAACAGGTACAGACCGACAAGTTGATCACAACTTACCTGTAAATAATTCATTTTTCGGTTGGACTTACATGGGGTAGTCATAGTGTCTTAATATCTGCCTACCTTTAAAATTATATCTTTGTGTATAGCTTAAAGGACAGCGCTATGTATAAAGGGGTCCACTATTCAGAGCGCTTTTGTTACCGTATAATATACGGTAATGGTTGTCTCGACTCTCAGATCGGCGTCAAATTCCGTTTTGGGGGGTATCCTATTTCCGTTCAAGATGTAGTCATTTTCCGTTATTTTTCTGTCATTTGTGAACTTCCGCTTACGTCAGACAGACGGTATTCCCCCATTAAATATCGCACACACACCCGACGTGAACGACACACAACACTCCCTCAACCAAAACGAATCAACCACCATCCATGGCGATTTCCATCAGCTTCATCGATCATCCCCCAACCTAGGATTAAAATCCATTCTGTTGGTGTTGGTACTGACTCTCAATCATCAGTTTGTAAGTAAGTAAGCGATGTTGGCTCTACCTATGTTTGGGTGACAGCCCCTGACGGAGTTGCCTCCGTCTCATTTTTGAGATCTTGCAATTTTCACATCCACCTCCTTTAATTCCCTTAAATTACTTGTTGGGGATCACATTACTTCCACTTCTTTTTATTGTTATAGTTCACATCTCATTTCTACTCGTTTACCCAGCCCACAGGAGTGCCATTCCCTGCTTCACCGCAGCCATTACAATCCAAGGCAACCACTGCCATTTTGGTGTATGACTTCACTTCTACGGTGTATCTCAGTTCTATAACGCCTGTCATACGGACTAGTCAACTAGTCCATCACCATTCATACTATGACGAAAGAAATCAACGGTATTACTTGGACCAAGATAGCATTACGTACGGTGCTAGGGAATCCATCATCCACCGCACATCATACGGTGACCTTCCTCAACGGTGCAAGTTGCTCCTACATCGCACGACATACGGTTATTGTCACCACCCGTACCACCGCACTACATACAGTGATATTTTAATAATATATACGGTTATTCACACCCGGATATCGTATATTACACAGTGAGTATGATGTTCCCAACGCATATTATCATCCTTCTATGCATGTAATTCTCATATTGTTTGCTATTGTCTACCTATGTCACGTGCTGTCAGTATAAAATGGATCCATCCCTGGAAACCTCAATATTACAGGTGTTTGATGAATGTCAACAATGGACACAACAGTTTGTTGTAGATGATTCCGATGGCACTGTGGATCTCTCTTGTGCATCAACGAAATTATCACCTCGGACACCTGACAACGCCAAGAATCAGCCACAGAAGTATCCGAATCATTCTGTTTATCGATTTGACCCATCAATGTTTACAGGCAAGGATTCATTCAACGCAATTGTGCTCATGATACAAAACTCACTACATGGTTCAAAGTTTTCTTTTGTGAGGGGATCTAGGAACAATCGCTTTGTACTTTGGTGTTCGCACACCCGCACCCAAGAGAAGACCCAAATAGCCGTACATGCATTCGAACAAGACAACTACACTCAGGACGGGGTGAAGGCCGAGAATCTCAAAAGGAAAAGCTCAAGGGTGCATTCATCCCTTGACGCCATGGCGGGAAAACAAGAAACAAAGGCAATCATGCTCGGTAACCTCAACCGTGTCTCAGTATTCAGACAATCAGCCTACGAACCGTCGGGTACATTCCATTTGTAAAACCAAAGAAAAAGATCGGTGCAAATGTTGCGTAGCCTCTTTTATGTGGTGATGGGTATTACTATTTGGACTACAAAACAACTTGCCTAATGCATACAGGACACACACCATACACACCCGAAGCCAAATTGAAAGGAATCCGTTACATCAGTGATCAATCCAAGCTTTTGATCGAGCGCATGTCGGCTGTAGGAGTCCGTCCATCACAGCTTGCGGTTTTATTGGAGATGCTAGATGACGCCAAAGGAACGTACCAATCCGCAACAGTACGTAATTTGGTCCAGAAATGCGAGCTGCTACATCAGAAGGAGTTAGGCATCGACCATACAATGTCATCTGCGGAAAAGGCCATGGAATTCTTAAACCGGTGAGTCACTGGATTATGTATAATTCACTTTTGTATGGCATCATCTGACGTTGATTAAATCACAACATCCCACTCAAGAAATGAAATATCTTGCCGTATTGTATACGACGATCCTACACTTGGAGTATGTGCCATATCTCGGCCACGTGGACGTCCTTGCACCACTGATGTTTTGAAAATAGATGCTTCTATACGTTCAGAAATTTCGGACCTACGGAAAGAACTGACTTTCGGCGAGGATAAGAAGCTGGTTCTAATGATCTCATTTGCCTCCGACGAAATGATCAGAGAAACGATGAAGTACCCCGAGGTCTTTTTTATGGACTGCACTGCTTGTGTCAACAAACAAAAAAGAGAGTTCTTCTTCTCTGTTATTCGCACCCCCTCCGGCAGGTGTCACCTATCAAACATGACGGTGATCCCATCCGGTATGTCCTGGAATCACATATAATTATGAGCGGATTGTTACTTATGCTATAATTTTTTGTGTTGTTAGGGAAGTCATGGGTATATCGTTACATATTCAAGGATATATTCCCATTTTTGTACGGGTCAGAAACCATTCAAAGAAACAGACTCACCTTGACTGACGAAGACGCATCAGAATATAGAACTTTTGAAACCATGACCGCAATGGTGCCTGAATATAAAAGAAGTAAAATCATGCTCTGTACATTTCACGCCGTATGGAAATATTTCAAACCAAACATCCGACCCACCTTGCCGAAGAAAGGCGTTATGCTTTCTGAAACGGGTAGACAATACGGTACGTCGCCCTTCCACAATTTTTTTATCTTATTTACCGTGTTCTATACGGTGGTATTTGATCATGTGCTGTATAGTATGCGTGGGTGTGTTGTTGTTATCACCGTCTGTCGTACGGTCGTTTTATTGTTTACCTGCACCGCATGATATGCAAGGTATGGCTTGTATCGTCGCATAGCATACGGTTATGATAGGTCAATGCTATAAGTCAATGCTATACTGTTCATTCGACGCTGTGTATTAACTTGTGCCGTATAGTATGCGGGGATGTGTTGTGTGCATCACCGCTAGTCGTACGCTCATGGACTTGATAACCTGCACCGCATGATATACACGGTATGGCTAGTATCGTTGCATATGATACGGTTGTAATGGGTTAATGCAACACCGTTCGTTCTGCAATGATCTACAATTGACTCCCGCATGTCAAGCGGTGGCGATCATTTATCACCGAATGTCATCTGGTAATCTGACTCCATAGACACATTTTTGGCGAACTTGTACTCACACAACTCTGTATCATTACCTTTTACTATTTCACAGGCACTTTAATTCTTCATTGGATTATGCGACAATGCAATGAGCACGAAACTCACGCGGAGTATCAGCGTTCATCCAAAGAATTGCGATCCTTTTTGAGGGACGATCGAACACTAACAGACCTTGGATCATCATGTGTTGCCGCAAGTATCGCCTTTGCCAAATCTTTGACGGATAAGGAGAAATATCTCGGTAATCACATTCGTCTTTACACCACAAATTGCATGGATTCTGAAACGACATCTCCTGTTGAATCACAAAACAGCATTGTGAAACAGAAACTTGGTGTCAACGCTAACATGGACATTCACCGCGGTATCGAGAAAATCACCGAAAACACTAACAGGTCAATCCACCTCCAGAAAGAAGCTGCTCTAAGAGCTTTAAACCAAGTGAACCCGATTGCAGATCACAACTATGATGACCGAACTTCCTACAAGTTGTGTAAGATTGGATCAGACAAATGGTTGTGTTGGTGTTTCGAATCTGCGAACTATTCCGACATGAGTTCAGAAAATTGGCCTTCTTCTGCGCTACCACGGTTCTTGAGAGTACGCAAGATTATTCGTAAGTTCTCAAGTAGTCTGACTTTCCTCTGGTGCGATTGCGGATTTTATGATCGGTGTGGAGTTCCCTGTTCGCATATATTTAGGTTGGTAGATGAAATGAGCATTAATATGATTCATGTGCGTCACTGGAAGGTATACGACGCCCACTACGGAGACAACACGACCTTGGGTCGACTTATGATTCAGGCACAGGTAAGGTTAATGTATCATGTTTTTATTGTTGCATGTAAATATGACTCTGATGCCCTTTTTTTAGGAAGATTTTTAGGAAGAGCACTTCCGTAATGAAGGAATGGGTGTTCGTATAACTCCCGAACAAAACAATAGATTGTCCGTCACGCCAGTACAGGAAATGATTAATGGCACCCAGGTACAGCTCGCTGCAAACACGACTGTACATGATTATGTTTGCGCCGAATATGTGTTATAGCAATCTGAAGAAATGGGTTGCACTACTGTCGATTTTCATCTATTCATTGACTCATATATGAATCAGAAAGTACAAGCCGACAATAACTACAATGGGTGTGAAAACGGCAAAGACATCAACAGAAGTGACCATTGCAACAGGAGTGACCATTGTTCCGAATTTGAGGGATTTCGAGAGAGTAACAAGTTCTTATCGCCAATTGCCAAAAGACTGCAAACAGAGATTGAAGTTTGTCATCAATCGCACACGTATTCTCCTTCTGTTGCCAATTTAACAACTGAATACGATCTCATTTACGACAAATAAAAGGATGAAATTCGTAAGAGGATTATAAGCTCGTTGGATGGAGTGTTATCTTCATCGAGGTTGCCGGCATCCTACGTACAAAGGTTTGAGATAGGGGTTATGCAAATGATTCGTAATCTTGATACGAACATTGCAGAGTTTAAAACTCAATTATTCAAAGAAATAAAGGAAAAGACTTGCATGAACAGCCATGAGCGATCGACGGACTTTGAGTTTGCTTGTGATGAAAAAAAAACTAGTCGTATGGAAAAAAGGAAAAGGAATGGATTAGATTATTGAGTATACAATTGTCCTGAATAATACAAATAGTCTCCAATAGTCTATGTTGATTTCGTCATCATCGTTAGTTCGGTGATGCATTATAGAAGTCTAATATAATATCGTATGTTTAACGGCACAATCTACGAAGACATCGTGTGTTATACAGTTATCCATTGTTGTGTATTACCGTATGATATACGATAATCATCGAAAAGACTTAGTGAAACTCTTACATCAAGATGAAATTAAGGGTGATTTCATATGTAGTAAGGGTGATCCATCTTCTATGTTTTAAGACCGAGAGACTAATCCATAACATGCGGGGGTATATATTGTCTACCGCATGAGATGCCTTTCAAAAATTCGTTGTACTTCAACAGTTTGTGGTACTATTACACCCTAGCAATATTGTATGTTATACGGTATAGCATTCAATAGATCATTAAAATATGCCGCCAGTGTAAATAGACTGTTGCAGGAGGTGAATCACAACACAGCATAGTTAGCGACAATCTGGCCGCATATCCGCATTATATGCGGTTATCAAAATTATGAACATATAGCTGACAACGATAACATACAATATCTAATGAATGTCTAAAAAACGATGAGCATTGATATTAGATCTGTTCGGTAATGTGTAACATAAAATATCTAATGAATGTGTAAAAAACAATGAGCATTGATATTAGACCATTAATTATACGCTATCGCAATCTGATGAATCCTATTAACAAATATTACTATGTATACCCCAAAACTCTGTCATGCCGTCAAGTGGAGGGCCACTGTTCACCATGTTCCCCTGCCTCCTCGATCAGCTGACGAACAATGGAGATGCTGGCTGGCTTGTCGTTGTATATGACATTGTTGTTATCATCTACGACATGTGACAACAATGTGCTGGCTTGGTCAGACAAGTGCGGAGTGAAGTGAACAAATTCTCTGAGGACCAAGAAATGTGGCAGAAACATGCAAGGACGTTTCCCTTCGAGCAAAGCAGGCCAACTAACAACGACTCCACCGCTCTTCCCACCCTTGGCCTTGATTTCACTCATTGAACGAACATAGTGCAAATAATGTCCTTGTTGGACAGGGAAACACTCGTGATCGTAGATGTGGCTGTCATGTCTAAGTTGGGTAAGTCTCTTTGAAAGATCCTCGCATATACGAAAAATACAGTCAGCGGCCAAATCACATCACTGATCGAGGATCGCGGATTGAGCCTCATATTCTATAAGTTCCTTGGGGTCGGTGGGTGGCTTCTGGCGTTCGGCCGATGGCATCATGCTGCAAAGCACAAACGAAGTAGCCATGGCCTGGATGAAAAACTTGTCTTGATATTTCTGGGTCTTGGTGATCAACATCTTCTTGTTGTCCCATTCCGGAGTAGGAAACGTACTGGAAATTACGGACATGACACTGTCGTGATTACGTGGAACTGATGGGTGGGTATGGTGCCTGAGGTAAAGCTTGGCGTTGAGGTGCCAGGCTTGCTTGTATCTTGCAAGTTGGCGTGAAGACACGTGTCCACACAAGAAAGGCCTCGACTGCAAGCCGTAGCTCAAGCAATGCAAAATAGCCTCCCTGGTGTGCATTTGCAGGCACGCACATACCCAGCCGAAGATGGGGGGTAATGCCGCTGTAATGTAATTGAAATGTACAAAGGTGAAGAGTGTTAGAGGAAAAAGAACATGTAGAACAAACAGACAACAGGACGTACACAATTGAACAATGGGCGTTCTGTTGTAATTTCGTTCATGACATTTCACAACATCGAGTTTACTGTAATGACAGTCGAGTTCCGTTGGGGTGAATTCCGTCCGTCTTTCTTCCTCGTTGGTATCGAAGTCTTCACTGTCTGACGTAGTCTGTGCCTTCGTGGGTTGCTCTTTTTCAGGGGCAGAGTTAACAGTTTCTGAGGGCACGTCTTGGATGTCTTGCAGAGACGCATCTTCAGGAGGTGATTTCAATTTAGAGGAAGCAACCAATGGCTTGGACTTGGATGACGCCTTTGTCTTAGAAACCGAGTCCTTCTTTTGACCCTTGGGCTTGGCGGTGACAGCCTTGGTAGGGACAGCCTTGGTCTTCAAAACCAAACCCTTCTTTTGACCCTTGGGCTTGGCGGTGACAGCCTTGGCAGGGACAGGATCATCCTCTTTTTCAACAACCTTGCACTTGGAGGCTGCCTTCGTCTTAAGACCTGAGCCCTTTTTTGGTCCCTTTGATATTTCAGCAACTGCCTTGGCGGGAACGGGCTCATCCTTTCGATTGGAGGCGCCCCTCGTCTTACGAACAGATGCCTTTTTTTGTGATGCCTTGTGCGTGGAACCCCCGGCTTTAACCGGGTCGTTTGCGGGTACGGTGGCCTTTTTTGTTCCCTTATGCGTGGAAGTCCCATCTTGAACCGCGGCTTGTGCGGGTACAGATTTGGGTGGGTCGTCCTTTTTCTTGGAGGAGGATCTGGTGGCACGAACATTGTCGTTTTTCAACAATGCAGTTGGTTCATCATGATTATTTTGAGGGCTCTTCTTCCAACCTACAGGCTTCTTGGGGTGGACCTTTGGAGGTTCAGAGACGTCAAGAGGTGTTGAGGACGAAGAAACTTTGGCTTTCTTGGGTGGGGGACCTGAACATGTAGGAAGTAGGCAAAGGTTGGTGAGTCCACGTATAAAAGACGGTATCAAACAGATACCCATCGTTTATATGACGGTGGTTCATGGAACATAAGTCACCGTATTATATGTGGGGAATAGTTCCACGTATGCGGTATCACACTGTTTTACACCGTATATCGGACGGTGTAGCAGGGAACATGAGTCACCGTGCGGTTTCAGTCATGTAATAACCGCATATTATGCAGAGGATGGTGGGAAACCAATGCACTCGGTCCATTGATAGACATAATACATCAAACAAGTCACCGTATGATATGCGGGGAATAGTTCCACGTAAATAATGCGGTATCACACTGTTTTACACCGTATATCGGACGGTGAAGCAGGGAACATGAGTTACCGTGTGGTTTCAGTCATGTAATAACCGCATATTATGCAGAGGATGGTGGGAACCAACGCACTCGGTCCATTGATAGACATAATACATCAAACATGCGTTCATGGTTCGACAATCAAACACGTGTTTAAGACGCGTCAGGTGAAATGCACAGTCACTTACCATGTGGGGAAGTAGGTGGGGTCGGTGAGGTCTCAATAGCAAGACGCGCCTCGGTGACAACCCTGTCTTCGGCGGCAAGTTCGGCTGCGAGACGTTGAGAAGTGGATCCGGGAAATGGACGCGGCATGGTGAATAGCGTTCAGACAGGGGGGTGTGGTGAGCGAATGACCAGAAAGATTGAATTAGTGTGTGAGATGTGAGATCGACGAGTGCGATACTACAGTGGTGGATGGCTATCAGTGGGGATTATGCGTGTTGTGGCAAGATAGATGCGTTCAGAGCGGTGAGATGAAATTAACAGTGGTGCGTAAAGTTCGTGTGTTGGGGTGAAATGAAATGGTCAGTGGTGCAATGAAAAGATTCGGTGTGCGTGTGCCAAGCGTTGAGAATGGGGAGGGTCGTGGAATCTGTACGGAAGTAACAGAACATCAGTCATGCAGAATGTTCCCGGCGATCTGCCAAAAATGAAAATGCAAATGGGTGAGAGAAAGAGATACCTTAAAAGAAGAAGGTTGGATAAATACATGCAGTAATGAATAATAAATGTAGAGGTGACACAGCATTACCGTATATTATACGGTAACAACAGCGCTCTGAATAGTGGACCCCTTTTCAAGAATGGTTCTGTAAACTTGAAGGGAACATTTTAAAGTGTCACGAATCATTTTAGTCCTACAACAATTGTTCTGTAAACTTGAAGGGAATGTTATCGTGTCACAAAAGAGTGTCGAACAAGAACGATTTTGCACACTAAAAGGGAACCTTCATAAACTACTTATATATAAAAAATATAATACGTGTACCATACTATTATATTATTATTATATCTCTTACTTTAAAAATGGTTGCGCGTGAAGCGCTCGCGCCCATGTGACACTGCTACTTATTTAATTCAGCGTAGACAAGCAACTGTGGCACACTACGGTACAATACCTCTACCTAGGAGACAAGCCACTTAATTTTTCATACCTCTTCCTCTGTCTCTACAAATCGCATTCTGTTTAGCTTGCTACAAAAAATCTTGCAGCGTCTGCTGGTAATATATGATATAGCCTACTTTTTAACTGTGCATATTTTGAAAACTAAGCGATTCTGGAGTAAGCGGATAAGATACTCCAGAAAGCTTATCGTAATACGGTACAATACATGTAAAAGTGACTACCATACTGCGTGATACCATAGTACTATACAATATGTATGTCTAATAAATACCATATAGTATAATATTATGAATCCACCAAGCCAGGACTGTCTATATTTTTTATTTTCTCTTTTTGATGTAATTTTAGAGTATCTAGTGTTTTGGCAATCAACAATGGTATGATGCCACAGTTCAATGCACATCATAGTTCCCATCTAACTAAGATACTATACCACCAGCCTCATCTACACAACACAAAGGTTTTTTGCAGTTCTTATAGATGCAGAGATTGTTGTCACGTCACTATGACATACTTCTACACAATGGCGACCACAAGAAAGATATTTTTGTTGTATATATGTGGCCACAGGCAGCAGACATAGGGGCTGAAATATAGATGAGATTAAAGGATTGGACATAAAAACCACCATCATAACACAAAGATGAGTTCTACAAAGTCCTTTTAGACAGAGAATCTTGTCGCTATGACAGGGACATGACCCCTGACATAACTAGAAATAGGGAGCAACTTTTTGGCTGTTGAAGTTATGAATTCATATCCCAACTGTTTTCAAAATTGTGAAGTACTTTCTCTTTATGTAGAATACAGTATGATTCTACTGCACCAAACGGAGCAAGTTATTTCAGTCTGCCCTTACATATATCATAGTGAATATGTGTACCTAATGCACATTATAGGTGACAGGTATCAGTGGATAAGACACTGCAATATAGTTCGAGAAACTAGAGCTTGCTAGCACTATTTGCTTCTAGACAATCGATTTTTTGATTGCATCCCCCCCTGTCTATCAACCCCACCTCATACTATGTAGATCCCCCTTAAAGTCAATAGACTCCACTGTATTTTACAAAAAAACCATTTGTAGCCCCCGTTATATGACTGACATGGGGGAGGGAGGTTATAGACTGTCATGGGGGGCCTATATAGACTTTCATGGGAGGAGGGTCTATATACTGTTACAGAAGGTCTATAGACCCCCCATGACCATCTATAGACTGTCATGGAGGGTCTATAGGCTGTGGTTAAGGGTCTATAGACCAATAGACTCTTCTCTAAATACCTCTAGACTTGCCATATCATGAGATTAGTTAGAAAAGGTGTGAATCATGTACACAATAACAATATTACCTAAGCTCATTCATAACTTGTGTAACTTTTGTAGTAATGTAAATATCTATGTCATTTTTTAAATCTAAATTGATGATGTTAAAAAGCTATCACTATCACAAGTATTTTTATTGTCTAATTTTCCCGCCATTTACTTTTTAGCTGGGGGAGTCCATAGATTGTGAGATGGGGTTTATAGATGGGGGGTCTACAAACCACTAATAAAAACATATGCTTGGAACTTGGAGGAAATTGTAATTGTCAGATGATCAAGACAAGATAGCTTTATCTGACACCCCAACCATACAATCAGAATTATGGTGAGTATTGTAGAGAATTGAAAGTGGTGAATGTGGATGTTGGCTTTTTCAGAGGCTTGTTTGCACCGCCTTCGCATGAAGAGCATCTATACAGTAACTAAAAAAACACATACGAGCCTGTCATGTAATTGACAATGATTATTTTTTCATAGTGGTAATATAATATTTACTTGTGTTTGAAATCAACACAAGCATCATCTTACTAGAAAAAGAGGAATATGATATGCAGCAAGAGAGCAATAATTTCAGCATAAGGTAGCTTGGAAGATGGTGGCAAGGTGGGCTGAGGGAGCGGAAGTTGCTGCAGAATTATTTGAGGATGCATTTGGTGGTGTAGAGTTCTTTTTCTTTGTGTGTTCCATGTGCATGGGACTGGTAGGGGGACAGTCTCAGAAACAATATAGAAATAGCATTAAGGTTATTTTTTGGACATGCATCTTTTGGAGCTAGATACTAGTAGTTTTGTTAGACCTTGTCTGAGTAACGATTTGAGGAGAGTAAATCAACAAAAAAGAAAGGTATGCTATCTTCAAACAATTTCTATTACAAGCAAAATTAGACCTTCTTTGTGATAACGATGTAACACGATAAATAAATGTGTTCACCCGAATGACATTAACCATCATAAAAACTCTTTATGATATTGTCCGGCGTATATCAGGAGATCAAGAGATGACGATGTTGCTGGTCATCCATGTTGTTCTCCTGACAGTCGCCAACATCCCCAACTTCCTTGTCAGTCAACGAATGGCAGCAAAACTGCCAAAAACCAAATAATATTGCTGTGTGATTAATCATTGATTAAGTAACTTTAACTTTATCTTTACCTTAGCAGCAACATTGATTAAGCAACTTTAACTTTAACTTTAGATTTTTCAACTCTAACTTCAACTTTAACTTATCAGCCTAGTGGATTTTTCAACTTTAACTTTAACTTTAATGTGTTTGGGAGGCCGCAACTCTAACACAACTTTAACGTTGTGGCAACTTAGACAAAAACCGGCAACTTTTAACTGAAGTGTAAAGTTCAACTTTTTTATAAGTCTGCCAAGGAGATGAACTGTGATGATGATGAAGAGTGACTTGCTTGTTTGTTTATTGTTATCCGCAATAAGGCAATTAAAGGAGAAATATACAAATTATGTCAGACTTAAATTGTTTGTTTGGTACATGGTTTCCCTTAAGTTCTTGTCACTGTTCATGGAGGTTGATGGTTCCCATCCAAACATTTCATAACACCATGGCATTGGCTCTTGAAATCTTACAAAGGCTGGATTGAAAACCGGTGAGAAAATTGTCTTTATTGGTACAATGATGTACACTGGTTTTTGGCTAGCACAATGGGGAGGGGATAATTCTTGTTGCCTCGAGGGATCTTTGTTTGTTTTGTGTAAGTGGCCAAATGTCACGTGACCTCAACTTTCAGCAAGGTATGCTTCTACAGCGGAATTCTATGTCTGGGAATAGTTTGCACGAAGCTGATACAATACAGAAATCCAAAATGTCCACGGTCTTAGAGGCATCAGCAGGTCAACGAACGGCAGCAAAACTGCCAAAAACCAAATAATATTGCTGTGTGATTAATCACTGATTAAGTAACTTTAACTTTATCTTTACCTTAGCAGCAACATTGATTAAGCAACTTTAACTTTAACTTTAGATTTTTCAACTCTAACTTCAACTTTAACTTATCAGCATCGTGGATTTTTCCACTTTAACTTTAACTTTAATGTGTTTGGGAGGCAGCAACTCTCACACAACTTTAATGCTGTGGCAACTTAGATAAAAACCGGCAACTTTTAACTGAAGTGTAAAGTTCAACTTTTTTATACGTCTGCCAAGGAGATGAACTGTGATGATGATGAAGAGTGACTTGCTTGTTTGTTTATTGCTATCCGCAATAAGGCAATTAAAATAGAAATATACAAATTATGTCAGACTTAAATTGTTTGTTTGGTACATGGTTTCCCTTAAGTTCTTGTCACTGTTCATGGAGGTTGATGGTTCCCATCCAAACATTTCATAACACCATGGCATTGGCTCTTGAAATCTTACAAAGGCTGGATTGAAAACCGGTGAGAAAATTGTCTTTATTGGTACAACGATGTACACTGGTTTTTGGTTAGCACAATGGGGAGGGGATCATACGTGTTGCCCAGGTGTTGCCTCCAGGGATCTTTGTTCGTTTTGTGTAAATGGCCAAATGTCACGTGACCTCAACTTTCAGCAAGGTATGCGTCTACAGTGGAATTCTATGTCTGGGAATGGTTTGCACGAAGCTGATACAGAAATCCAAAGATGTCCACAGTCTTAGAGGCATCAACAGGTCTTTATTTCACGCCATGAAAAACTTTCGTCTATATGAATCAAATTATACGCGCTACATTGTTGACATGATTATTGTTCAATGCAACAACTCTCTCTGCATAGTAAGGCCATAATTATTGCCCAGAGCTCAAAAACTCGTTGGTACACTTGGAAGATTTAGTTCCTCCCAACGGAATAAAATGCAATTGTCATCTTTGTGATTGGGTTCACGAAGGGTCCCTCGCTCGGTCCTCGGTCATTTCAGTGGTCGTTTCGTCGGGCCTTTGCTGGGTCGTGTCGTCGGGCTACCGTGACTGTAGGTTTTTTCGTTGGGCTTTTGGTCGGCTGTTTCGTTGGGCTTTTCGTGGGCGGTCTTGTTGGGCTCTTCGTGGGTTGTCTGGTTGGGTTTTTGGTCGGTTGTCTTGTTGGGCTGTCAGTGACGGTGGGTCGCCTTGTCGGGCTCTTGGTGGGTTGCTTCGTCGGGCTTCTGGTGGGTTGCCTCGTCGGGCTTTTGGTGGGTTGCCTCGTCGGGCTTTTCGTGGGTTGCTTTGTCGGGCTTTTGGTGGGTCGCTTTGTGGGGCTTTTAGTAGGTTGTCTCGTAGGGTTTTTAGTGGGTGATTTGGTCGGGGAAAGTGTCTTGATGAGTGTGAAACATGAGGTAAAACATATTAGAGTCTTCTTTTCATGGTGTTTGGGCAGGAAAAGTCAAAATTGAGCACTTGCGCACCGGGCTCAGTGACGGGCTTAAAGTTGGCGATAAGGTGGGCGCGAGAGTTGGAGAAATAGTCTATGTATCATAGAGAAATGACGAAGATAGGTATAGACAAGATGTAAAGATTACCCTAATCACTCCTTCAATTAAGCTTACCGGATTTATCGTAGGGGCCAAGGTTGGACTCAGTGTTGGCTGAAGTGACGGGGTGATGGTAGGCGAAAGAGTTGGAGAAACGGTCTATTTTCAGTTCGGGTTAGAGGAGAAACAAAGTTCGTGTAAAAAAATATTTGGGAAAAATTTCGGTGACTCCTAGCAATCGAGCTTACAGGGCTAAGTGAAGGCGCCAGAGTCGGACTAAGGGTTGGTAGAAGCGTTGGAGTGATTGACTATTGGTTTTGAAGAAAAGAAAAACGAATAAACGATGAAACGATGTCTTGCCAACAGAATTTATCAACGAAGAGAACCCTCGGTTTTAATGCATATGCGCTCAATCTTACCGGGCTAAGCGTTGGTGCCAATGACGGACGCAGAGTCGGCAGAACCGATGGAGTGATCGTGGGTGCAAGAGTTGGAGCCAATGTCTGTTGTCGGAGACAGGGCAATGTGTTTGAAATGGCGTCAAGCCATATTTGAGATCAAAAAGCAAGTGTGGAACTCACAGGGGTAGGTGTTGTTATTTGTGTAGGTAGAAAAGTCGGTGGAGAAATAGTTGGCGCGAGAGTAGGAGACAAGGTCTGTTGCAGGGGATACCAAAATATTAGTGAAGAGGATCGCAAACCGAAAAGTGCGATGTGGCGAATCTTACTGAGCTCAATGTTGGAGAGATAGTAGGAAGAAGAGATGACGGCAAGATGGTAGGTGATAAAGTGGGGGTGAAAGTCTGTTTATTGACCAGAAAGAGAAAGTTATGTGGTTCAAAAGACGGAAGCGTCCGATATAAGAAAGAACGTTTGTGACTCACTGGGTTTACGGTAGGCGTAAACGTAGGGAACTGATCGACAACAGTGGAAATCGGAGAAAAAGTCGGAGAAAAAGTCTGTTTAGGAAATGACATGGGTGTGTGAGTAGAAAAGATTGACGCGAAATCGAGGTACCCATAAGGACAATCATCTTCATATCACTTCCACTGTGCAAACTTACAGGGCCCACTGTCGGAAGCAGTGATGGAGTTAGTGTGGGTGAGGGTGTCTGTTCGCGAAGAATTGCCAAAATGTAAGTTGTTGTTTGGAAGTTTGCTTGTTGTAAGACATAGATCTTACAGGAATCAGTGTAGGCCCAAATGACGGAGTGATAGTGGGGTTGACTGTGGGCACCAAGGACGGGCTCACAGTCGGATTAACAGATGGAGAGACTGTTGGGTCCGCGGTTGGAGTAATGGAAGGCGTCAATGTTGGTTGAACTATGGCAATATTCAGAGAAACCCGTAGGCAAAGAGTTAGAAATGAATGCTGCACTAAGTTAGTGGTTATTTTTCTCACATGTGGGGGAGGCTGTTGGAAATGCTTATGAACGGTTTGAGATCGGCGTGGTGAATTTTTGCAGAGAGTCCAATTGCGGCGAAGTTCTTGAAATGACAGAAAGATGCAACTTACGAGTTTCAATGGTTGGCTCAAGAGCTAAAAAAGCGTTCGAAGCAAAGAAGTTGTCGATGGAGGGATATAAATTTTACGACGTCAACACGACAGATCACTTACTTGGACCAAATGATGGAGATAATGTGGGCAAGATATCAATAGCTGTGGGAATTGACGTCGGAACAACCGAATCCTCCCTTGGGGCTCTGTGATTTTGATAGAATTAAAGAGTAAAAATTGAGGTCTCGAGCCATTCTCTTCTCCTCCTTTCAACAGCACGGTTTACTTACGCATCTGTCGGAAAGTACGTTGGATACGACGTGGGATAGTATGTCGGCATGTATGTAGGCAGGAAAGTCGTCGATATTGACGGGGGCGCCCCCGAGATAAGGCATAGACAATGATCTCCATTCCATTTTCCTGACTTGCTAGAACTTCCACCCCAAACGCCTTCTAAACTCGATTTTCCTGACTTGCCAACACTGCCACCCCATGTAGGTGCGGAGCATGCACACGGCTGCAACACTCCGCTCCATCCTGAGTCTGTGTGAAGTCCACCTTCCCAGATAATAGGATCCTCGTGAGATGATCCATCCCAGCCGGAACTGACGCTGTAGACCTTGTGGTTTACCGGTTTTCCGCTTCCATAACTGTTAAGATTTGTATTTGCGCCGTTGGTGTGCCCCTGATGTTGATTCAGCGCTGTATTGATTCCGTTCAAAAACGAAGAAGCGCCACTGTATTGAGGGACCATGCTGCTTCTAACTTGTTTGATTCGCTCGTGCTTACTACCCTGTGTGTAATTGCGGTTACCACGTAGCGTCTTCATTGCATTGCTTCCTCTTTTCTTCTTCATCTTCTTGTTGTTGTTCCGATTTGCGCGACTGTTTCGCTTGTTGTTGCGGCTGCTTCCACGATTCTTTGCACCGTGCTGCTGTTTCTTGTTGACGTTTTGTCGGTTATTGACGGACCTTTTCTTGACAATATTCCTTCTCTTATGGCTGTTCCTTCCCCTATTCTTCTTGGCTTGATTGTTTCCTCTAGTCTTCCTGTTTGACTTCATTGCAACAATCTCGACATGTACCTTTGCAGTTGATGGCAACTGCTTCTGCGTTGTTGTTTTACTAGGATGCTGCGCACGGAGACCATTAGCAATTGCTTGGGCTAGCGATTGTTGCGTGAAGCCATTTTGCAAGTCTCTGCCCTTTTCACCTACCGCACGCAGCTGGGTACGCCGTTGCTGTGTTTTTTCCAACTGATAGTGTATTGGCGAGTCTGGAGTCGACGATAACGACCGCTTGTCTGAACTAATGTTGTCAACGACACTCTCCGCGGACACAATAATTGGTCCTGGCATTGTTCGTTTGAAGCCGAACTTGACCTACACATGCGCGGTCCACAAGGTCAGTGACTTAGTGGATGCAACACATCACCCTTCCTTCTATCAACACACGCCAGTATTACTCACCTGGTAAAATCCAATGTTGCTCATGACAGCAGCAGACATTCCGTAGAATATCAATGCGGCATGTACTCGAGACCGCCATTGAGGACGTCTGGCGCGCATAATTGAGTCCGTCATTTCACTTTCTTTCTGACTAAAGGGGGCTGGATATGATGTAGAATTGAGATGATTGCTGTTTTGAAAACCAGAGCGCCTTCCTACTTATTATTTGTTCCTTGTAGCATGCGGTTTACAAGATACCAACCGCACTCAGTTTCCACTCTCGCTGCCATAGTCGGACAAATGCTGATGGGCTGTTCGACGCTTTACCGTATTACTCAACTGGCAAGCCGACTGTAGATTGGCAGAGAACAATTTCAGCGAAAGGGTTAAAGTGTCTAATGACGAAACACACAGTGAAGGGCTCACAAGGGATTCAGTAGAGAAGTTAGGGGTCCAATACTCGAAAGCAAATATTCGGTCTGAGAAACTCACAAAAAAACGTGAAATACTGATTCCTATCGAGCTCGTCAATTTAAAAATGACATTATATAAGCTGAAATTTTAAATTTAATTTTTATTGGTATTTGCTTCGTCTCCCCGCTATCTTGCGAGTGGAAGTTTCCCTGTTTGCGTTTAGAAAACCTGTCCAGGGGGTTTTCTTCATAGAAATTTTGAAGTAACAAGAAAAGTGAGGGAGGGTGCCCCAATAGTGGGACCAAGTGTTCAATGGTCAAGAACAGCACCAATGCTAATGGTGGTTAAGAAAATTCCACTTATAAGAAGCAGCCAAATCGATCAACTGTAGAACCTCTAATGGGTGACAACCTTAATCGTTCCAGGTGTTCAGATGTTCAAATATCCAGATTTCTGGAACGGCCAGATCTGTTCCAGGCCTCTTGCCCTACCCCCTTTTTTTTCAGATCATCTCAAATGCGATTCTAAACTGGAAAAAAGAGGGGGGTGTCCGGACACCCCCCCTTTTTGTCTAGTTTGGAAAAACCTGGATCTGGAACGATCTGGAACAAAAAAATACCACGTGGAAGCATGTGGAAGCACATGAATAGGTTATTATTGCTCTCAAAGTCTTTTTAATCTATGAGCAATAACAATTGCTGATTCTGTTTGTATACACGTTAGAACACGTTAGAACAAGGGAGTACGGCTTCCCTGTACAGCCACGTGCGTTCACGTAGGTTGTTGGAATATACAATAAGTGCTAAGATAAGCGCGAGTATCTTAAGACGATAGCGAGTTGAGGAGGCAGGAAGGATCGACAGTACTCTGCTCGTGGATCGTTCAAAGAGCGTCATGGTGTCAGAACAAAGTGGTGATGGAGAACGTGGAGGGAAATGGTGATGGACATCACGGTTGTTTCGTGAATCTTGCTGTCAACATCAGGGAATCACGCGAAAAACGAAATCTGGGACATTTGTAGCCAAAAATAATTGTGGTAGTCATTTTTAAAAAACTGTCCCAAATCAGTTCTAAAGTATACACCTGGGACTGGATGTTTGAACATCTGAACACCTGGAACGATTAAGGTAGTCACCCAATATTGGTTCTAAGTGTCTAAATGTCCAGATATCCAGACCCAAATTCCGAATTTAGAACGGATTTGGGACTGTTTTTTAAAAATGGCTACCGTATTAATTTTAGACCAAATCAATCCAAATTTCGATTTTCACAATACTTACATATAAAATACTGCAAAACTCTAGAGAATGAGATATATCAACATAATCGACATCGAGAGCTCAGCCCTATGGTACAATATTGTACAGTACCCTCCACCATGGTCTCCGGCATTCGTCCCAGTTTCCATAGGTCACCCCGACGCCACCAGAGATATCAACCAGCAGGTCATGTTGACACTTTTATGTTCCTTCTGCAACCACCGAATATTGCCTTAAGATTCTGGCCCTTGTTCTCGCGTATTCAAACATCATCGACGATTCTTCATCGCTCATGGTTTTTTAATACTTCACGAGGAATAACCTGTTCATGTGCTTCCACCTGCTTCCACGTGGTATTTTTTTGGTCTAAATGTCTATTTTTCCAAAATTGACAAAAAGGGGGGGGGTCTGGAGGATTTAGACAAAAAAGGGGGTAGAATCGCTTCCGAACAGATTTAGCCGTTCCAAATATTTGGATATCTGGACATTTAGACGAATTGGAACAAATATGAGCTATTTCATGTAACTAGTGGTCTTAAAAAATGAATACAAATCATGTGTTATGTTTTCATACAAAATATTATTCGTTTAATGCATTGACTTGTATGCATAAAATTTATGTGAGATACTAAGTAAGAAATTGCCAAAATAGACATGTTGTGATTTTATTGCTGTGGTTAAAATGTATGTGTCTTCACTATAAGTACTCCTTCTCTTCTTCAATGATGAAGTCTCAGCTGTCATTTCCTTGTGTTCATATAGGTCCAAAAGGTTCTGAATTGGATGAAAACTTTCAAAGCAAGTTGTTTTCCTATGACCTATCCTTTGGTGAATGAAATTACCAGGTAGATCAAACAATATATGATAGTTTGTGTAATTCTTCAGACTTTGCTTTTTGTATCAGAGACGGCACAGCATACAATACAATGCATTGTGGAGGACACATTCTAACTTTGGTCACTATCCCTGGAGTCCAGCCATCATTCACTTGAGCTTGTTCACTTGAAAGCATAACTCCAACCTTAGCTTTTGTTCCTCTAATAGTTCTTCTACCTGTTCTTGCTTCAACATAACTTCTATGTGACTCAGGGAGATGAACAATCTTTGTCTTGTTGAATACAATTCAGCACTCACCATCAATAAACCTTTTTAAGTTTGTAGCAACTGTCAGGAGTGTGACCTAAGCCGTTTTGATGCAATTTAATGTTATGTAGTAAACGGGTAGATACAAGTTGTTGGGAACTCATTTTTATGAGTTAAGTTATTTGGTACTAACAAGTAGCAATGAAGCAAATATGCTTCATTGCACAAAATGAAACTGTGTAGAATTCTACCTGACTTGGTATGAATCCTCAGGTGATCAATTTTTATAGAGATACTCTCACACTGCAAGCTTGTCAGTTGAGAAGGTCTCACACTGCAGGCTTGTCAGTTGAGCAGTTGAACTCGCTCAACTGCTTCACTTGGATTTTTGTTTCTCAGAACATACCTGATGAGTATGTACCTAAAATATATTGTTTCTGAGAAACAAATATGTTATGACTTTCAAACTTCCTTTGTCCCATACAAAGTGAAGAGGACACTTACATGTTCCAGGTGGAAGCTCCTTGGGTTTACTAGTTAAGGTAGATAATTGGCCTATGCCACACGCCCCCACGATTGGAGAACTAGCGTGGCTTGTGGAAAAGTAAAACCTCTGTGAGGAAAAAATCCGATTATGAGCCAGACTTGCAGAAAAAACCTTTTTGTTGAGGTTAAAAATGTGCAAGCTGCCTGTGGCCGTTTGTCCATACATATTTGTTATGTATTATATGAAGAGTAAGTTCTTGTGGAGAGGGAGATTTTGCAATGGCTTATTATAAGGCTGCGTTGTTTGTGCTCTCCTAAGTCAAATGTAGTATTACTTACTTCTGTGTGAAACCCTGATTGTCTTATCGTACAACTTTTGTGCTAGTCCAAGTATCACTGGTATACAGACTGAATATTTGTGCAGGGTAAAAGACCTTTGTGTACTAAAGCATTGCGTTCACGGACCATGTGACCATAAATTTGATGAGGTTAAATTGGGATCGGTTTGGTGTTGCCTGGTGTCTCCTATTGAATTTGTTTATGTGTGCAAGAGTGGAACGACAAATAACAATTTCATTTTATGATTGCTACACTACATATAGGCGGTAGGGACTGCATAGTAGGTATGAGTGAATGGCATCTGAGTATTTGTTTAGGAAAACATTGTGCCCCTAGAAGCTGCTGGCAAGACCATGATTGGTACAGCAGGCCAAGCATCGCCATGATTTGGTTGGTATTGATCTCTAGTTAATTATTCACTGTTTGGGTTTTAATTTTGAAGACTCTGGTTGACTTACACTGGGAAGCCAAATAAGTGGAGTGTTGAAACTGTACCTTAATTGTCACAATGTGTGTACAATGTGGATACTTAACCAGGTCTAGGTACAAAGGTGCTGATAGTGCAGATATTCTGTTATTTATCTTATGCATCCTTGGTGTGAGAATTTGTCCTTCTATTTGCCCTGTCACCCCTATGTATCCATGGGAATAGTTGCCCAAAGGGTCAGCTACCAGCAAAGTGAACAATGTCAAGTCATACAAGTTATGTTTGACAATAATCATTGGAAGGTCCAAACATCAACGGCTATGTCTTTCTGTACCATGAATAGTACGGATTCATTGTTATGACATCTTTTTTGTACTTTTGTTGCAAGGAACCTCGAGGGAGGTCTCTGCATGTACAACTCTTTTTGTTGGTGGTAATGACATTACAACATAGCTAAATGTGCATGTATGTACCGTTTCTGTATTGTGAAAGACAGTTGTTGACTATTATCTATGGTGTATGAAAACATATTGTGACTTCACAGCAAACATCATGAAGAAGTGAATTTTCCTTGATGTTGACAACGTAATAGTTGTTTTCTCTTTGGATTTGTCTCAGCTAATTCAGCCACACTACATCTCTGTGTATAGCTGCTTATGTCACTTTTGTTTTTGCATTGCATGCCAACAAGGTGCTACATGTCTCTCAGTAGAGATGGTCATGGTTTGACTTATCCTTTATGTGAGGTGGTAGTCCCTTTGAGCTAGGAATTCTCACCACTTTTGGGCTGTGGTTGTACAAGAACAAAGGTTGTGGATCCGTTGTGTTCTTGTGCTCATATGATTATGAGGCTTTTATGGATTGTTGTGCAACATGTATGTGCACTACCTATGGTCATCCCGTTGTTTTTAGCAAAAAGATTCACGTGTTTTGGTGACTCTATGAGTCCTTACTTATGGATACCATATGTGTTCTCCATGGATAATTCTGAAGGTGAACCATCAGAAGCCCTCACAAGAGAATAAAGTACTAGTCATTGAGTCTCAGTGAGACCATTATCCAGTAAGACACAGTTCTTTTGAATCCAATAATGTTAATCATGGTCAAGGATTCAATATTTCTTATTCTGTGTTTATGCACTCTATGTTCAGCAAGCTGTACTAGAATGCGAGCATACCCAACCTGAGTTGGTGTCGCTCGGGAATTGTTGTGATAACAAATGCTTAACATGAATGTGTCTCTTTTTTGTGTACAGTGTACCTCCTCCTCTACAATTCCAGTTGTGAGTGAGGTGAGACAATCATATTGTCTTGCCTAAGGTTCTCCCTTGTACTGGACCAACCAGTAGCATGTGAGTTCCTTGTATGGGCGAATGTTTAGTGAGTTTTCATCTGCTTGTAAGCATGGTGCTTTTTCCATGAGAAGACTTTGGGTCTGCTATTGCAACCTTGTTTTCTTGTGCAGGGATGATGTGTATTGGTTTGTCGTTCAAACCTTTCCTCGTTGCTCGGTAAGTCCATCCTAACCTTGTTTAAGGTGGTCTCTCAAGCTAGCCTTTGGAGTATATCATATTACTCCAAATGAGTTCTATTGAGAACAGTATGGCCATCATTGACTCCATTGAATGTGCTTGTGAGGCACATGGAAAACCCATGATTGATATTGCTAGCTCCGAGTAGGTGTAACCTTCTTCAGTTTTTCTAGGAATGAACGGGCTTTGGATGCATCAGTGTCCAGTCCAATGATTTGTTGACTTTTCATGAAGTCTTATGGTGTTTGCAGAGTTGAACGTAGCAACATCTACAGTACTGTAAGGATTCTTTGAGGTTGGACAGTTTTCCTAACTTTTTGTCCATTTTCACTTATTTTAAGAATCACTTTTCAATTTACAGAAATTTATGTTTGTTTGGGTGTTCTGTCCTTGTACAGCCAGTTCTTACGACTGCTGTCAATGAAACCCTCCAGTCGTCAAGGTAAATTGTCCTTGTTGTTTTTCCTTGACTTTTGGGACTGGTTGTGCTCTTTCATTATAGGCTGTAAACCTACCTCTTCAGAAAAATAGAGGTAAACAGGCACGTTCTTCCAACACACCAAAACTTCATCAAACAGTTTCTCTTGTCATGAGAAACCTCAGTAACGCTTATGAAATTGAGTTTGTCATGTAAGTGGGTGTCTTTTTTTCTTTTGTTTTGACACAACTTGGAAGGTCTGATATTTTACTCAACCCCAGAGGGGAATTTCACAGGAGTGATTAGCTCTGTGGTTAGGAGTTTTTTGCTCAAGAAGAGTCCTGCACTGAAATGGTTAGCTAAGTGCTTAGTATGTTGTGTCCAGGTTTTGTTTCAACTCTGGTTCACAGATTTTTGCAGACTTTGACATCAATTATCACTGGCAAGGTAAAATTGTTCTTAACATGTTTTATGTTGTTATTTGTTCGAAAATCTAGAACAATTCTAACTCAGTCCTTGCATTGGTCAAGGACTGAGGTCATATGCTGGCTTAGTCACTCTGGGCAACATGTACTCAGAAAGCGTGTTTTGCCAGGAATTTACTGCTTATGCGATAAAAACATCGTGTGACATTACCCTTCCTTTTGAGTAAGAAGAACCCATCCTGCGTGTGCCAAGAGTTTGACACCTGCCTAACTGGGTAAGGAAAACATATGCATGCTCCTAATTTTGGAACATGGGGAAAGCTTGGAATTACGTCATTCTTGCTTTCATTGTTACTGTAGCAACACCATGTCAGGGGTTCAAAACCCAACATGGTTTGATTTCCAGTTGTTTTTTTACCATGGCTTGTGGATAGTGCAGCATGGCACCTGTGTACATTTCTCCACGTGGGAGAAGAGTTCATCTTCTTGAGAAAACAATTCATGATGCCAGAAGATTTCTTGGCATTTCTATTTGTATTTTTACATGTAGCAAGGTATTTGAATTGGTCAGGTTATTTAAACTTGACAGTTGAATTCGGGTTAAGATTTTTTCCTAACGAGCTCTTTAATTCAAAATTAAATTTTTCCGAATATTTATTTTCGGGCTCTGAATTCTATTTTCCTCGGACCAGAGGATGCGCACAGTGGCTATTCACAAGCCAACTACCTTTTCTTATTATTTGACCTCTTTCTTGCTAAGCTTGGTAGCTTATGCATATGAAAGGGATACCACGTGAGAGGAATTCTCACTTTCGTGGACTTTCTCACATTTTTGCTTGAATTTCAGAATGAAATCAACAAGTTGCGTGCTTTCCTGACAAAAACCGCAAAAAGTGCGCAGCATTCTTGCGCAAATTGGAAATTTTCGAGAATCTTGCGAAGAAGATTCTGGGGCACAACACATAGTCGTTTTCTGGATCCATCTTGCGCCCCCATGCATTCTGGGACTTGGAGATGTTACTCCGCATTGCTCTGATGTTTGACCAGGATGCGGCAATACATTGTGCTCCTATGCCTTTACACGGAGTGGAACAATGTTCTCTCCTTGGCTGGTCCCCTGTGATCATGGGCTGAGCCCTATGATTCTACAACTCACTGTTTGTGGTCGTTTATTTTGAGACTGTGAGAGCGCGGGCTGTGCAGCAACACGATTCATCAAATGGGCTGTGCCATGATGTGCTTCCATGTAAATGGGGCTGATCCGTGATCATGGGACAAAGTCCTGTGCAAGTTCAGTTTCCCCTTGAGGTTGTTGTTCTTAAACACTTGAACCTTGAGTCCTGCGCCCCACCTGTGCCCGTGCAGTGTTAAACCACTACTCCCACCACCACCATGCAAACGAACAAGGGAAATGGATCCCTTGAGTAGAGAACACTTCTGAGACGAGAACTTCCAGGGGGATTGCAAGGCTTTCAAGTGACCGAAACCTCTGCGGGGTCACGTGCAAGCTTTTTTGGCCTTAGAGGCTATTTGATTCTTCATAGGGTCATTTTGGGCCCTAGAAGATCATTTATTGTACTGTCTAGTGGCCATGGGTACATAGTACTCCGTGGTGTCACTGCATCTGCATGTGATCACGGGTACGGACTAATTTTAAGTCTAATCGTGTTTTAAGGTCTAAAAATAAACTACACATATATTGTTCATTCGGAGAAAAAATTAAACCAAGGCATTTATGTTTATTGCCTCCTTATTTAATGAGGGGCTGCTACGAGCTATGCTGCAAGTAAGCTTTGATGCCACAAGTGCGTATGATATGTCACAAGTGGTCATTTTTACGGCATGTGCACTAAGTGCTAAATGCACACTCTGCTAACAAAAGTGGAGTATACCCGCGTCAAGTGGGATCTAGTCCTCACTGACATGCAGGGCTATTGTTCTTGGCTATGTGTTTAAAAAACACATGCCGGCCTGTGAGTGAAACTCACTTCAACTGGCTGAGTACGTGACTCGGGGCTCAGCTGTGGTTGTTGCTACTCTTGGGGTCAGGCAGCACAAGCTGCACCATGTGTAACACACCAAGTGTATTGGACGGCTTCAAGCAACAAGGGACGACAGACAGATGAACCTACCATGGTCAACACATACAGAGATTGGATGATGGATGGTGGAACGACGGACAGACGATCCGATCTGGTCGCGCGAAGGCTATCAATTGATAGTGACCTAAGCCGTTTTGATGCAATTTAATGTTATGTAGTAAACTGGTAGATACAAGTTGTTGGGAACTCATTTTTATGAGTTAAGTTATTTGGCACTAACAAGTAGCAATGAAGCAAATATGCTTCATTGCACAAAATGAAACTGTGTAGAATTCTACCTGACTTGGTATGAATCCTCAGGTGATCAATTTTTATAGAGATACTCTCACACTGCAAGCTTGTCAGTTGAGAAGGTCTCACACTGCAGGCTTGTCAGTTGAGCAATTGAACTCGCTCAACTGCTTCACTTGGATTATTATTTCTCAGAACATACCTGGTAAGTATGTACCTAAAATATATTGTTTCTGAGAAACAAATGTGTTATGACTTTCAAACTTCCTTTGTCCCATACAAAGTGAAGAGGACACTTACATGTTCCAGGTGGAAGCTCCTTGGGTTTTCTAGTTAAGGTAGATAATTGACCTATGTCAGAGTGATATATTCTTTCACAAAGTTTGTTACTGTCTTGATCCACTGGATTTTCTCAGCCTCTATATTCCTGTCATTGTTGTCTTCACTTTTTGCTTGTAAATTTCTTCCAGAAAGATATTCTGGTAACACCCCACTGATATGATTCACAAGCTTGTTAGAAGTGGCAAGCTCAAATATTACATCCTTTATTGAAATCTTCAAATGAAGATGATGATGTTGAAGTGCAGCATATCCCTTCCCAACTGGTGCTGGCATTGCTGGGAAGCAATGCTACAAAATTAATCTAACATTCACTGTCATTTCTGTCTCCCATTTCACCAATTGCTCTTTTCGTATTCCCTTGGCAAATGGAACATTCATTTCATCTAAGTGATGTGGCATTCCATCAACCCTCCCCTTGGAATGATTCCCTCTTGTTGTGATCTCAGAAATGATTTTACGAGCATTTGGAAAGGGTAACAGGGTTTTCTGTATCACTGGCAATAGTTGCTTCCAAATGATACATGTGAACCCAAGAGAATTCTTGGTGATTGGATATGGCGTTGTTGATATGACTTCTTCATGGAAGTATGGCATACATGAAGGTGGAATATTTGATGTCCAAACAGTAGTGTAAGCCCACGTCAAACTCCACTGATAAACACAGGAAAGAATACTTCTCATACATGTTTGTTTTTGCTTACAAAATCATAAAGAACAGCATAATGAACCTCCATAGTACCCAAAACAACAAATTGAATGTATTTCAGGTTGGCAACTGTCATACAGTGTCATACTTGTGCCCTGTATTTGGGCTTTCATACTAGTTGCTTGAATGCTGGTGTGTCAAATTCGCATTGTGCAAAGTGACCATGTAAGTCAACACATTTCTTGATGGTTTCTTGAATGATTTTGTTGCTTGATGGAGTCTTTATTTCAAGTCCACAGTTGTAGTTGTGATGGTCCATGGAGAAGGCATCTACATCAAAGTTGGTATTAAATGAATGTTCACCACCACTATATCCATTATATTTGATATTTCATCACTATCCAACCATCAAGTGAAGTTGCAAGGTACTCCCTAATTTTGTGGTATGGCAACCCATATTCAAAATCATCAACAAGTTGCCACCTCAAAGTCAAAACAATAGCATCCAAAACTGAATGAACTCTATCTGCATTGAGGCAGAATGGTCTCCCTGCAGGAGCAGTTGGAGGAATGAGTACTTAAAAAAATCTACCTCAGTTACTCTCTGATTTATCACTGGTCCTAGTAAGACTGTTTCCTCAAGTTTCTCTTTATTCTTGTTGGAGAAAAATCTTCCATAGGATCTGCAAATCAACTTCAATTGGTCATTGGAGAGTTGCCTCAGTTCTGCAGGTGTATTGTTTTGCCACTATTCATTGAGCTCAGTATCTGCTTCACTTTTGACCCTAAGATCCAAATTCTCTTTCAACAACTCTAACTCATAGTCAGATAAACCTTTGTCTGTCCTTGGCAGAATAGCACATCAGAACATTGGAGTAATTTTGAACACGTGCACACACTTCCATTCATAATGCCTCGACCCTTGCATGCTCTGTAAACACAGTGTCAATCAAAAAATCTCTGACAGAATTGCCCCTGATAAATGGCCTTCTGAATTGTAGTTATATAAGTGCTTATGCTTTTGAAGAATTTCCTTGAATTGTCTTGCATAGCTCATATCCTTATGTGTGGTGATGTAGTGAAAACACCCATATGCCAGAGAGGGTATAGTGCTCTGGAGGAAGGTGACTCAACCAGTCCCCTTTCTTTATGCCACAAAATGACAGATGGCATTACCAACACATCAGACTATTCTCCAATAGAAAGTGGGACCATTCTCAGGAATGTCTTTTTGTTCTTGCAAAGTATTACATCAAGTCACACAATATTTGAATGCTAGAGATGGTCTGGGCATGGTGGTGTTCAATCAACTCAAAACATTTATTTTCCTTGTAGCCACAATCGCCATGGAATGTGGTTGCTGGGAAGTGAAGATTGTTGAGATAATTGATCCCTTGTATTATCATAAGGCCCAATGTCAGGATATCTTTTGAGGTGTTACCATGATGGTTCATACAACAGTACAAGGATATACCTATTGAAACTGGGTTGATGCTATTGCCAACTGGCCCAAATGATTATGGACTCTGGAGCAGCAAAACAGAACTGTGATAAGCTTTTGATGATTGCATTCTTAACATCTCATCATCAATGATAAGACTGTTGTACCCACCAATGCAGCAATATGAGAAGTCTGTCCTCCTACATCATGAAATAACTTTTCCAACCCTCTATCAATACAATGGATGGGATGCCAAAAGACACTATTATCTGACTGGTCTGTATTTCCCTGAGATGGAGCAAGGCTTGCAAGTCACTCAAAACTCCTAAGCAAATCACTCATTCTTGATATCACACTGTACAAACTTGAACGTCTGGACTTCAATGCCTGTGATGTGTTGCTGAGCATGGGTTATTAATGTGGATGTTTCATGACATCAGAGAGACTGCAACAAGAGAAACAAAGCCCAAAGAAACTGCAAAGGAAAATCTCAAACTCCTTGACAACCACAGGTTCCTTTTTGTTCAATCAATGCTGAAAAGATATCTGCATTAAAGACAGCATTCATCGCTTGATTTGAGGGTAGTTGCTTCCTGGGAGGTTTCATATTCAAAATAGTATTGAATTCATGGAGGATCCTGTTATTTAGCTCTTTTACTTCCTTGGCATAGCCATACTCTAAGTCTTAGTTGACCTTGTTGAAAGAAACACAGAAGTCTTTATACTGAATTGGTGTCTCTTGCCACATAGAGCCATCATCATCAAGATCAGGATCCTTATCTGAATATTCTCCTTCAATGGGTGGTGTCAAGGCCGTGTCTCATGTCTCATGGCACAAATGACTCATCTTTGTCATCACCTGTAAAGAGTTCTTCAAACAGAATATTGTTGATAGGAGGAGAGGTACTGTTGGCAATGGTGGAACTCTAAAGTTCACTGTTATTGTGTACAGCAGAGATAAATTTTGAAAAGGACACTATCACATGATGGAGAGAGAGAAAGCTGAATGTTTCTGCTACTGAATCATTGTTTATGTTGGTTCTCTTGCGAGATCCTCTTCTCAACATGGTGTGGCTGACTTATGGGCTTTAGCGTGATGCATGACAAAGAGTCAAATTACACAAAGCAAGATTTGAGGCTAGGAACAGAAGACCAACAGTAGATAACAAGATGCATGAGCGATCCATTAGATGAGTTTGAAGGGCTACTTGACGGAATAGTCTGTAGTCTGCAGATAACCAAATTCATTAGTGACCCTATTCACAATACACAAGCTATGGCATAGATATGCATGAAGGGCTGTTAAAAAGACTAGCTTGCATAGGAAAGTCACAAGCAACAGTGGAAATATATTTGGTTGAAGAAAGACTAGCAGCAGACAAACAAAGAGAAAAAACAAACCATGCAAAGGTGAATGGGCAAATCAACCATATCACAATGCACAAAATTGGAGGTACAATTGATGAAAATTGGAGATATGATTGATGAAAACTGGAGGTACAATGGATGAATTGAAGAATAAGGTGATGAAATGAACCAATGAATACAAGTTTGATCAACACACCATGAAGAATGGAGAATAGAAGTGGGTGTCTTGTGGGAGGTAGAACTGGAGTGGCTTCTACCTTACAGACAGAAGGTGGCAAAGGCGTCATCATACTTTTTGGCACAAAAATGAAATTTTTGGTATGATCTAAGGTGTGTAAGAATCTGTATTGACATTATGAAATAGTAGAAAATTTCTGTTAGACTTTTTTGAGTCAAGATGCTGCAGCAAGGGTAATACATATGATCAGGGAGCTCTGTCTGAAAGAAAGTCGCCTCAGATGTTTCTGAGGGAAACTAAAGCCTTGAATTAATGAAAATAAGAGAATCTTGGTACCTACTACATTAGCCAATATAGTCAATATGTTGCTGCAAATGCACAAACTATTATGCATTATGGTTCAAATAGGACATGAGTCCAAAAGGCTTTTGTATGCTTTTATCGGGAGGAGAACAAAAAACTAAACTGTAATATGTGTATTGCAAAAACTTTTACTGGAGTTGAACCACAAAGAAATGAGTTCATTGGGTGGTTCTGTTGACACTACTGTAGTTTACAAAATAGTTGGCTGTTAAATTAGGTGGCTCTTGCCCAAAAGTAGGAGTCTCTTTCACATTATTGAGGCTGTCATGACTTGCTTTTCCCTTCACAAATTAGTTTTATGATATTGATACACTGACATAAAATGAAGTCACTTATGCTTGGTTCTGATAAGCAAGGATAATTTGGAATTAGGGACACATAATCAACATTTGTGTGCATACCATGCATTTTGTGGCGTGCGAATTTCCCACTTGTGCACTTTTTTGTGCATATTTCCTAATTATGTCACATAATTCTATGTTGATCTCATCATGCGGATGTTAGACTAGCACAGTAGTGGGTAGATACATTGGAGTATTAGTTTAGGTTTACGAGTGTTTTCGAAATATTGAACACTCAGTTTTCAGAGTTTTTGGTGCAAACAAAATGTTTGCATGACAAGAGATTGCATCTAGCTCATAAATTTAATTACGACCTTTGTAAGCAATCAACACACTTGCCACTGTCTAGCAGTCGTAATTAAACACTTTTCAATAACAAGCAACATGGGTATTTGCCACGACGTGGAAGAAGGATTGGAAAAGTATGAGATCACAAAAATCGATGGACAGCCAACGGATGAAGATTTGAATAGACTCACAAAAGAATTGACCAATGCACTGGGAAGTGTCGCCACCGAATTGGGAGGCGGAGAACACGGCCATGTCGGGTTAATTGTCAAAGCGACTGAGTATATCACTTTTTCCCACGGCGGAGTCACTTACGATATCCCTGCCAATCCAAAAGCATACCCAGCGAATGCTGATCCTGACCCAGCAGTACGCGAGCGACAAGTTGCAGAACACAAAGCAAAAATTGCAGAGTACGAAACGCATCTTGGAGTCAAGAGCTGGGCCAGGAGAATGATTGTCAACGCCATTGATCACGAGTGGCTTGCGGAAATGGAGAGCGAAACGATGGGATTCAATCATCGCACGCCCAAAGAACTCCTTGCCCATTTGCGATCAGTCGGCGGAACACTCGACCACATGGACATCACCAAACAATTCTCGAACCTTCAAAAGGCCTGGGACGGAATTGAAACCCCAGCGTCCTATTTCGCGAGAGGTGACAAGTACGAACGCCAGTTAGAGAAGGCAGGTCAAGCCAAGAATCCAGCATTGAGACTCGCTTTTGCGCTAGCGACATTCGCGGAATCCGGGGAGTTCGAGCCCGCCCTTCGCGATTGGGACGCGAAAAGTGCAACGAATAAGACGTTCGCTAATTTTCGGGTATACATGCAGCAGGAATTTGGAAAGCACCACAAGCAAAACAAGACCACTGCAAAAGCAGCCGGGCACGAGATCGCAAACAATGTCACTGACAAGGAGGTCGATCACCTTGACCACATCGAGGCACAAGCATTTGTTCTCGCCGAGTTTGCCAACAGTCTCAACGAACAAACGACCAAACAATTCAAAGAAATGATGGAACTGTTCAAGAAAACACTTGAAACAAAGGACCCGCCTAAAACAGGGAATCCAACCGGCAGCGGCGGTAGGAAGACAAAGAAGACATGTCCCCATTGCGGCCTCGAGGTGTACCACAAGCCTGAAAAGTGTTTCGAGCTCGAGGCCAACGCCGACAAACGACCTGCGGGCTGGAAAAGCAAGCAGAGCAGCTGATGGTGCACGGGGGACAAATCCACAGAGCAGTGGCGACCAGGAAAGGTTAATTTGAGTAAAATAACTACACGATTCCCTTACCTGGTTGCTACTGGATTTGCACCCTCACCGCCTGATGACACGCCTCACAACGAACTTACGAACACCAGCACCGACACCGGCCAAAGACAACCCAACAAGATCTCCCTCAAATGGGCACGGCGCCTCACGCAACGGAAAGCACTGCGAACAGCCAAACAGCTCGAGACAAATGCCATCAACGAGGCGATACAACAAGCCATGTTAGACTCTGGAGCGTCCAAGACCTTTGTAAACACACACAAAGGGATGGAACTCACCGGCATTTCTGACAAGGTCATTGTCACTGCAGATGGAGCCGAAGTACCGGCAACCAACACAGCATTGATCCCATTACCAGCACTCTCCAAGGGTGCCAGACAAGCCATTGTCGTACCGGGTTTGAAGCAAAAAGCGTTACTTAGTGTCGGCACACTCGCTGATAACGGGTACACCACAATATTCTTACCTGGGCAACAAGGCGTCGACATCTATAACGACACTGACATCAACATCTCCGCGACCAGGCCCCCAATCCTCCAAGGGTGCCGAGACCACAGAGGACTTTGGATGGTCCCAATGGGCGACACACAAGATGTCAGCCCGGGACTCGACGTCGCGGAAACCGCACTGAATGTATATGAACTACCAAGCACAAAAGAGGTGGTCAGATTTTTGCATGCGGCGCTCGGTTATCCAACGAAGGCAACGCTACTTACCGCGGCCCAACGGGGGAACCTTGTGACATTCCCGGGTTTAACACCGGAGAACATCAACCGTCATTTTCCCGAGTCCAATGAAACCCAAAAGGGGCATATGCAGCAGACAAGACAAGGTGTTCGATCAACCAAGGTAATAGACGAAGATGAAATGTTGGGCGCCCAGATACAACCAGGCATCAAACACAAGGACGTCTACTTACATGTTTTTGAGGCCACCAAAAAGACGATGTACACCGACCAAACAGGCAGGTTTCCTATCACGTCGGCGCGAGGACACAAATACATCATGGTTGCAGTCGAGTTAGATGGGAATTACATCGACGCTGAACCAGTAAAATTGAGAAAAGCAAAAGAACTCACCGAAGCATACCAAAAGATCTTTCGCCGATGGAAGTCCACAGGGGTCGTCTGTCCTAACTGGCACATCCTTGACAACAAAGCACCTGAGGAATTGAAACAGGCAATACGTGAGAATAAATGTCGGGTCGAATTAACACCAGCAGATATGCACAGGCGCAACATAGCAGAACAAGGCATACAAACATTCAAGGGTCATTTCATTTCAGTGCTGGCTGGGGTGGCAAACAACTTCCCAATCAACCAATGGGACGCGTTGTTACCACAGACGGTACTCACCTTGAATTTGCTCCGACAAGCAAACGTTGCGCCCAACATATCTGCATGGGCGTACCACCACGGCAGCTTCGACTACAATAGAATGCCGTTGGCCCCCATGGGCTGTGCAGTGCAGTTTCACGTCAAGCCTAGTGGACGAAAAACATTTGGTGAGCATTCCGGTGACGGGTTTTACCTCAAAACGTCAGACGAACATTATCGGACACACGTGATCTTTGTCAAAGAGACACGGGCAAAACGACTAGCCGACACAGTGTTTTTCAAGCACAGGTACATAACGCAACCCACGGTGACAACTGCGGATGCCATTGTCAATGCTTATCGAAAATTACAGCAAGCAATCACAGGCATACAACATTTGAAAGACGACGCACAAATGGAAGCAATTGAACGAATCCAACGAGCATTCGGCGCAGCAAACAACCAGGTGCACAAACCAAACGAACCGATCAAACTGCCAAGGACCGAACAAACAACGCAGAATGATCGCGCCCAGCCAGTTCCAAGGGTGAATTTCGAAGAGCATGCACCCCCTTCACGGATGATTGTCGCGTCGCCCAAGGAACCAGTTGTTGTGTCACCACAAAAACAAACCGTCCTAACAAAACCGCAAACCACCCCTACCAAACCTGCAACACCGAGCGATTCAATTGCTTTTCGAACACGGTCAAAACGCCAACAATCCCAGCCAGAGTTAATTCCACACGAATCCATCGCTGACAGAGTAGCGCGGCAACGACGGGAAATGGAGGCAGCCCATGCGGTACTTGACCAAGAAACGGGCCAACTCCTCGAATACCAGCAACTGTTAAAACACCCGAAATTTCGAGACGTCTGGAATCGATCAGCAAGCGACGAATTTGGGAGGTTAGCACAAGGAATTGGAGGCAGAATAAAGGGCACTGACACAATACGTTTTGTCCACAAGCATGAAATACCGCAAGACAGATTCAAAGATGTGACTTACATCAAATTTGTCTGTACCATTCGCACCGAGAAAAAGGACCCGTACCGTACCAGAGCCACAATGGGAGGAAACCTCATCAACTATCCGGATGATGTGGGCACCCCCACTGCAAATCTACTGTTGATCAAGATCTTCTTGAACAGTGTAATCTCCACCAAAGGGGCAAGATTTGCAGGTGCTGACATCGCGAACTTCTACCTCATGACTCCCCTAACACGCCCTGAATACGTGAACATCCGCCTGTCAGACATACCTGAGGAAGTGATCGCTGAATACAAATTGCGTGAGTATGCCACAACAGACGGTTGGGTTTACATAAAAGTGGTTAGAGGTATGTATGGCTTACCGCAATCCGGGTCCCTAGGCCATGACCTGCTCGAATCCCGACTTAACCAAGAGGGGTACTACCAAAGCAAGATCGTCCCGGCCTGTGGAAGCACAAAACCCGCCCCATACAATTTGTTTTGGTGGTGGACGATTTTGGGATTAAGTACATCCAAAAGTCCGACCTTGACCACCTCGTTCATTCACTGCAAAAGTATTACGACGTCACCGTCGATTTGGAAGGAAAAGAGTACGTCAAAATCGAGTTAGATTGGGACTATGCAAAACAAAAAGTACATTTATCGATGGCACCCTACCTCCAAAAGGCATTACGCCAATTCGACAACATTGTTCCCACCCAACGTCACGATTCGCCGCACCCTTACGTCGAACCCAAGTATGGCGCCAAACAACAATTCGCCAAATATGACCACAGTGCGCCTGTCGGAGAGAAGGAACAAAAGTATGTTCAGCAAGTGACGGGAAAGTTTAACTGGTATGCACGAGGAGTCGACTGAACAATGTTAACTCCCATCAGCACTCTGACAGCCCAACAAGCTAAACCAACACAAGCAACAATGAAACGAGTGCAACAATTCCTCGATTACGCCGCCACACAAGAACCGACAGTAACCACTTACCGTGCAAGCGACATGGTCCTTGCGATTCACAGCGATGCCGGGTACCTTAACGAGGAGAATGCGAGAAGCAGAGCTGGGGGGCACCATTTTCTTTCGGAGAACGTCCCAAACCCACCGAACAACGGCGCAATCCACAACGAAGCGTCCATCATCAAAGCGGTCATGTCGTCCGCCGCCAAAGCCAAAATGGGAGCGCTATACACAAACGCTCGAAAAGGAGTTGAGATTCGAAATATTCTCGAAGAAATGGGGCACAAACAGCCCCCCACTCCCGTCCAAACAGACAATTCAACAGCTGAAGGCATCGTCAACTCACGCGTGCAACCGAAACGCACAAAAGCGATGGACATGCGTTTTCACTGGCTCCGCGATCGCGCCATAAACCAAGGACAATTCAGTTTTTACTGGCGCCCCGGCACACTGCAACGAGGGGACTATTGGACGAAACACCATTCCCCCGCACATCACCGCCAGATGCGTGGCGAAATTCTGACACCGTACAAAGTGGTGATGGACTTACGAGCGAGAATGAAGAGAACAAAAGGGGAGTGAGCAAAATTTTGTACTTCCCGCAACTCCTACAAAACTCCACTGCAAGGGTGTGTTAGACTAGCACAGTAGTGGGTAGATACATTGGAGTATTAGTTTAGGTTTACGAGAGTATTCGAAATATTGAACACTCAGTTTTCAGAGTTTTTGGTGCAAACAAAATGTTTGCATGACAAGAAATTGCATCTAGCTCATAAATTTAATTACGACCTTTGTAAGCAATCAACACACTTGCCACTGTCTAGCAGCGGAGCTTGTTGTTTTTGATTATGTTACATTATAATTATTTTGTGAACAAAAAAGTGCACGGGAGTTAATTCGATTTATTACGCCTAAAAAAATTATTATTAGTGCCTTGACAGAAAATGCACAGACAGACATTATGTTTTTGTGTGTATGGTACCCTACATACATATATTATTGATGCATGAGCATGAGAGCACCGTGGCAAAGAATCAGCAAAGAATCTTACCACGATGACACTTATTATTTTTATTCTAAGAGACGTACCATCTTTCATCGATGCAATCTTTCAACAAACGTAAGCAACGCCGCTGCCGTGATAGAGCCACCAATGCCTTTGAACGGGCATTTAGTGACATAGATTCGGCTGTGGGAGGTGAGTGTAACCCAGCGTCTGGCACTGAAGGGCAGTCTAAAATTGGTGCTGCGGTTGCGGCAGCCCCCCGTGATTTGGATTCGGGACAGCCCCGGCTGATAGTTCTTCAGACTTGGGTGGAGGCGAGTGTGCCCCCAAGGCTACTGGCACTGGGCTGTCAGAAATCGGTGCTGCAGGTGCGGCGACCTCGCGCAATAGTGCTGCGGGCGCGGCGGCCTCCCGCGATAGTGCTGCAGTCACAGCGCCCCCAGGTGACAGTGCTTCGGCTGCGACTGCCTCCCAAGATGGTGCTGTGGCCGCAGCATCATTGCAAGATTGTGCTGTGCTTGCAGCCAATGCAGGCACCCCTGGAACAAGGGCAGCTGCTGATAGACTGCGGCCATCAACAGCTGTTGGTTGGATGGCAGTGGATGACATCACATGTAAGTTTTTCTATTTAATGTTGCTACCAAAAAACACAAATAAGCACTACCATTTGCATCACTCTTTTCCCCAGAGGATGCACCACATGGGGAGAAAGTCAGTGAGATTATGCGCAATGTCATATCTCCCAAGAGTGCCATCTCCTATGCCAACCAAAATGTTGTCTTCATCCTTTGGTTATACAACACCCCCATTGCTCTTTGTTGGAAGAATCTTTTGCCAAAGCTCTTGCTTCACTAGAGAATGAAAGAGAGATGAAAAAGTGGATCAAGGATATCCTTCTGAAGATGCACCCAAGGTCTGTTTGCCCTGTTATATTGTCTAACCTTACTTTTGATATCTTCAGTGAATATCTTGCCTCAAAGAAGGTTTCAAAAAGGCAACGTATTGGCAATGCCAGCAACACTTTATCTGCTTCTTCATATGATAGTTATCGAAGCGCATGAATGCACCTCTACAGGATGTCAAAGTATGACATGGATTCACATTTTGCTACAGATTTGAGTCAATTTATGACAGGAATGAAAGGCACAGTAAGTTTCATTTAATTTTTTTGTAACATCTGCAAACAACTAACATTTTTATAACACAAATGTAGGTCCAAGCAACAAAGGTAGAGCATGGTGATCCTACAAGTCAGGGGAAGAATTAAATGAGCTGGAAGGTGTATGAGTTGATGTGCAATATTTTTTGGAAGATGACGACGAAGAATATATATTTGCCCATGCATTTCTCACACTTGAATGGAACTTGATGTTTCACTCTGAAAATGTTGTTGATTGTCATGCTGAGAACCTTCTTTGGACAGAGGATACCTTGGTTTTCATTTCCCTTGTACCAAGACTGACCAACTTGGGAACAGGAGTGATGCCATTTGGCATGTTTATGCCACACCCAATTCTCCAAGCACTTGTTGTCATCTTGCTCTTGCTCAATATTTGTTTGCAAATCCTGGCATCTTGCTCATTCATGATTCATACAGGGGACCCAACACGTTGTTTCCTGGTTCCAATCAATATGAACGTTTCATGAAGGTTTTTCACAGAGTCATGTGCAACAACGAGGAAGCTTTTCAACGTGTCGGGGTAAAACCTGGGGATCTGGGATTGCATTCAACAAGGAAGGGGGCTTGCAGTTTGGAAGCATCTGGATCAACTGTATCACTGCCAATTGTATCGATTTGTCTTTGAGTGATGCGGAGTATGGGTGGGACTAAGGAGTGCTACTTACACTATGAGAATGCCGGTGATCAGTATTTGGGTAGAGTAGTTGCCGGCCTGGATTGTAATGACTATTTGTTCACTGTCTCATATCTCAGACAGTTGCAAATGAAGAAGAAACAGAGAAAAATATCGATGAATTAGTTGCAAAGTATCTTGTTGGAGTGAATGTTTGCCCTCCCAGACTCTTTTTGATTTTTTGCAATCTCTTTGCTTCTCTTTGCTATGATGCGGAATTCTTGAGCAAGAAACTCCATCCAAAGAACAAAGCTTCAGGCATCACCATTTTTCACATCAATACCCAAGAGTGTTCAGGGGCTTGCAACGATTAAATTTCCATGGAATTCAACGAAGTACACACCTCCTTTCACCGGTTTGCCACCTCATGTGTCACTGCTATCAAAGATTGAAGGTTTGACTCATCAAATGTACAAGATGAAGGTTGATTTTTTTTGTCTGAAATGAATGAGGCATTAGACAAGAGAGGAGTTGGGAGTGAAAGCTTTTTTTGCACGAACACAATTCAGGAAAGCATTGAAAACAAGTTTGACGGCTTCACGGTGAACCGTTTTGCTAAACTTTCATTGAACTCTCATCCTCCTCATACATTTGTGAATGCATCGACTAACCCCTTGCTCAGCTCTGACCACAGCGTGGTTGCCCAAGACACTACATTGTGCTTTCAAGAAGATGAGAAGACCCAGTACAGTTTGTTTGTTAGGAAGGAAGGTATTATGCGGCTTCTACCAGATGATTATGTTTTCCCCAGTATGACTTTTGCCCTCTTCATTTCCTATTGGTTTTGTTGTGATAAATCCAAGAATCTTGTACCTATTTCTGTTATTGATTGAAAGGATGTTAAATTGAAATCGCAGAAGAATGTCTTGTCGAAAATGAAGATGCTGATGAATTTGGTGGAAGTAGCAGCAAAACGAGAAGGAGTTTGGAAGGGTTCAAGATATTACAGGTCTGATGTTCAATTGTGTAATGAATTGTCTATCTCTGTCCAGAAGTACTTTGCATATCCCACGAAAAATGATCATGTGAGGAGGTTTGACCAGTTATCTTGGAAGACTTACATCAATATGTTTAGGGATCATGGTGGAGTTTTTGCTTGTGCTATGGAGGGGCAAGGGTAAGCTAGCAGACAAAAGGACTGTGGGTTAAACCAGCTGCCAAAAGGGTGGTTGGGAGGGAGGTTGGAGCTTACACCTTTAATTAATTGCTAGCTTTAGAAAAGGCTATCTTTACATTGTTAAATGTGTAGTTTTATTTTTCGGACTTCAATCCATCATTGAGAACTTTCTTGCTTCATACCTAACTTCTACATAAAACGTGATTGGCTAAATCGCAGTCAATTCATTTTTAGGAATTAGTACACTTACTTGTGCACAAAAAGTGCATGGATGTTGTATATTATGACTTCCTTTCTCATCATGGCAAGGGAGGCGGAGCTAATTCCAAATTTAAAATTTCAGCTTATATAATGTCATTTTTAAATTGACGAGCTCGATAGGAATCAGTATTTCACGTTTTTTTGTGAGTTTCTCAGACCGAATATTTGCTTTCGAGTATTGGACCCCTAACTTCTCTACTGAATCCCTTGTGAGTCCTTCACTGTGTGTTTCGTCATTAGACACTTTAACCCTTTCGCTGAAATTGTTCTCTGCCAATCTACAGTCGGCTTGCCAGTTGAGTAATTCGGTAAAGCGTCAAACAACCTATCAGCATTTGTCCGACTATGGCAGCGAGAGTGGAAACTGAGTGCGGTTGGTATCTTGTAAACCGCATGCTACAAGGAACAAATAATAAGTAGGAAGGCGCTCTGGTTTTCAAAATAGCAATCATCTCAATTCTACATCATATCCAGCCCCCTTTAGTCAGAAAGAAAGTGAAATGACGGACTCAATTATGCGCGCCAGACGTCCTCAATGGCGGTCTCAGTACATGCCGCATTGATATTCTACGGAATGTCTGCTGCTGTCATGAGCAACATTGGATTTTACAAGGTGAGTAATACTGGCGTGTGTTGATAGAAGGAAGGGTGATGTGTTGCATCCACTAAGTCACTGACCTTGTGGACCGCGCATGTGTAGGTCAAGTTCGGCTTCAAACGAACAATGCCAGGACCAATTATTGTGTCCGCGGAGAGTGTCGTTGACAACATTAGTTCAGACAAGCGGTCGTTATCGTCGACTCCAGACTCGCCAATACACTATCAGTTGGAAAAAACACAGCAACGGCGTACCCAGCTGCGTGCGGTAGGTGAAAAGGGCAGAGACTTGCAAAATGGCTTCACGCAACAATCGCTAGCCCAAGCAATTGCTAATGGTCTCCGTGCGCAGCATCCTAGTAAAACAACAACGCAGAAGCAGTTGCCATCAACTGCAAAGGTACATGTCGAGATTGTTGCAATGAAGTCAAACAGGAAGACTAGAGGAAACAATCAAGCCAAGAAGAATAGGGAAGGAACAGCCATAAGAGAAGGAATATTGTCAAGAAAAGGTCCGTCAATAACCGACAAAACGTCAACAAGAAACAGCAGCACGGTGCAAAGAATCGTGGAAGCAGCCGCAACAACAAGCGAAACAGTCGCGCAAATCGGAACAACAACAAGAAGATGAAGAAGAAAAGAGGAAGCAATGCAATGAAGACGCTACGTGGTAGCCGCAATTACACACAGGGTAGTAAGCACGAGCGAATCAAACAAGTTAGAAGCAGCATGGTCCCTCAATACAGTGGCGCTTCTTCGTTTTTGAACGGAATCAATACAGCGCTGAATCAACATCAGGGGCACACCAACGGCGCAAATACAAATCTTAACAGTTATGGAAGCGGAAAACCGGTAAACCACAAGGTCTACAGCGTCAGTTCCGGCTGGGATGGATCATCTCAGGAGGATCCTATTATCTGGGAAGGCGGACTTCACACAGACTCAGGATGGAGCGGAGTGTTGCAGCCGTGTGCATGCTCCGCACCTACATGGGGTGGCAGTGTTGGCAAGTCAGGAAAATCGAGTTTAGAAGGCATTTGGGGTGGAAGTTCTAGCAAGTCAGGAAAATGGAATGGAAATCATTGTCTATGCCTAACCTCGGGATGGCATCCAGTGACATCTACGACTTTCATGCCTACATACATGCCGACATACTATCCCACATCGTATCCAACGTACTTTCCGACAGATGCGTAAGTGGAAGCAAAGTTATTTCGCCATGTAACGCGTCCTAGTATTCTCAGGTTTTGTTAAATCATATCAAAATCGCAGAGCCGCAAGGGAGGATTCGGTTGTTCCAACGTCAATGCCCACACCTCTTTCCACTTTTCCAACAGTATCACCATCGATGAGCCCAAGTAAGTTTGCGCGTTTGCGTTACCATCATATTATGCATCATAGTTTGGAATTCATTCTGAAATCATTCATCAATCAAAGCATTTGAGCCGACTGTGAACCCGCCAACATTATCCCCGTCACTGATTCCTACATCAAGCCCAGTAAGTCTGGACATATGACATTACCTAATATCACCTTCTCACCTGTAGAGTTATGTCTATTTTTTACTGAACTCTATCTCTTTTCTTTTACGATATATAAGTCATCAGGACCTACCTTAAGTCCAACACAAACCCCTACAATATCCCCATCAGTGTCTCCAACAAAAACACCAACTCTAACCCCCACGATCAGTACACTGAGCCCGGTAAGTTACAATCCTGAATTTTTATTTACCTCTTGAGTGCTTCAGTAGAATTATGTTTGTCGTTTAACCTTTCTGTCTTGTTGTGTTGCTATTGTGCGCCGAAATTTACAGACTGTGCAGTGAGTAATAGTGATTTCTGATCTCTCGTGATGTCGACATTTCAAGTCAAATAAAATCATGTTCTTTATCTGTTCAATGGTCTGATTTTTCAACGTGATATCGTTGTCAACTGCAGTCCATCGCTGCTTCCGGTAAGTCCTTACATTAAGAGCCACTGCTTCGATATTGCATTGATATTGTTACTCAACACGTGAAGTTCAAAACCAACGAACTTAGACACAGTCTCCCACCCAGCTACCAACGCTTATCCCTACTTTTCGTCCCACCCTGTCTCCTACTCTCTCTCCCACCCTGTTTCCAACAAATAATCCCACATTGAGCCCAACTTACGAAGATACGCTTCTTCCCACAGCATTATCAAGTAGCCAAGACCCCACACTGAGCCCAGCATCAAACGAACCAAGTCCAACATTAAACTTGACTGATGTTCCGACGTTTCCTTCGTCAATGATTCCAACCTTTAGCCCCACCCAACCTTCATCCGCAACACTGTGAGTAAGACTGTTACTATTGGACCTAACAACAAATACAGTGCCCCTCGATTCTTACTCTCGATAACTCGCTTCCACATCAATCTCCCGCTATGCTTAGTCCAACCCTATCTCCGTCGACCGTAACGTGAGTAGCACAATTATTTACATATGTATGTGTCATTGTTAGACTTGTTCTAGTCATTTCTCACTATTCAAGGTTTGATTTGCAAAACGCTTTGCAAAACGCTTTGCAAAACGCTTTGCAAAACGCTTTGCAACCTACAAGTCTGACCCCTCCTCCATTAACACTATTGTGAGTACCTATGAATGTGTCACGATTTGGGCTTTTTCTCTGCCAATAATCACAAGCCAAATCATGTTTTCGTTCCGTACTATAGACCAACATTCTCTCCTTCAATGGGCCCATCGTTTTCTCCAACTCTAAGTCCCACAAGATCTGCTGATACAATTCTTCCAACTTCTCCACCAAGTAGCGTGAACACTGCTAGCCCTACACCGATTCCATCATTTATTGGCATGACGGATCCCACAATTTCACCGTCAATCAGCCCAAGCTTAAATCCCACTCCTGCATTGATAGAGACTCCTCTGACACTCTCACCAACACTGTCCCCAACATTGCTCCCTACATTGCCTAGCGAATCTGGCAATGTAGACAGCCCCACATTGAGCCCCACTCTCAGTAAAACTCTACCCCCTACATTCAGTTCATCATTCAGCCCTGTTTAACTTCAAGTTATGCTTCTGGTACCCTAACCGGCTCCTATGATCTGAAACATTTTATGAAGAGTATGCTACACTTCAATTTTAAGGCTCTTCTTGCTTTTGGAGTTTCTGCTGATGGGATGCTGCTGATGAGTTGTATCTAGTATTTGTGGAGTAATATTATATATTGCTGGTGTGTGCAGGGATCTTCTTGAAAACACAGGAATTGTTTTGCCAGTATGATGTTATCAAAATGACATATGGTGGAGGTTGTAGGTTAGTGGTGTATGAATGTGAAGAGGTTGATGGGCCCATGCATGGTAGATGTGAGTATCACTTGATATTCCACATTATATTATGTGGTGAAGTGTCTGAGTATGGTGACATTGTCTTGATGCTGTGCCCTTGAACCACATGCCCTACTTGCAATACCATAGTTTTCATAATATACCTACCATTAAGTGTGCAGGTATCATCTTCTTTATGCACACTGAGTGTGATCATATGGATGCGCAACGGCCTTTAGTGCAGGAAGAACTGTCTCAGCATGATTTGTCATGTCTTTAAACCAGGTAACCTGCCATTTTATTAGTACTCAATGCTTTGGATGGGGTGATGCGTTGCCACACAGGGAAACCACATGGTTGATGGTCAGCAGGGTTTACATTTTCTTAGTTGGCTATGCCCTGAACATATTCCCAGACATGGCACATGTGCCCTAACTCTAAGTGAGCAGGAACCGACCTACATCTAGGATGCAGGGTCAGATGTTTGTGTGAGTCACTTGCCCTGCCCATGTACTCAATGAGCAACTGCACTGTGTAGCATAATGATAAACCACCATCATAATTGAAATGTTTTATACTTGTCACACACCAGATACATTTTTCTTCATAATTACTTTTGTGCAGCATCTTTGACCAGAATAACACTGTTTTTATGTCATGATGTTACACGTCCTCCCTGGATTGTTATGATTTGTCCCTATCCTGTGCAAAGAGCACAAAGTGCACCGAAGCATATTTATTGGTTAGGATTGGTTCGGAAAGTTAGGTGTGGTAGCATTCACAACAATGAGTGTGTTAGTGTAAGCAGCACCTTTGCGTCGGTAGACAGCATCCTAGAATGCACTGTAAGTCATTGAAAACATATCAATTAGCAAATATTAGTTGGCAATACCATTAGTCAACAACCCAATCAAGTCAATGACACTAGGAATGACAAGTTGCACTCTGTTTTTGCGCAAAACATTAGTTATTCTTTGTTTTACAGTGATGAGACAATGGTTTATGTAGGTTTGGAGATCATTTCCCCATTATAATTGGTGGCTTCTTATTTTTTGTACAAGTTTCCTTAATGCATAAAGTGTTCTATTCATAGACAGAAATGTATATTGTGACTGTAGGCACAATACGTCTTCATGAGCATAAAACATCCAATTTGCACCAAAATTATTTCAGCTACTTTGCTCATTTTTGCACTATTATTGTGAGCCAAATGAATCTACATGTCATGGGTTCACTGACAGAAGCACCCATGCTGAATGTTTTGGGGTCGATTATGGAGGTAATTTGCCATTGAATGTTTGACTAGAACCACTTTCTTTTTCGTACTTTTTACTCAGAAATTTCTAGTACTGAAATAGTGACTCATCTGGATTCACTGATCTCAGAATGTATGTATGTGGTTTCTATGTTTTCAAGACGTCTGGATACCTGATATGACTAAAAAATACAAAACATGTCTTTCCATATCAAAATTAATATCCTTGATCCAAAACATTCCTTCACAATCCTGCTGGTGCCTTTTTTGAGTTTCATTTTGTTCTCATAAACTTTTCTTTTGTTTTATTTGAAAATCCTGAGGCAAACAATCTTGGTTTCATTTCATGTCAACATCAACATATTGATATTTCACGAGAACAATTGAACTTAAAACATCATGGCTTCAATCAATATGACTTGTTCAGTTATCATTTTCATACTGCAAAAGTATTTTGATATTGTACCCAACAGGTGGCTCAATAGCAATAGTTAATGACATGATGTGCCGTTGTCACACTGGCCAACAGTCAATTTTACCTTCATCTTCCATGTTGTATCTCCTTGTGTTGGCGTTGGACTTGAAAATGTTCACATGCCTTCATAGTTGAATGAAAGCAGTCTTGTTTAGTTTTGAGTGATGCCACTTTGGGTGAAGTTGGGAACATAATTGAAGGTTGCGACAGAATTTCAAATTCTTCTGCAATTGACGAAACCTATTCAGGTAACCTCTTCAATAACTCATTTGAATTTAATATCTCTCCAGGTGATCAAGGTTGTAAATTCTGCCCCAATTCTGGAAGAATTCACTATTCCTGTAACTTTGACAGCATATTGTGATTACTCTTGTGGTGTATTGATGAGAAAGAAATGTGTCAGTACTTTGCACAATACTTATAGAGTCATCATGATATCAAAAATAAGACTAATCCAAAAAAGACTTGTCTCAACAAAATCTTCTGTAATATGACCCAAAACTATAGCAATTCTTGTGAGGTCACTGTGACATTACTGGTTGCTGGAACTAGTAACCAAAATCTGAATTTTCAACCTATTGGAGGGAGGCCCAAGTATTGCATTAAAGTGAGTTCTTTAAATGCAATGAGTCTTGCAGTCTCGCTTTGCAATTGATTGCAAACTGCATTTACCATATTGACTGTGCATCAACATGATCGTAATGAAACTGTTCCCAGATGGCACTTTTTGTTTGAGGTGCTAATTCTTCCCTTTTTCAAATGGACAGCATTCTGTGTTGCTTGTGCACTGTCATGTGATTTTTCTATCTTCTGCACACCACTGATGACAATCACTAGAATTTGTGCTTGTTAATTAGTGAGAAAGGAGAGTTTTTGACAAGAGATAGTAGTACTGATCAATGTACTTGCACAATATGGATGCTTTTATCATGCTACTCTTTAGGCACAATAATTCAGCAACTTAGATAATATTTGGTAAGACAAATGAAGGTGATGTGTGATTGCCTATCAACTTGATGATGAGCAATCCCACTCCAGCCTCCCATACCTTTCTGTTATTCTTTATCACCTTGTTGAGACAGGTGAACACCCAAGACAACAGTCAGAATCCAGACTTTGCACTTTCTCATCACATTATCCGAATAATGCTCTAACTTCTTTCTCCCTGTTCTTCTTAGCTAGTGCCCCAGTCAACTCCTCAATTCTTAAATCTGCCAATCTTAACAATTCTTTATATGAGATCTGCTATCAGCATACTCATATCCTATAATTATCAAACCAACATGTAAGTATTTTGATATGTCTTTACTACAGACATTTGGAGCAGAATATGTATGAGCTTTCAAACCCCTTGATTGTATTTATCAGACTGATTATGATACAAAGAGTTGCAGGGAAAGAAAAGTGATCCAATATGTGGACAGCAATAAAGATAAATTTTGATATTTAGAGCCAGTTGTGTCTCCAGTCTAGTGGAATGATTTGAACTGGACAACTCAACTTGTTTATCATGCATATAATCTCATGACTGCAGCTCAAGATGGCACTTTGTGATCAAGCTCTCTTCCTGCCAAGGACAACATGTCATCTGTGGTCTTGTCTCTGTTAAAAAGGATAAGAATGAAAGTATAAGTATTTTTTCTGTTATCCAGGTGGGTTTGCAGTTGAAGAATGCTAATGCCCCATCCAAAACAAAACAGATTTTGATAAATTGTGTGTGCTGTTGTAATGATTCCAATACACTGTAGCTATAATGCTGTCTGTGTTGGAACAAAGGACAGTTAATATTATGGAAATACTTGAAATTCACATAACTTGGAGATTTAATGGCACTTAATTTACAAACTATGGGCAACACATGGTGTAGAGCACTTTTGTTGGCCTTTGTGAAGAATTTGTAAATAGTATATTATTGATCTGAAGTAAGTCTGCAAATATGATTGATCATTCTTTATAAAGTATGTACAAGTCAGAGTATAGTATTCAAGACTACCATTTCTTGTTTACAATCATCATCCTTGATTGGTAGCCATTATTCCTACCCATGTGCTATTTTATTTACAGACCACAATTGATTCATTGTAGAGTGAATAATAATCACTTCCCCATCTACTTCTGTTGCATTGTATCATGCTCAATTGTATATAATCTTCTTATCTTGACTGGGTGTCTCCTCGTCTTGACTCAAGAATACTTTGGCCCTCACGCTCAAAGTATTATTGGAATCCTACTGTATACCATCATCTAAAAGCTTATCTAAATGCAATTTGTTTTGTTGGAAACATTGTTTCTGATCTTTCTAAGGACAGAGTAAATGTTGTTGATATTGAACAATTGAAGTATTATCCTTCAATTTTGTAATAGTTTGAAAGTCTTGGTGACGAATTGAAAAACTCCTAACGATGGCAATGTACTGCCTGTTCAAATTTGACAAACATCAAAATGACAACCTTGTCTCTTCTGCTTGACAAAACACAACCAAATCAATCTATCACCAGAAGAAATCACAATCAATTCTCTGTTGATCAGGGTTTGGGCATGAATTTTTTGAAGAGCGATTCCATGGAATCAGCTATGCTAACTGACAACCCAAGGACTATATTGCTTTGATAAGAGTTTCCCTGTTTGATCACTGATATCTAGGAGTTTTTTGAAGGGGACATTGGTTTCAATGCCACCAAATGTCATACAAGATTTCAAAAGAATCATTGTGTCTACAACCTACGAAAGACTGGGAGATCCAAGTAACATTTCAAATGAGCAAGACTTTGCTTGTAGGCTTCTGGACCAAGGTGGTAGATTGCTCATCTTTTATAGACCAGCAATTCAACAAGTATTTTGCTAAATCCTGTGCAACGTAATGAGAGTGAACAGAGTTAGTGCTTTGATTTCTGTGATACCAAGGAAACAGTACAGATACCCTCATTAGCACACACAAGAACACAACAGATTTATGAAAATGTAAAGATTCGTTATCATGCTAAGATGTTGTTCTTCTGGACATAAATTATACTGACAAGGTATCTTATCTGTTGCTACTAAGACCTCTAGCTTTTTTCATTTCTAAGATAGTTGACACTGACAATCTCAGCTGTCATTTTGGATATAAATAATGGTAACCCCTTTATCTGCTCCAAAGGTAATGTTAGTATCAGGTTGTATATGAAGCCATTATTTATACTGTTTTGCCATTTCACATAATAGTATGCCATAATGAATAACAATTTTTTCATGCTTTTATTTTTGTCGGGAAGGCACTTAGTTTATAGTTACTCCAAAAATGGATCAAAAATTGATTTAGTTGTGTTGTAAACATTTTTTGAGAGTTAAGTTTGTCATTATTATTGTCTTTTCCTCTTCACGCATCCACACATCAGTCTTACACACATTAGCCGAGTGTTAGAACATATTTTATGAGATCATTCTGTGATCTGTACCTATTGTACGTGATGTAATTAAGTTTGCTTGAATTATGTTGCGCTGACATCAACAATATTGCACATTTGTTAGACTCTGGTACAATGAATACTGGCATATCCAGTATGCATTTGGATGTATCCTTCATTTATACTACCATGTCACAAAAGTGCCAATGTAAATTTAGGAAAGAAATCATACTGTAATTGAAATAATATTTTCTTGGACATGTCTGTATTTATATCTGCCAAACCAGTATTAATACTACTAGCAACAGTTTTAATAAAGGTCTTGTATACAAATTGGTACTAACACAAACACTGCTGTTAAAATAATGGCATGCCATTTTGTAAAATGGCATGCCAATATATGAAATGGCATGACAGTATAAATTATCGCTTAGTGCTTAAATTGGTACTAACAACATACTGTTTTTTTGTTCCGGACATTACTAGCAAGTTCCAATGTGAATTGTTTTCCTGGCTTGGATTAATCATCTCACATACAATCACAGCTGCTGCCGCCGCTGCCACTGAAGATGACGACGGCGACGACGACGAGTCCTACACTGGATCCAACCAGTCAGACATCTCCCTTGGTTCCAACGACACCGAGATCGAAGAAGAAGAAGAATTAGCAGGCTCTACCATGCCATCCACTCCCAAGAAACCTGCCAGCTCTGCCAAGAAGGTGGCATCCGCCAAGAAGCAGAAGGATCCAGTCCTTGAGCTTGCCACAAAATTGGCCAAGCAAAAGCTTGATTCCAACTGCGATTTCTTGTTTCAGTGCCCAAAGCTCATGTTTACCTGCAAGGATAGAAACAGGATTGCCTGTGTTTTTGAGATGCTTTGTGCTCTCCCCAGTGATTTGCTCAAGCACTGCAAGGTCTTGCCTGGAGGGAATCAACTCTCTATCCTATTTGGGTACCCTCGTGTTTTGGCGAGTGAAAGGTAAGTTGATCACCCAGAATGGAGCTGTTTTTGATGAGCATTCTGCTTGAGCTATGGCCCGTTCTACTCAGGTAACTCACTTTGTGGAGTCCAACCATGCTGATCATCCCACCATGATTGATGGGGATCCTCAAGTGTTAAACCTGCCCTTCATGTGTGTTGAAGAAGAAGTGCCTGGGGCCAATCTTTGCTGGGTTGCCTGGCCCACGGACAAGATTGTCACGTACAGAAACCGGGACCACAAGCAGTTCCTCAACATCTTGAGAATCAAGTTAGACTCGATCCACACGTTTGCTGTTACTCTGACCTAAGCCGTTTTCAGGTAGTTTTTACTATGTAGTAAACGGGTAGATACGAGTTGTTGGGAACTGATTTTTATGAGTTAAGTTATTTGGTACTAACAAGTAGCAATGAAGCAAATATGCTTCATTGCACAAAATGAAACTGTGTAGAATTCTACCTGACTTGGTATGAATCCTCAGGTGATAATTTTTATAGAGAAACTCTCACACTGCAAGCTTGTCAGTTGAGAAGGTCTCACACTGCATTCTTGTCAGTTGAGCAGTTGAACTCGCTCAACTGCTTCACTTGAATTATTGCCTCTCAAAACATACCTGATCAGTATGTACCTGAAATATATTGTTTCTGAGAAACGAATATATTATGACTTTCACACTTCCTTTGTCCAATGCAAAGTGAAGAGGGCCTTTAGATGTTCCAGGTGGAACCTTGTTGGGTTTACTACTTAAGGTAGATAATTGGCCTATGTCACTCGCCCCCACGATTGGAGAATTAGCGTGGCTCGCGGAAAAGTAAAACCTCTGTGAGGAAAAAATCCGATTATGAGCCAGACTTGCAGAAAAACCTTTGTTGTTAAGGTTAAAAATGTGCAAGCTGCCTGTGACACTTTGTACCTACATATTATTTTATGTAGAATATGAAGTGTAAGTTCATGTGGAGAGGGAGATTTGTCATGGCTTATGATAAAGCTGGTTTGGTTGTACTCTCCTAAGTCAAACTTATATTCTGACTTACTTCCGCATGTAACCCTGATAATCTTATCGTATACTGTCTGTGATAGTCCAATTATCACTGGTATACCGACTGAATTTTGTGTGGGGTAAAATACCTTTGTTTACTAAAGCATTGCTTTCCACGGACCATGTGACCTTAAATTGATGAGGATAATTTTGGGTCGGTTTGGTGTTGCCTGGTGTCTCCTATTGATTTTGTCTGTGTGTGCAAAAAGTGGAATGCCGAACAACAATTCCATCTTATGATTGCTACACTACATTCAGGTGATAGGTACTGCATAGTAGGTGTGAGTGAATGGCATCTCGGTGTTTGTTTAGGTAAACATTGTGCCACTAGAAGCTGCTGACAAGACCATGATTGGTACAGCAGGCCAAGCATCTCCATGATTTGGTTGATGTTGCACTCTAGATAGTTATTCACTTTTGGGTATTGATTTTTGAAGACTCTGGTTGACTTACACTGGGAAGCCAAATGAAATGCATATGGTCCGAAAGTGTAGTGTTGAAACTGCACCTTAATTGTCACAATGTGTGTACAATGTGGATATTGAACCAGGTCTAGGTACAAAGGTGCTGATAGTACAGATATTCTGTTTGTTATCTTCTGCGATCCTTGTTGTTGGTATATTGTCCTTCTATTTGCTCTGTCACCCCTATGTATCCATGGGAATAGTTGCCCAAAGGGTCAGCTACCAGCAAGTGAACAATGTCAAGTCATACATAATGTATTGACTATAATCATTGGAAGGTCCAAGCATCAACGTCTATGTCTTTTTGTACCATGAAGAGTACGGATTCAGTGTTTATGATATCCTTTTGTATTTTGTAGCAGGGATCCTTGGGGGAGGTCTGTACCTGTATAACTCTTTTGTTGGTGGTAATGACATTGCAACATAACTAAATGTGCATGTGCGTACCTATTTTATATTTTGAAAGACAGTTGTTGACTCTAATCTTATGGTTTATGGAACCTTATTGTGACTTCACAGCGAGCATCATGGAGAAGTGAACTTTCCATGATATGTTGACAACGTAATAGTTGTGTTTCTCTTTGGATTTGTCTTAGCTAGCGAAGCAATACTACATTTCTGTGTATAGCTGCCTGTGTTGCATTTGTTTTGCATTGCATGCCTACAAGATGCTACATGTCTCTCAATAGTGATGTTCATGTTTGACTTATCCTGTGTGTGAGATGTTATTCCTGTTTAACTAGGGATACTCACAATTCTATATGCTGTGGTTTTACAAGAACAAAGGTTGTGGATCCTTGTATTGTTGTGCTCATATATGATTATGAGGCTTATTTTATGGTTTGTTGTGCAACACGTATGTGCACTACCTATGGTCATCCCATTGTCTTTAGCAAAAAGACCCATGTGTTTCGGTGACTCTATGAATCCTTCCTTATGGACACCATATGTGCTCTCCATGGATAATTCTGAAGGTAAACCGTCAGAAGTTCTCACCAGAGAATCAAGTGCTAGTTATTGAGTCTCAGTGAGACCATTATCTAGGAAGACACAGTTCTGTTGAATCCAATAATGGTAATCATGGTCAAGGATTCATTTATCTTATTCTGTGTTTATGCACTCTAAGTTCAGCAAGCGGTACTAGAATGCAAGCATACCCAACCTGAGTTGGTGTTGCTCTAGACTTGTTGTGATAACAAATGTCTAACATGAATGTGTCTCTTTTTTGTGTACGGTGTACCTCCTCCCCTACAAATCCAGTTGTGAGTGAGGCAAGACAATCATATTGTCTTACCCAAGGTTCTCCCTTGTACTGGACCCCCCAGTAGCATGTGAGTTCCCTGTATGGGCGAATGTTTTGCGAGTTTTCCTCTGCTTGTAAGCATGGTGCTTTTTCCATGAGAAGACTTTGGGTCTGCTATTAAGCCCTTGTTGTCTTTGTGCAGAGATGTTGTGTATTGGTTTGTCATGCAAACCTTTACTCGCTGCTTGGTAAGTCCATCCTAACCTTGTTTAAGGTGGTCTCTCAAGCTAGCCTTTGGAGAATATCATAGTTCTCCAAATGAGTTCTATGTCGAACAGTATGGCCATCATTGACTCCATTGAATGTGCTTGTGAGGCACGTGGAAAACCCATGGTTGTTATTGCTAGCTCTGAGTAGGTATAACCTTCTTCAGTTTTTCTAGGCACGAACGGGTTCTAGATACGTCAGTATCTAGTCTATGATTTGTTGACTTTTCATGAAGTCTTATGGTGTTTGCAGAGTTGAACATAGCAACATCTACAGTACTGTAAGAATTCTTTTGAGTTTAGACAGTTTTGCTAACTTTTTGTCCATATCTTATTTTAAGAATCACTTGTTGATTTACAGTAATTTATGTTTATTTGGGTGTTCTGTTGTTGTACAGCCAGTTCTGACGACGGCTGTCAATGAAACCCTCCAGTCGTCAAGGTAAATTGTCCTTGTTGTTTTTACTTGCCTTTTGGACTGGTTGTGCTCTGTCTTTATAGGCTGTAAACTACCTCTTACAAAAAATACAGGTACACAGGCACGTTCTTCCAACACACTGAACTTCATCAAACAGTTTCTCTTGTCATGAGAAACCTCAGTAACGTGTATGAACTTGAGTTTGTCATGTAAGTGTGTGTCTTTTTCTTTTATTTTGACACAGCTTGGAAGGTCTGCTATTTTACTCAACCCCCAGAGGAGTTTTTCACAGGAGTGGTTAGCTCTGTGATCATGAGTATTTTTGCTCAAGAAGAGTCCTGCACTTAAGTGGTTAGCTATGTGCGTGGTATGTTGTGTCCAGGTTTTGTTTCAACTCTGGTTCACAGATTTTTGCAGACTTTGTATCAATTATCACTGGCAAGGTAAAATTGATCTTAACATGTTTTATGTTGTTATTTGTTCGAAAATCTAGAACAATTCAAACTCAGTTCTTGCATTTGTCCAAGACTGAGGTCATATGCTGGCTTAGTCACTCTGGGTAACATGTACTCAGAAAAGTGTGTTTTGACAGGAATTTATTGCTTGTGCAATAAAAAACATCGTGTGACGTTGCCCTTCCTTTTGAGTAAGAAGAACCCATCCTGCGTGTGCCAAGAGTTTGACACCTGCCTAGCTGGGTAAGGAAAACATATGCATGCTCCTAATTTTGGAACATGCGGGGGAAGCTTGGAACTCCGTCCTTCTTGCTTTCACTGTTACTGTAGCAACACCGTGTCAGGGGTTCGAAACCCAACATGGTTTGACTTCCAGTTGCTTCTTTGTTACCTTTGCTTGTGAATAGTACACATGTCATATGTGTACATTTCTCTATGTGGGAGAAGAGTTCATCTTCTTGAGAAACCAATTCATGATGCCAGAAGATTTCTTGGCATTTTTGTTTTATTTTTACATGTAGCAAGGTATTTGAATGCCAGGTTATTTTAACGTGGCGGTAGAATTTTGATTAAGATTTTTCTCTAACGAGCGTTTTAATTTAAAATTAAATAATTCCGAATTTATCTTTTCGGGCTCTAAATTCTATTTTCCTCGGACCAGAGGTTGTGCAGAGGCTATTCACAAGCCAACTAGCTTTTCTTTCCTTTTTGCAAAGTTCGGTAGCTTATATGCATGAAAGGGATACCACATGAGAAGAATTCTCATTTTTGTTGACTTTTCTCACTTTTTTGCTTGGATTTCAGAAAGAAATCAACAAGTTGCGTGTTTTCCTGATAAAAACCGCAAAAAGTCAGCAGCTTTCTTGCGAAAATTGAGATTTCGCGAGAATTTTGCTCAGAGTGTTTCTGGAGCACGACGCGTAGTTGTTTTATGGGTCCATCTTGCGCCTCCATGCATGCTGGGACTTGGAGACAATACTCCGCATCACTCTGACATCTGACCGGGATGCTGCAATATATTGCGCTCCTATGCCCATGTGAGGAGTAGAACAATGTTCTCTCCTAGGCTGGTCCATCACGCACATGGGCTGAGCCCAGCGAGTCTAGGACACATGATATGTGGTCGTTTTTTTCAGATCGTGATCGCGAGGGCTGTGTCGTGAAATGTTTTGTGAAATGGGCTGTGCCGTGACGCGCTCCCATGTGAATGGGGCTGATCCACGATCGTGGAACTACTACGTCCTGCGCGGGCTCATTTTCCCTTGAGGATGTGTCTTACACATTGGAAACCTGAGAATCGCGAACTTCCAGGGGGATCGCGAGTCTTTCAAGTGACCGAAACCTCTCGGGGGTCACGGGCAACCTTTTTAGGCCTTAGAGGCCATACGATTCTTCATAGGGTCATTTTCTGCCCTAAAAGATCTTTTTTTGTACTGCCCTAAGGCTATAAGTACTTTTACTTAGTACTCCGTGGTGTCACTGCATCTGCATGTGATCACGGGTACTGACTAATTTTAAGTCTAATCGTGTTTTTAGGTCTAAAAATAGACTACACACATATTGCTCTTTCGGATAAAAAAATTAACCGAGGCATTTTTGTTTATAGCCTCCTCATTTTTAATGAGGGGCTGCTACTACCTAATAGGCACGTAAGCATTCGTGCCACAAGTGCGTATGATACATCACTAATGGTCTTTTTTTATGGCAAGTGCACTATGTGCTAAATGCGCACTCTGCTAACAAAAGCTGAGTATACCCGTGTCAAGTGGGATCTAGTCCTCACTGACATACAGGGGAATTCTTTTTCGCTACTTGTTTCAAAAAAACATGTGCCGGCCTGTGAGTGAACTCACTTCAACTGGCTGAGTACGTGACTCGGGGCTCAGCTGTGGCTGTTGGTACTCTTGGTGTCAGGCAGCACAAGTTGCGCCAGGTGTAACACACCAAGTGTATTGTACGGCATCGAGCAACAATGGACGACGGACAGACGAACCTACCATGGTCAACCACTGACAACAGCTGATGGATGATGGATGGTGGAACGACGGACAGACGATCCGATCTGGTTGCGCGAAGGCTATCAATTGATAGTGACCTAAGCCGTTTTGAGGTAGTTTTTACTATGTAGTAAACAGGCAGATACGAGTTGTTGGGGACTGATTTTTATGAGTTAAGTTATTTGGTACTAACAAGTAGCAATGAAGCAAATATGCTTCATTGCACAAAATGAAACTGTGTAGAATTCTACCTGTGACATGAGCCAAGGATACCTACTGGTACTCCTGACCCAGCAGGCCCCATTTTCAGGACCTAGGGATAATTGCTATTCCCAAACAAGGGGAAGTATATAAAACCCAACTCATGCCTTCTCAGAAAGAATATATATATGAGATACATACCTGTCAGGTATACACATCAGAAACAATGAGTTAAGTTAAGCAGTTGACAGGGGTCAACTGCCCAAACAAAAGAGCCTGAAAATGTAATACTTTCTCAACTAGCAAATTTGCAATGTGAGAGCTTCTCTGTAAATATTGGACACACTAGCCTCCAATATTCTACTTGTTAACTACAATGATTTACATGATAAAATCGAGAGGATCACCATTAGGCAATCCTCATTTGTTGATCATTTCAATAGCTCATAAATTAAAACTCCAAACAACTGGAACATCCTTTTTTACTTCCTTATCTACAACTACTTTTCGATTACTTCCGGCTTAGGTCACTATCGTACAATAGCCGAACTCGGAAAGTTGCTCGCATCTCAACCACGCAAAGGCTCATCCCGACGACCCAAAGGCGGTCCAACAAAAGCAGGATCTACCACGCAGAGTACTACGTTCATTGCACGTCACCGTGCGAACGATTTTTTTCTTAGTCCACCAAGGAGTTCCTACAAGAAGCTCTTCTTAGGCACTAGCCTAGGTGAAAAACTACGAGCCATGTCCTCCGTGAAAGCAATTCCCGAAGGGCTTAAGTGGGTAGAGTGCGAACGTGGCGTTGGAGGGAAGAACTCCCCCATACGTTACATTCCTGAGCAGGATCCCGTGCAGGATGCCCTTGCGAAGGACAAAAAGACCACCTATTTCAAGCTGACTCTCTCCAACACGGGAAACGAGTTAAAGGTGGCAGTATGGGCGTCCGGGACTCCTGAGCAGTTTCTACTGCATGTACGCTCCGCGATTCACACGTGCAAGCAGATGGGGCTTGACACGGACTTCGCGGCAGCCGAGAAGGCTGTTGAAACAGCCAAGATCGAGGCTGAACTAGCCAAGCAGGAGTACGTCACAGTACGTAATGCTGAAAAAAATAAGAAGGGCAATAAACAAGATGCGCCTGGTACAACCGCCGAGGCTGCTTCACCTGCCCTAACCAAAGCCAAGGCCGCGTATGACAAGGTCTTGAAAGCTCTAGAAGATGCGAAGCTCGCCGTCGCAACGGCTGGAGCGAAGCCCTTCGAGCTTTATGGAAACCTCCTCTCCGACGAGGCACATCAGCCCTGGGAGAAGATTATCAAGGCCCAAGTGACTAAAGCTCCTTGGGAAGACATCAAGGGAGTACCACACACGGAGACTCCCACGAAGACTTGGAACTTGTTTCACGAGTGCGTCACGTTTCACCTACTGCAGGTGTTCCGTCATGACGCGGGCGAGGCCCTCAAGTATTACATCACGAATACGCTGAAAAAGCCCAACCGGGTTTCGATCCGTCAGTTTTTTGTCCGAGTAGAGCAGCTCAACAGCTACCTCGAGACATTGCCCTGCCTGTACTACAGCCCGAAGGCTAATCAGGCTACCAAGAAGGTATTGCCTCTTGATGACGCTGACCTTGCGACTCACCTGTTGCGCATGTGTCCAGCCAAGTGGCAAACTCAGTATGACCTCACCGAGAATACCACTCCGGTCAGTACTAGGGCCCTACTATTGGTCCTAGAGAATATCGAGAACAATGTGGAACTCGATAACAAGCCCGCCAATAGGACTAAGGCAAAAGGGGCTGATACGAAGCGGAAGATGGAGTCAATGGACTCCCGCATCCCCAAGAAGCCCAAGAAGGTGGGCTGGACCGAAAAGCACTGTGTGCTATGCAAGAAACATGGGGGGCCGCACAAAAGTCACAATTCGCGTGACTGCCGCTGTTATAATAAGGACGGTACTCCTATCAAGAAGAATGGGGGCGAAGTTAAGCCCGGTTCAAAGGAAAGGAAATCGGAGGGTGCGAATTTTGCACAGATAGTCCGGGCGGAGTTGAAGAAAGCTCTCCGTAAGAAGTCTAGCAAGCGCAAGAAACGTTGCTCAAATGACTCGGAAAGCGACAGCGACTCCGACGACAGTTCTTGAAGGTGCGGGTCGGATAGCACTGGGGCACTGCAAACGAAAAACACCGGTAACCTCCCCGTACACTCGAGTGTATGGGGAGGTTACCGGAGCCCCCGGAATGGTATCTTCCGGTAACCTCCCGGTACACTTCTGTAACCCTCCGGTAAACTAGTGTATGGGAGGGTTACCGGAGTCTACCGGGAGGTTACCGGAAATTTGAGACCAAAAGGAGCTTTTCGATTTTTTTCTACATATGATAGGAATTGGTACGTTTTCACAGGAACAGAGACTTCTCAGTAAGTCTTAGAATCGATATTAATCTAATTAGTGGCTATAACTGCATTACTTAGTAGCTAAAAAAATGTTTACCGGTGGCATACCAGAAGTGTACGGGAGGGTAACCGGAAGTGTACGGGAGGGTAACCGGAAGGTTACGGGAAGGCTACCGGAGAGTACCGGAGGGTTACCGGAGCATACGGGAGGGCTACCGGAACGTTACAGGAGGGTTACCGGGAGGGCTACCTACTGTTGGACTACAATAATAGAGTATGTGTAATAATTTATCTCCACTAATATAATTAAACATACTACATTAACATATTTTAGGGGCCCGCCCAACACATCGCCCACCAAAAGGACACAGGTGCCAAAATTTCAGCCCCAAGCTGCTCCAAGATGAAAAACGATACTGTGGACAATATTATCACCAAGGTAGAAGAAAATTAATTATTTAATTGAAACTAAGCTGAAATGAAAACAATTGAAATATAGTATGACTTCAATAACTCACCATAAAAATTTACATGCCTCTGCAAACCGTTGTTGGCAACACGGCGGTGCAAGGCGAAATGCCAAACTCAGTCTGTGGACTGAGTTTCGCTGTTCCGTGCCTGGCCTGAAATAAAATAATTGAAAATTAGATGTAGTCAAGACAAGTGTAAAAATAATTGTATTCTATTCAACTCACCACTTTTAATATACCCGCCGCTGCCAATTGTTGTTGGCAACATGGCGATGCAAAGCGAAATCCCAAACTCAGTCTGTGGACTGAGTTTTGGGGATTTCAGAACTGGGCATGTAACTATTTAATTGAAAAAATTAACATGTGTTGAGTATAATAGGGTCAAAAATAGTGAGTTCATCAAAACTCACCCCCAAAATATACCCGCCACTGCCAATTGTTGTTGGCAACATGGCGGTCCAAGATGAATGCCAAACTCAGTCTGTGGACTGAGTTTCGCGATTTCGCCAGTACACCTGTAACTAATTAATTGAAAAAAAATGACCGTGTGGTGAGTATAATAGTGCAAAAAATGGTGAGTTCATGAAAACTCACCCCCAAAATATACCCGCCGCTGCCAATTGTTGTTGGCAACACTGCGGTGCAAATGGGAATGCCTAACTCAGTCTGTGGACTGAGTTTCGGCGATCTCACCAGTACACCTGTAACTAATTAATTGGAAAAAATTGGATGTTTGGTGAGTACAATAGTGCGAAAAATGGTGAGTTCATCAAAACTCACCCCCAAAATATACCCGCCGCTGCCAATTGTTGTTGGCAACACGGCGGTCCAAGGCGGAATGCCTAACTCAGTCTGTGGACTGAGTTTCGGCGATTTCGCCGGCAGGCCTGCAGCATATTAATTGAAAAAAAATTGGCCCTGTCATGAGTATAATATTGTAGAACAAGATGAAATCGTGATTACTCACCCCCAAAATATACCCGCCGCTGCCAATTGTTGTTGGCAACATGGCGGTGCAAGGCAGGAGGGATAACTCAGTCTGTGGACTGAGTTTCGGCCGTTCCCATGATGGGCCGGTGGGGTATCAGTGATGTAATTGAAAAAAATAATTGTGTGATGTGAAAGCAATGAGAGGGCGCACTGCTATTGTACCATACTGTTGTGTCTGGGTCAAGCACCATTGTTGTAGTATGGTACCATACGTAGATGTACTAAAACTGTATTATCATACAAATACGCCACACAAGAATTAGGTGATGTGATACAAAGGAATAAGTAACAAACACGTAGACACACTACGCCAATTTTCAGCCCCACTTATTATTCTTATGTGTTCTCATTTTTTGGCGCAGTCACTTCTGATAGTACCATATTATTTTGAAAATATGAATAGGCCCAAAGCACACTCACCAAATGAAATCATAGATCAAGCCTAGAATTGAAACCAAAACTAGACCCAACAGGTGATCTTGCTGTTAACAACTCGTGATTTGCAAAATGTGAGTCATGAAACAAACAACCACTCGGAAGATTTTTTTTGCTTCAAAGCTTAGCGTGATAAACAAAAATGCGGCTTAAGTAATGTATAAAAAAACCTGTAACCCACCCGTACACTCTTGGAGTTCCGGTAACCTCCTCGTACACTCTGACATTTTGCGAGTGTACGGGGAGATTACCGGTGTTTTTCGTTTGCACTGGGAATTACGTAGATGTAAGAAACGTAAATAAAATACCGCAGTTGACAGTTATACTACCCCCAGTCCGAGTAAAGCTATCCTGACTAATAAAGGTCAAAATTCAAAATTAATTAAATTACCCGTCACTAAATCCAAGTTATTAAAAAAATCTTGTTCCGAAACAAAAAAGCCCGAATTAAAAATTCGAAATAAAATGAAGTCCACGACATCATCTAACTTAAAAAAATCTTACGACAAAAAAGTCGTTAGTAATAAAACACAGCATACTGAGGCTGATGTGAACATGCCCAGTGTAAATTATAGTATCAATCGCAAACAGGAAGTGATTGCAACAAACACCAAGGACCGCCTCGGTGTCACGGCATTAGTTGTCATCATGGAACCAGCGACTGAAAGTCAATCCGGCAGAGCCTACAAACAACCTCTGCGGAGTCGCCCCAGTCACAAAATTAAAGTCCTACTGGACTCTGGGTCTGATGGAGACCTTATTTTCCTTCCTAAAGGAAAAGACAAGCCTTTTCCCTACCTGACTAGGCAGGTGCCAAAGTCTTGGCATATGTCGAATGGGAGCTTCCAGACAACTGGGAGAGGTAAGATCAGAGTCAAATTCTTTGAATACTCCAATTCTAAGGAGTACCTTCTACAACCTGATATTCTGGAATACAAGGAAGATGACATGGCCAAGCCAGGGTTTGACCTCATTCTAGGTAGTAATACCTTGAAAGAGCTAGGAATTGTCCTAGACTTTCGGAAAAAAGAAATTACAGTGGATGACATCTCACTGCCAATGAGAGACATCAACAAACTAAAGACAAGAGCTACTGTGGAAAAAGCTTGGACTATGAACAATAGCATCTACCAAGAGACATCCAAGGAACCACAGAGTACGCTGGAGGCAACAAAACGCCTCATTAAAATACTAGACGCTAAGTATGAAAAAGCGGATCTCAGGGCAATTGTCAGAGACAACTGCACGCACCTAAGTGGCCCAGAACAAGCAAGGTTACTGGAGCTCCTACAAAAGTTTGAGGAGTTATTTAGTGGGAAACTAGGTGACTGGGATTGTAAGCCGGTCTCCCTCCAATTAAAGGAAGGAGCACAGCCATACCATGGCAGGCCTTTTCCCATACCCAAGAAGCACATAGAAATAACAAAAAGAGAGGTACAACGACTATGTGACTTAGGGGTACTCAAATGGCAAGATGATTCTGAGTGGGCATCACCCACATTCATCATACCCAAGAAAGACAACACCGTACGGGTTGTCAGCGATTTTAGGGAAGTAAACAAACGTATAGTGAGAAAACCGTTTCCTATCCCCAAAATCAGCACTGTTCTACAAGAACTCGAAGGCTTTACATATGCCACAGCCCTTGACCTAAATATGGGCTATTATACCATTAGATTGGATCCAGATGCGTCCAAAATATGCACCATTATCTTTCCGTGGGGTAAGTACTCTTACCTGCGGTTACCAAGGGGTGTTGCATGTTCTCCCGACATCTTCCAAGCTAAAATGTCTGAGCTAATGGCAACCCTTGAGTTCGTGCGAACTTATCTTGATGATTTACTATGCATCAGCAAGGGAAACCTAGAAGATCACCTTACTAAACTTAGAAGGGTCTTCATTAGGTTGCAAGACTCAGGCTTGATGGTCAATGCACGCAAGTCGTCCTTCTGTGCCGTGGAGACAGAATACCTAGGATATGTGCAATCCAGAGATGGTATAAAACCACAACCAAAAAAGGTACAGGCAATCCTCGCATTAACACCGCCTCAAAATGTTAAACAGCTCCGTAGGTTTCTAGGCATGGTCCAGTACTACAGAGACATTTGGGCGAGACGCAGTGAAATATTTGCACCATTAACCAACTTAGTTGGTGAGTGTGGACGCACCAAAGTCACAAAGGCTAATAAAACCAAGAAAAAGCCGTGGCATTGGGATGACATACATCAGCAAGCATTCGACACTTGTAAGGCAACTATCGCTCGCGATGTTACCTTGGCCTACCCTGACTATTCCCAGGGATTTGAGATTTACACAGATAGTTCAAAATTTCAATTGGGATATTTGAGATACATACCTGTCAGGTATACACATCAGAAACAATGAGTTAAGTTAAGCAGTTGACAGGGGTCAACTGCCCAAACAAAAGAGCCTGAAAATGTAATACTTTCTCAACTAGCAAATTTGCAATGTGAGAGCTTCTCTGTAAATATTGGACACACTAGCCTCCAATATTCTACTTGTTAACTACAATGATTTACATGATAAAATCGAGAGGATCACCATTAGGCAATCCTCATTTGTTGATCATTTCAATAGCTCATAAATTAAAACTCCAAACAACTGGAATATCCTTTTTTACTTCCTTATCTACAACTACTTTTTGATTACTTCCGGCTTAGGTCAACCTGACTTGGTATGAATCCTCAGGTGATCAATTTTTATAGAGAAACTCTCACACTGCAAGCTTGTCAGTTGAGAAGGTCTCACACTGCAGTCTTGTCAGTTGAGCAGTTAAACTCGCTCAACTGCTTCACTTGAATTATTGCCTCTCAAAACATACTTGATCAGTATGTACCTGAAATATATTGTTTCTGAGAAACGAATATATTATGACTTTCACACTTCCTTTGTCCAATGCAAAGTGAAGAGGGCCTTTAGATGTTCCAGGTGGAACCTTGTTGGGTTTACTACTTAAGGTAGATAATTGGCCTATGTCATGCTCGTGAAAAAGTGCATGAGGCTGTGTTAGATGACAGCGAGGAGTCTTCGGACTCTGAGGGTAGCCAGATGTCCCAGCAGCCTTGATTGTTGACAAAGTTTGATTACTGTAGAGTACAATATCTTATATCATTGCTAGAATTTGTACTATAAAAATAGATGATTTGCTTGATTTACAAACTTTGAAACTACCAGTATTTTTCCCACATTTTCAGTGAAATGCCTCAAAATGTATTTGGCTGTGAGATACAATGAGTGCTTGTTCAAGATGAACACAACATTCCTGCATTCACAGAATATAATTTAATGGTTCTCTTCTCTCTCTCTATACGCTCGTGAATATCATACAAACTTTGTATGATGCATATACCTATATATCATATGTTAATATATAGTAAAACTCATGTGATCGCTTTCAAAGGTTGGAGGTCATAAAAAGAAGAATGTAAGAACAATTTTAAGATTTTACCTATCTGAAAATTCCAATGCATGTAAGTGACGAACAATTAATATGAAATACAAAAGGTCCTACTACTAACTAGTATCTAAGTCTTCACGAAAATATCACGGACTAAGAAAACACAGGTTGCAATGCACAGTAAAATTTATCACGAAGACAGCTAAAAATACTAGCTTATAGAGACACTAAAATACTATGTTAAATTAAACCAAGTCTAAAATAAACCATGACCCTGCGGCCAGCATTAACTGTGCAGCTTCAACTTCTGGTCATTCCAATTGTTTAGAATTCTCCCCAAATTGCCATTTTCATAAAATACTGTGTCTTTCAGTAGATTGACGCATTCTGCGAAAGTCTAAGTTACAGCGAACTCAATCACCCGCTGATTCATTATACCATAGTGAGCACATGCCGCAGAATCACCAATGTGGCCTATAATTGTGCATTGTTCCACCAAGGGCTTCAACAGGAGATGAGCTTGCTGTGATTCACCAACAAAGAAAGCTTTGGGTTCGTTCGACTTCATTTCTGACACTCTGTCTTGCGCCGACCACACCATTTCCAACAAATGAATGTCCTGTGATTGAGCTTCTTTTGTCAACTTACCAACAATGGACTCACAGTAAAATTGATACCTGAGAGCATTGCCGTTTTCTTCTCGGCCCCGGCAAAGAACAATGTCGCCACTCTCTAAATTTGGAACAAATTTCTTCCAAACTAACTCAAACTTGTCATCCTCGGCATACCTCCCAAAAACAATGATTTTCCGCAGAGTCTCAACACGAGCAGCAAGTTCTTCTAGATCGGTCGATTCAATAATACATCAAAGCTCAAACAGATGAATCATCACCCACTTCATTTTTGCCCCATCAACTGCTTTACTCTTCGATAACTTGTGGGACGAAGGAGGGATCTTCGTAACAACTACACACGGGAATTTCGTTTGTCGTGTGATGAGCAGCGAGCTGTGGACTGATGCTTGTCAGAACGCATAGTCCAAAGGTGCACAAGTCTTCGCTCATGGTGACAAAGGTGGAATGGTTAACTGCGCTGTTGTTGACGCGCTTTGCCGGTAGTTTTTACGAAGGATGGCTCTCGCACGGATCGAACTGACTGTGGACAGGACTGGACCAGACTGGACCAGACTGGACCATCCTTCTCAATCCCCTTCATGCTCCTACGAGGGTTGAAGACTGTCGTAGACCCTCTCTCTCTCTATTCTTATTATACGACAAATGCTGGATGTGCTGGATGTGCTGCATGTGTTGCGCACGCACGTGTGGTGAGTGCAGATGAAAATAGGACCCATTAGCACGTGCGTGATGCTGGCAACACACAATTGCCCATATGCAGGGTATGCAAGGGATGCCCTACAGGGCACTGGTGAGAGGGAGGATAATCATACAACCGTTGTATGATTTTCCTCGCTCTTTCCGTGGAGATGTTTCGCACATAAAAGAGGGCTTATATCAAGCAAATCTCTTTTTAGGGGAGCAAGGAAAATCATACAATTCTTGTATGATGCCTACCGTATATCTCTGATGACAAGTCTCTAAAAATGTCAAAAGATACATAAAAAAATCCTATAATCCGTCGTTAGTTAGTGGTCCTAACACGGAGAAAAAATAATGGTATCCGCCCTATTTACCTCGGTACTGTAGAGTAGGCTGCTTTTTCCCTTGCTTTTCGTCGAACCTTGTTGTGCTGTGTGTGCCTATCACCTGATGTGATGTGATGTGAGCTGAGCGATAAAATGTGATAACTCGACAACCAACCGGAGTTACTAGGAGCTATGCACATGTGCATGTTGCTGTCGGCAAGGAGAGTCTAATTCTAGTGTCAAGATCTTTTAAAAAATCTTAATTGTGTTGGAAACTGAGCCGTTTTCTCCTTCTTCTTCTTCTTCTTCTTCTTCTTCTCCTTCTTCTTCTTCTTCTTCTTCTTCTCCTTCTTCTTCTTCTCCTTCTTCTTCTTCTTCTTCTGTGAGACAGTTTTTTTGCTTTTTGCCAAAACAGGTACAGAACTATAAGTTGATCTTAACTTACCTGTAAAAAAATCCTTTTTTTGTTTGGACTTACATGGGTAGCTATTAAGTTTTAAGTTATCATTTACCTTTAAAAATATATCTTTGTGTGTAACGTCTGACATTATTTTCAACAATGTTTCTGTAAACTTGAAGGTAACATCAGTCACAAATCATTTTAAGACGTAGAGACGAAAAAATTTAAACAAGGGTTCTTTAAAACTTGAAGGGAATGTTATCGTGTCACAAAAGAGTGTGTACAAGATAGAATTCACTTTGGCCCACTGACTGGGCTTTGGACTTTGAACCATTATGGACCTGGCGTATTAGTCCTACGTACCAATCTACGTGTTTCGACAAAAAATTGATGGACACGAAATGTCAGACAGTCTGTCTGTACTTTACTCTACTTTACCATACGCTACAATATTCGAACTGTGCGTTCTGACTGATTTTTTGTGAATTATGAGGGCTCTCGATACCTGACATTTTTTCCCGTAGAAAATGTACCGTGTTCCGGGATGGACTTTGACCCATTATGCCTCTTTTTGTATTGCAATTGCAGATGTCTTCCCTTGTTTCTGAGGACTTGTCGAGCTGGACTTAAGCCCTCGAGATAGTCCCAAAGGGTTGTGCAATATCAGCCAGGACCAAAAGGGTTGATATTGTGGCCGCACTAATGGTCAAAGATACCTGACATATAGTGGGCCAAAGTGAATTCTATCTTGTAACAAGAAAATGATTTCACAAACTAAAGGCGCTGGAGCGCGCGCGCAGCGCTGAGGCGCTCCCGCCCATTTTGGCATACACTCGTACTACAGCTTGGATATGGCTGGTCCTGCAGAGCGTAGAAATCAGTACTAAATCTACGTCTCACTATTATACGCATAATTTGGCTTATTTAAAACAGCTTATTTATTTTACGTTGCATGAATAGAAACTATAAAAACCGCCTCTCCCCTGCTCGTCGCGATCGCTCCCCACACAACCGTCCCCCTTCACTCCAATCGGACAGTTCCGTTCTCCAAATTTAGAGTGAGGAGTGTGACCTAAAGGGTTGTATCGCATCCACACGTGTTGTAGATGCGATGAAGCCCTTTAGGTCACAGTCCTGCACTCTAAATTTGGAGTCCACTGCATTTACATTTTGGGCGGCAAATCCCATGGTTGCCGTGTAATTTTTATGGTCAGAAGCAAATATCTTAAATGTTTTTAAAAATAAAGGTAGTCACTAAGTATCATAGGAGGCAGGAAAAAGCATCTCCAAGCTGTACAAGCCACTTTATTATAATGTACGTCTTCATCTGTCTCTACAAATCGCAATCTGTTTCGCTGCAAAAAATCTTGCAACTGCTGCTGGTAATTTTTAGAATGACCGAGGATGATTAACATGTCAAAAAACACAAATGTCACAAAATCGGGTAAAAAAGAGCTAATAATAATCTGTGGGATCTTGTCATCAGAGATATATGGTAGTAAAATTTACGGGAACTTGTATGATTTTCATAGTTCCCTCTAGAGAGTACGATAGTGATTTCCCTGTGATTTCCCCGTTTCCCAATTGTTTCAGCAAGGCCTGCATTGGCCTTCATGCGAGGTTCGTGCGCATGAAGGTTGAAATTCTGGAAAAAGAATCCTAGCGGGCGAGACATAAAGCAAACAAGATACGCTTCGACTTCTCTGTGCGGCAGCGCGCCAACCAAAATGACAAGCATTGTGGCGGTTTACTTAGTGTCTCTAATTTTGAAAATCATGGGCTTCAATCATAAAGGAATTTTTGTCTCTAATACTGATTCCTTTGAGGAGATGAAAAACAAGAATTCTTATTCTATGACATCAGCAACAGTTCAGTAACAGTCAATTAACGTGCTACATTACCTCTCCAATTTTGAGATGACGGAAACAGTGACGGAAGGGAACTTTAAGTACTATTGTACTTCGGACGGCATGAATAATACAATACTGAAGTCCTTAATGGACAGGTATATAGTATTGTGAAGTATGTTGTGTGGCGGTATACCTACGGTATGGTATTGTATTGAAGGTAAAAGGCACCCATCACACTCTTCGTTAGAAATCACTGTTGATTGACGGTCAATTCCAGCGCCCTCCAAACTCTGTGCACATACGTAACACAGTTGTCACCGTACAAATAATAATAGACTGAAGTACGTTCCTTCGTCACCACAGTACATCTATTGTCATTTAGACGGTCATTTAATCGTTTCTGTCGTCCAAGAAGGCGTACAAATAGATACAAACCCTTGTGCTCCAAAGCCAACAAAATTGTTTGAAGAGAGCGCCGCTGGTAAAATTGACATGGCAGCATTATCAGCTTGTTCCGAGTTAGTGACGATCAGAGAATCTTCAACATCATCGAATCTCGAATCGTCGTCCGTGCGAACCACCATCGATGATATGACATCTTCGACCGAATTCTCTCATAACGACGGCGTGTCCATTGATGACAGCCAACGACCGCCGACCTACGCAGAACGACCACATCTCATTACCAGTGATCCGTCAACGAGCCTCTTACCAGCAACAGCCTCTGTTGTAATGTCAGACGAAAGCACCCACGATGCCCTCGATGCTCTCGCCGCCCTAGCTTCCGGACGGGCCACCGTCCCTCTCTCACACGACTCAGTCGCCATCACCCCCCATCAAACGGACGATGACGATTCCAACTCCATGCCTCCCCCTCCCCCGCGTGAGCCTTTGGATTCCGTCGCCTCGTCGTCTTTCTACGGATCGACAGCAGACGAAAGCGCTCTTCTCCGAGAATTGCCCGCCTTCCCCACCAGGCTGGGTCGATTGCGCTCGGCGTCCAACCCCGAGGGCATGGAGAAGTGGGATTCCTACAGCCGCAGGAACGACAGGCAGCATTTCGTGCTACCTTCGTCTATTTTGGAGGAGGAGCTGGCGTCGACTCGTCGTGTTTTGGGGGAGAATGTCGAGGAGGACGAATGTGGAGATCCGCCGTCCATCGTGGAGAATGGGTTTCAGTTTACCAACTATTCGTATTATGATCGGGGAAATGTACAAGAGTTCACCATGTTGACGGGAAGCGATAAATTGCCCGTCAGTTATTCCACTGCAGTGCTGACAAGGAAAAAACGACAAATAAAGCAACCATTAAATTATTTGTCTACCAAAGTTTTGGGGACAAGTCCCGACTCTGTCGCTGATCCACCATCTGCTATGAAACACTCGTCAAAAAAGTCGTCATCCAAAAAAAAGTCGAAATCACCTGAATTAGACTCTGGAAACAGTTCACAGAACCCAGAAGTCGAGGAAGACGATGACGAATCATTGCTCGAGCCCGAGGAATTACTCCGAAGGGCAAGAAGCAGATTGCTGGAGGATTTGAGCGAGGGGGCTGGTGTGAATGGGGAGAAGGGTGTATTGACGTTGCCTCATTCTTTGAGCAAGTATAAGGAGGTCAGTTGACCTCTTCAGTTCTCATTTTCGTGAACTTATGTGATGAAGCCTTTTTTGTCGTGCTAATCATATTCATCTTTGTTTGTGCACATCTTGTCTTTCATGCCAACCGAAATGTTCGATTCTAAGGTGTACAACAAGCACGGACGCATAGGAATTTATACCCCCGCCGAACGGGCAGCCATCATCACTAAATTCAATGCGAAACGAGCCCGTAGGGTCTGGAACAAGAAGATTCGATACAATTGTCGTAAAAATCTAGCTGATCGCAGGATGCGCATCAAGGGTAGGTTTGTCAAACGAAGTGTCGAGGCGGTTGCCGTCAATGATGCACTGTCATCTGAGTCTGATGGCGAGAAAGATTCTAAGATGGAGTGTAAGAATGATAGTGACAAGATTTCCGACTGTTCCAGTCAAAAGGGAAGGCATCGTCCCAACACCCCACCAACTTCAGGGAGTCCTCTCTCTACTGTTGAAGAGAATGATGAGTTTCATGCCGACGATCAAGAAATGCCTGATGTACAGGATGAAGAAGCTGGGTTTTCTCCTACAGATGATATGCCTTATCGACGAACGAGGAGGTATACTATTACATGAGTTGCTGTTTATCTGATGCCCACAGACATTTGACACCTGAATACAGGTGGGGAGTTGCATTATTGAAGCAAGGGGTCTACTTGATATTATGTGAGCGGTTGAACTAAAAGTGACGGCTGAACGCTAGAATCTACAGAAGTGAAGCAGGGTTTATTCGCAACCACGGGAACTTTTCCATTCATTAAATCACTCCCAGTTTTCGATGAAGAAAGCATACCAGCCTAAAATTACGATTATTCAATTTGTTGCTACCGCATGAACACAGATTAATGATTTTAAGCGGTCGCTCTTAACGGACGCAGAATTGCTGCCAGGGGAGCAAATGTATTCATCAAACCACACCCATGTCCCTAGCATTATAATTGAAAATTTTGTGCTACCGTGTTCACTGAACAATCGTCATGAGTGTTTAAGCTGACGTTCTAATTTGGCAAGCCTAAACCCCAATTCTCTCTTTTTGGATGCAGCATCGCTTCTGATTTTCGCAGCTTCAGCTCTAGCAACTGCATCTTTCCCTGGCAATGGCTGGGAGTATTTCTCCTCGAGCCTCTCATACAGTTCCATGGACGCCTTCACTGCCTGCAATTCTCCCAATGCGTCTCCGGATTCTTTGCAGACATCCGCAAGACATTCCTGAGAAGCAGCATCCGTGTTCTGGGAAAACACAGTGGCGGCAAATGCATCCCTTCGGGCGCCATCTACGTCTCCAAGGGCAAGCCGCGCTCTGCACGAATTTCGAAACGCTTGTACTAGCCAAAGTAGACCTTCCGGAAATCCCGATTCCTGTTCATGAGTTACGCCGTACTTTTCTCGAGCTTCTTGCAGTATAATTGCAGGTTTCCGACCATTCTGTACTGCTTCCTCGTATAAATCCACTGCAGACTGATACTGTTTCGAATCATATGCGTCATTCGCCTGGAGAAAGAACTCGTACCCCTCGACAAGTCTGTCGCGCATGTAACTTGTGAACAACAGCTGCTCGCTATCGCTGTCATTTGAGTCTGCCAGTTCGTCCAAGAGCCCAATGATAGCCTCGCCTTTGACTCGCTTTCGTTTCATTGAGTTCACATCATCAAGTTTATCGCATACTTCGACTACTGGCCCAGAACCGCATAAGCTCACACATCCACCTTTCGCTACTCGAATGCGTGGGGGGGCCAACGCTGTTAGACGACCCAATGTCGAGAGGGCACCGTCGTCTCGACATCCCGGCGATGTACAAACGCGCAACACTTTCGTGGGAGCTAAAGAGGGCGATGTTGCCGTATCATTATTTCCGGTCGAGGCGAGCAAAATCGTTGTGATGGCACGAATGAGAGGATTAGGGGCGAGGAAATGGAACATTTAGAACGAGAGATTTTGTTGGAGGCAGCCGGCAGTTGGTTTCAAGTTTATCATTGGTTACATCCGGTAGATCTAAATCACTATAGATCACTATCCAGGTCCTTTCCGGGTCGTTTCCAGGTCCTATCCCAGTCTACTATTTTTTTCGGTCGGTTGCCCGGTAAGTACAACATACACACTTAACTAAACGAATACTCACTCGCTAATTACCTCACTTACTCTAATTTTCTGCTAGACCATGATTCTTTTGAAAGGAATAAGGCTCCTGTGATGCTTTCGCTATTCTTTAATGATTACTTTTCCACTAAAGTCGACGAGTCCAGTTCCCGACCAATGCCCTATTGGCGAAAGGACATATGTTTTATAACCACCTTCGAGTGCCCCATCTTGTACTTCTTTCCACCACCGTCTCATTTCGTCATGCTCATTAATGTCGTCTAAGAGTAGGAGGCCTTTGAAGCCGATATCAAGTACCCGCTTAAAGAACTCGCGTTCGAATGGAACAGTATATGGTCTATGATGAGTATCTAACATCACAAACCAAGTTCCAAGGAATATTTTGAAGTCCTCATCGGATACTTTTAAAAGATCAACGTTGAAAAAAGTGACGTTTGCGCCGATTTGATGCAGTTGTGCCTGCCATTGATCTTCAGTTTTCCCGCGGAATGCCGCAACTCGCTCAGTACTTGTTGGTAGATCAAACGTCCACACTGGAGTCCTGAGGTTAGATGCCATAGCAAGAGCCGACGAAACGTATCGAGTGCCAATGTCAGTGACATGCCTGCAATCACCGTAAGTCTGTGACAGGTAATTCAGTAATGCATAGTGCTCTTTCCCTGCTGGTGCCATCATGTATTTTTCGTAGTCTTCAAGGGTAAAGCCTCGAACTTTTTCTAATGGCGAGTTAGCAAAGTTGCGAACTTGCTCAAAGTCGATCACCATACCTTCTTTGATTGGGATCTCATGGGATATGTTGGGGAGCCTCTGCGAGCCTTCTCTTGTACAAAACATTTCCTTTCTACTGTAAGGCCACTTGAACTCGTGAATCATTCGATGACGCCAGTTGCCCAATAAATGTTCAAATCGATCAATCTGATGGACCTGAGGCGACGCACGGCCATCCATGTTTAGAATGTAACCCGTATTCGGATCGATGAGATCATATTTCTCAGGTAACCATGTTCTCCATTCATCCATTTCAGCCGTTCTACCTTCGCGTTGTACCTTTTCCGATATACGAGCCGCCTGATATCCAACTACATGAATAGGCCCGGTGCGATGTGGAATTGACACGGCATTTTTGAAACGGTTCGTGTAGTAGAGGAAGTTATGAATAGATTCTGGATAGAAGCAACGAAGAAGGTACGCAAGGTTCCAAATGAGAGTGGCAAAACTACCAAGAACAGATCACGAAAAAATATTGCTACTAACGGTCGTCTCCGCGCATATCAATGCGGCATTCACTTCGAGTCTTCCAATAGTCGAATTCTGCCTGGAATATGTGAAACCGAAATTATAGAACAAGTTATCAAAAAGGAGAGATAGCAAGCTGGGAGCCACTTCGAAACTTGCTTCCCACTTAGCTTACCGCCATGACATCAATGTAATCCAAAATTCCCTCTCTCGATCCCATGACTGATCCACTGCATAAAACCTGGGTCGCCCCCACTTTATGTTTTCGGCAAGATGACACAGGTACGTCAGTCAACCAATGCGTATTTTTCATGTGGGGATGTTCTTCAAACAACATGAGAGGAGCTTGTTGCTTTAGTTCAACAGCAGCCACAAATGGATCTAGAGGTGGAAAATGCAAATCATGTCGGCTACATAATAACTGAAGATCTTCAAAACAGTATAATACTGTGCAGCGTACCAGATTGAAAAATTGAGTCTCTAACGTCAGTTAGCATCACTCCATCAGTGCAAGAAAGGCACTTGTTCAACCAATCTCTATACAACAGGAAACGCGCCCATGTGATTTTATAATCAGGATATGCCTTTGGGCAATGCCACTCGTGAGATGTGTGCATGTCAAGAACTTGTCCATGATTGTCCAACGTGCTGTTCTCGATGGCGTATGTTGTTGTACATGACAGAGTGTGGTTACTAATCATTGTGTTCCGTAAAAATGGGGCACTTCTACAGCCAAGATTGAATCTTACCCATTATACGTGCACTTGTCTGCGGGTTCCACAATGTGGCCGGTTACCTTGAAGAAAAATGGATAATTCAGGGGTGAGAATAATGACAACATGTTGACTGATAAGTGCACGCACATAACAAACTGGGTCTCACATTCTGCTCCTTCAAATATTGGAGAACATCCGATGGGGCATCCTTACTAATCCCAAGTATGATGTGCCCTGTGTAACCCGTGGCGCGTAGACTTCCGACAAATTCTGATTCAATAAAATAATTGGAGGAACACATACAGTGAGACATAAATAGGCTTAAAAGAAGTCATTGTGCTACGTACGCTCATAAATGTTGAAGCCGTAATTGGTAGCCAGACCGAGAACTGCGGACTTTGACGAGTCCCAAACAGTAGTTCCGACCCCTTGGCTTGTGGTATTTTGTTGATCAACGGGCGTTTTCTTAGGATGGATCTTTCCCTCCCACCAAGCTTCCTCGTTTTTGACAATTTTTTGCCACTGCTCGTGTCTTGCTTTACGGTTATCCGGGTTTTTGAAATAAATCGGCACCGAACTTCCCTGAATTTGAGCGAATTCCATCCCTTTTACATACTTTCCATTAGCGCAGTCAACTCCAAGAGCTAAGTCCTCGTGCAGCTCCCAGATTGGCTTCTTATCAGCTTGGTTCGAGGCATGACCGTAAGTGAGGTACTTGTGATGAATTTCTCGTTCGCTTGTAAAGAAATTATGAAAATGGTAGCCTGTTGGCGATCCATCCTTTTTCTGGATCATAGCGCCAGGCTCCATTCTAACATCAGTAGCATAGTAAAGAGGGTAAGGCACATGACCAGATTCAAACTTATTCTCAGCAAGATATCTGGAATAGTCGTTTCCTCGTCCATAACCAGGAAGTCGCCATCCATGATACACAGTGTCGTTCTTTACATCTTGAGGCTTAGGCCAATCTCGTTTAGTTGGTGGATGAAGATTGATATCTCCTACCTGGTCAACACACTCTCCCAAAATAGCATCAGGATGATACCACCTGCGATTTTTGGTCAAACATTCTGGAGTCGATTCAAAAACGAAAGTTGATGCTCTCAACTTGGGATCTCTGCAGTCTTGGCCGGGCTTGAACTGCCTAATATCGCAGATTTGAAGGGCGCGCAAGAAATCCCTAGTGAATGTCTCGTCCGTGTCCCCAACTACCGCCACATCGTCGGGCCGCATCCCATTGAAAGCCCATCGAAACGAATTACCCTCTCTCTGAATGAAATCACGCAGCAGATCGTAGCCTCCTCTCATATGATTAGAGTAATAGTCTACTGAAACCTTTGTTTTTGGTCCGAAATACTGATAAAGCTGATAGAGATTCGGTGACGGACGCTCAGGATCGTAAAATCTCATTTTCCGGGGGGACAAGTTGTGTGTCACGTTACTTTCTACGAACGATACAGTGTGAAAAACATTGTACATCTCCATTCCCACAGCCTTCAGAATATCCATAGAGTCATCTGCAAGTAATGTACCTAAGAACAGCCGACGTCGTTCCGTCCGGCCGTCGTAGTCGAAGTTGTAATTACCGCAACGCTGTTTTTCCTTCTCTGGGTCAACCACTTCGTCGTCCAACAGTGCTCGCTGCTCGTCAGTCCTTGATCGGTTATAGGTTGGCATCCAACGTGTTATTCGATCAGGGGAATTAAAGAAACAAGGGAAAGTTAACATTTCACTCACAATTGAGGTTCGTACTTAGCGTCTTCTGGTATTTCAATTTGATGACTATGTGGCCCAAAAAAGAACGTGCCATGATCCCTTTGATGCCGTTGCTTGAGATCTTCCCACTTGTACACATGAGGATGAGGAGAGGTAACGTTCTCTTCGTCGTCGAAATCGTCGTTTCCTATCTCTGGCTCCATAATAACATCTACAACCTTTGCTTTTTCGACTGCCCCATCTTCCTTAATGACGACAATGTTTTGAGAAGTATCAATCTTCTCGTTTACGTTATTCCACCAATTTTCTTCGTCGTGAACGATTTTCTGCCACTTTGAATGTCTCGCTAATCGATTGATTTCATTTATGTAATAGATGGGCATCACGCTGCCTTGGATTCCAGCGAACTTCGTTGCCTTTTCATATTTTCCGCGAGAGCAATCCACCCCGAGTGCTATATCCTCATGCAGCTCCCAAATGGGCTTTTTGTCTGCCTCCCACCAGGCATGCCCGTAGGTTAAATACTTGTGATGGATTTCCTTCTCGCTTTCAAAAAAGTTGTGAAAATGGTATCCCGTAGCAGATCTGTCTCTCTTCTGGATCTGGTGGCCGCCCTCCATCCTTTGATCAGTTGCATAATACAGAGGATAAGGCACATGACCAGAATCAAACTTGTTCTCGGCATGGTATTTCGAATAATCGCCACTGCCGCCATAACCTTTAAGGCGATATCCATGATAAACAGTATGGTTTTTCACTCTATCCGCAGGCGGCCATTCCCTTTTTCCTCGAGGATGCAGATTGATATCTCCTATTTTGTCCACGCACTCTCCCAACATAGCATCGGGATGATACCACCTTCGGTTATTCGTCAAACATTCGGGACTTGACTCGAAGACTAACGTGGAAGCCCTTATGCCAGGGTCATTACAGTCCTGACCAGGACGAAACTGTGGAATGTCACACATCTGCAAAGCACGAAGAAAATCCCTAGTGAACGTCTCGTCGGTATCTGAAACGATGGCGACATCATCACGCCTCATACCATTCAACGCCCATCGAAAGGAATTGCCTTCGCGTTGAATAAAATCACGGAGCAGATCATGACCTTCTCCTTTCATGTGACTCGAGTAATAATCAACGGAAACTCTGGTCTTCGGCCCATACATTTGATACAGCTGATAAAGATTGTCAGAGGGCCGATCGGGTTCATAAAAACGCATCTTACGGGGCGTCAAGTTATGTGTCACATTGCTCTCGACGAAGGACACAGTGTGATATATGTTGTAGATTTCTGTGCTCACGGCCTTGAGCACCTCAAAGGAATCATCGGCGAGTAGGGCTCCCAAGAAGAGACGCCGTCTTTTGGTTCGATTTGTATACCCAAAGTTGTAGTTGGCACAACGTTGCTTTTCTTTTTCGGGATCAATTTCTTCGTCGTCTAACAAAGCTCGCTGCTCGTCGGTCCTTGAGAAAAAAAGAGTCAACATTGAATGCGTTAGCTTATTGTCGACAATCATTGACATAGACACAGGAACAAAAATAAAATTATTGCTGCCTCACCAATAGGAATGAGGTTCATAGGTGGCATTCTTCGGTATCTTAATCTGGTGACTAGTGGGTCCAAAATAAAACGTCCCGTGGTCAGGAAGATGTTCTTTCTTCAACTCTTCCCATTTGTAAACGTGCGGATGGCCGCTCTCGACGAAGGGAGCGTCAAACGATTCGTCGTAGTATCTTGTGACTCTTTTGACATAGGATTGTAAATCGAATAGTTCGTGAACATTGAAGACAAAGGACGCCGCGACTAGGGTGAAGAGCGGGCCGAGGGTTTTGAATCGAAAGGGAGAGGAGGTGCGAGATCGGTTATCCCCGATCGAGCCGATCGTTCTTGGGGTCATGAAAATTTTGATTTGTAGAGGACTAACGCGGGACAAGTACAGCCCACGGATACCCGGAAGCGAATATACTGTCGGGAGGGGAGATTGTTGTTGTTGGCCGATCAAAACAAGCAAGAGTGGACTGTTGATGATGATGCTAGTCTGATGCTAGCTATTGCAGGTGCCGTTGAGAGTTCTTCAGTTGCCGTTCTTGGACGCGTTGAGACCTGTTGAGACCAAAATCTTTGTTTGCATTGATTTTTACCTCTACAAAGTTAAGAGTAAGAAAGATACGCGCACTGGTCATCTGTAATCATAAACACACTTATCTACGATAAAAAATAATTGTTGCATCGGTATCACACTTATTCCGGGAATTGACATGGTAGTGTAGTGTAGTGTGGTTTGGTGCGGTTAATAATACCATGCTGTAGCGTTTCTCGACTCGCGGACGATATTGATTCATTCCAACCATAACAATAATGAGGTTCTTCAACTAAGGGCGGAGAACTTCGGATTATGTTGCTGACTTGTGACATACAACGAAGAGAAACGACAGTACGCAGCAATTTTTCGAGACTCCCATCATTATGCTGCGTGAACTAAAGAACATTATTCATGGTTCAAAATGTATAAAAGCATCTAGCAATGATATTCGTTCAGGTTTGATAAGAATGTCAGCTAGTGAATTACAGTACTATATCACGAAGATTCAGCATGTCATGACTAAAGGACATCCTCAAAGCCAGAACGAGATTGGAATAACCAAGTACCCTCAGTGGCAAGTTTAGCGGGCACGTTGACGCATCTTCCTGCGCTTGCGGCGAAGACGCCTCATCCTCTTCTTCCTCCACTTGGCACGCATGCCTCCAGCAACATCAAGAAGGAGAGCAATCTCCTCGTCCTCCTCGATGCCGTTCCCGGCCAGAGTGCCGCCCGAAAGCTCGACATCTCCGGCAACGAGGCGGATGAGGTCTCCGGGAATGAATTCCTGGTTCTCGATCATGACTTTGAGGTCACTGACGGTGGTGCTGCCTTCCACGGCGTAGGCCGTGGAGGAGCCCGTGGGCGCGGTTACGATGATTTGCATAGGAAAAGGGTACAACTTGGTTGCTCAAAACCTGACAGTTCGACGTTCGAATGGGGAGAAGGTAAGGGGGGGAAGAAAGGTGAGCGCAGATCACTAGACAAAGAAGACACTATGCACTACGAACACCGGTACCCGAACACCCGCTAGACTGGTGTGCGTAGATAGATTTATAAAATCCACGGTGCCACGCCATCGAAAAATAATCATTCAAACTTTGCTCTCAGAATGGGTGCCATGTCATGGCCTCGACCGTCGCGGCTGCACGCCAGTTCAACCCCAACGAGCATAAACATCAAGCACCATCGTTGTCTTACCCTTGACGAGGAGCAGACAGCAAGTTTTATGAACGTGATGCTCGAGCTCGCTTTTACTCGTAAGGTTCGTTCGTCCGTTCTCTGATTTTTTTCCTTCTTTTTTCTCGTGGGTCTTGTGGCAACTTTTCGCGCCATTTTTGTTCTGTTTGGGTGGTTCCCGGGTACCCATTGTCACCGTCTGGCTTTCTACCACGAATTTGCTATGACGGATGAAATCAGCGCGCTGCAAGTTTTTGCAAGTTGTTTGTAGGCAGAGGAAGCGTACATAAAATAAAGTGGCTTGTAGACGAGTGTTGCCGCTTAAAATAAAGTGGCTTGTGTTGTTTGCGGGCGCTCGCGCTTGGGGCCCCGGCCTTTAGTTTGTGTCTTTTCTTGTCCCTCTTTTGTGACGATAACATTCCCTTCAAGTTTTAAAGAACCCTTGTTTAAATTTTCGTCTCTACGTCTTAAAATGTTTGTGACTAATGTTCCCTTAAAGTTTACAGAAACATTGTTGAAAATATTGTCAGATGTTAACACAACGATATATTTTTAAAGGTAGGCTTATTAAAACACTAACTACCCATGTAGTCCAAGGAAATATTATTTACAGGTAAGTTTCACTTCTTTAAGTCCTGTTTTGGCACAAAAACTGTCTCACTGAAGAAGAAGAGAAGGAGAAGAAAAGAAGAAGAAGGAGAAAAACGCTCAGTTTCCAACACAACTAAGATTTTTAAAAAAATCTTGACAGACCCTGTAACGCTTGGATTACGAGAAAGAAGGTAAACTAATGACACCGCATTTGAATTCCCACGATTTCAGTTCTCTCGATCACCACGGATGTGACAATTCAACAAGGGTCGAACCACATGACAGATCACCACGGCGAGATACTGATAATCCACGTGATATTTTACTAACTTCGCCTACTACTTGCCGTTCAGGCGATCACTAGACTGTCGCTGAGAGACCACCTTCTCCGCCATCAGGTCCATTGCAGTTTCTCCCATGATGCCCTCTCGGAAATCGTTGGAATTAATCAACAGTGGCGCAGCCACAGGTCGGTGTGGCTCCTTTCGTGAGTTATCCGTCGCGTCGTGGCATGACAATCGAGGCGACCAGCAGCCGCAAGAATGCCCGCCAGGCACCACGCATCTCCGTCGCTGTTATTCTAATCATTGTAGTAGACGATGGCCATTGCAATCGAACCCGTCAGTCAGCCCACTTGACAGGTATCATGCCGGCACTTTACCCGGTCGGCGCGAGTATTCCGGATACAAAATACAGACGACACAACAAAGATATCAAAGCAACACCCCCACCGAACACAACGACAACAAACTTCGCATAGCAATAGTAGGCGGGGAGCCGCTGGCATGACCACCGCCCTCCATCTCGCACCGTTGGTGTCAGCGGGTCTCATCTCCGGCCCTATCGACGTATACGAGGCGTCCGTGCACAAATGTCAACCCACATCTCCAGCGAAAATGGGGGGAAGACAGACTCATCCTGGATCTGGATCGAGGGGGAGGGATATCGGGGTTGGGATCTGGAGTACTGCTTGGTGGCCATTCCTCCGGAGTTTGGAAGCGGGGCTAAACGTGCTCTCGGATGGGTCCAACGATAACCCCTCGTCGTCGATGAAAGAGGTTCTTGCAAAGGAGAAAAATCGTGAATCCTATCAGACATTGCTTCGAGATTTAGAGATGTGTGGCTCCTATGTCAAAGAAGTGGGTTATCGAACGCCAGATGGGAGTTGGTTGGTCCGAAGTGAGTTGAATGCCACGCCTTACGGTGTTCAGGATGTCTTGGCCGGTGAGGATGGAAATGCAGGTAAAGACAAATATGATGCTCCGGCGCTGTTATTTGTTCGCGAGAAGGATCTTCTGTCGTGTCTAAGGAATGCTGTCAAGATTGAGAAGAGTTTGGGAACCATCGCCCTGCATTCAGGTGTGAGAGTGGATGGAATCGAAAATGTGTCGGGGTATATGGGATGTCTGGTATGCTCGGATACAACAGAGGACGCAAACTCGCAACAGCAACCAAAGTTGTCAAAGCAATATCACCTGATAATTGCCGCAGATGGATTGAGCTCCACTCTCCGATCTCGATACGCAGGCCATCATTCCGTTCACGCCACTGGCATCGAGTCTTCTCCTTCAAAATCTGCTCAATACTCGAAGTGGGAGCATACCAAGGGTCAAAGACTGGCTACACTGGTGGAAGGCAGGAATTACATTGTATTTCGAGGAAATGCACCAAAGTTGACAGAGGAAGACGGGAGCGGCAGTTTCCAGACATGGGGTGAACAGAGGAGTATGCGTTTTGCAGCTGTCCCGTTTCGTCATGCATGTGGAGACAGTGATGAAGATGGTGATGCCAGCACCTTTCATTTAGGCAAGAGCACATGGTTTGAGAAAAAGGACGAAGAAGAGGTCTGGTTTGCGACCATCAATGATAAAAAGATCTTTGATACTTATCGCACTCTTGGTAGTGCACTCACCGCTGAGGAACGAAAAAAGCTCCTTTTGGACGCCTTTGGGTCGTGGCACAAACCTGTACGAGAGTTGATTGAGAGTACTCCTGCAGAAGGCATCATGTATGAAATGGCTGTCGCACATAGGTTCAGTGCCAGCCCAGTGTTTGACATTTCTTCTATTTTAGAATTTGAAAGGAACAGAGAAAGAAAAAAAGAGCATGAAAAATATAATGATTACAACCAAACCGTCAATGGGCCCGGACCAATTCTACTCTTTATCGGTGACTCCATGATGACTATCGATCCCGTGCTGGCCCAAGGATTCACCATTGCCATGGAAAGTGGTGCTAGCATGGCTCGTAGTCTAGAACGAGTTCTTACTCGTCAAGACAACTCCTCGTTTCGACAGCACCTTCTTCGAAAAGAATTGAAGGAAAGACACTACCGCAGCGAAAAGCGTGTGTTGAATCTTTTACGATCCACTGAGCTCGTCCAACGTCTGGCTCAACCTCATGGTTTTATCAGTGGTTTTTTTGCTACCAGGATTGTCCGTCCGGTGATGAAATATTGTCCGGAGGGTTTGAAGAAGACAGTGTTTGATCATGTAATTAGGTATTCTTTGGGCTTGACTGGTCGTGGTAACAGAGGCCATAGGAGATGAGACAATGGTATTTTGCTTTGTCCACCTGCAACAGGAAACCTGACTTGCAGTCTACATTCTACCACGGGTCTTCAAAACCCTTACAAGAGATAAAATTCTTACTGTGCCTGTTCTATTTAAAGAATAATACATTGCAGAACACTAGGTGGAGAATGAAGTCAATATTTGTTGTACAATGAACAGTTAATGTTTCCAATTTATATGAGCAACTAAAAGTCAGCTATCTCACTAAACTTTACAAAATAATTATGATGTAATTCGTTCATTTTTAGTTTGCAAACAACATGGCAAACCTGTAGCACTAATTGAAACACATTCTTGTTGTCGTGACTATTCCAGAGGTGTCCCATTGATCATCAACCAAAGACCGCTCCTGAAGCAATCATTCCACCTGTTGTAGTATTTGTGCTACTGCAGCATCTATATTGAGAACTTGCAACATCCAGGTGAATTCCATGCTTATGATACTGCACATAACATTGATCTGGAAATGCTGTATCACATGTTAAACCTGCCCTTTGTATCGTCATGAGAAATTGAAAATAATTCCCTTCTTGAGTGGTTGAATACTTTTGTCCTGAGGTTCATCCTGGCATGAAAGGTGAGTACATGGACCATAAACTTGCAGAATGTGTTGATTCAAACCAAGGAAAACAAAAGGTGAGCTCGCTGCTTGATATGCCCTTCTATAGAGTAATTATCATCAACACAACCTCATGCAACAGCCTCTTTCTCCTCAATGTCAAAGTGGAACCTTCAACAGCACACCTGATTGGAGGCCATCCTTAGAGCATCTTGGATTATTAATTTGTCCTCTGTGTAGACCTTGATAAGATGCCCCACATTATACCTTTGAACTCTTTGAGGTTTCATTATGGCGAATGATCCAGTTTCAATTACACAGTATTATTGTTGTGTTGCAGAGAGTTTCTGCTGAAAATAAATGGGATCAATCTCTTGTGTAATCACTGCATTCATCTGATTAGGAGTGTCATCAGTGTAGATTTCAAATTCTTTGTAGTAATTTTGATAAGCCATGGGCACATCTCTAGTATCATGGTCTTTACATTGTCAGAATCTTTTTCATATAAATCATCCCAGTGAGGAGGTACCTTCATTGTTTTCTTGGTCCTTGAGGCGACTTCAGAATGACCACACTCTTTCACCAGTAATGTGAGTGGGGCAAACATTTTAAGCTGCCTAATGATCTCAATTTTTTGACCATTCCAAGAGATCTACAGAGCTCTTTGACTCCTGTTGCTTGTGTTTGTGTCAGAATTGTCTGCACCCTTTGGGGCTATGTTTTATATAATCTGCTGTTCCTACACACCCTAGGCACGCTTATTCTTCCTTGTTGGTACATATTTCTGATTGTTGGACTCTGATCTTTTACCCTGAATCTCACAATCTGGTGTAGATCTTCCTTAGTTTCTACTTGTGGTCCCCCAAGCCTTCCTTGTGATACAAAGAACATTATTCAAGCATATTTTTACAAAAAATGAGGATTAGAATTAATACTCAGATTGCTACATAAAACTCTTTTGATTACCTCCAGCACCCATTGGCAGAATTTGGTATGAAAATTTACCTCAGGAAAATGATGCAACACATTTTGAGTGCATCATGATTCAACCTTATGGTGTTGTAACCAATTTGACAAAATCTGGGGTGATTTCAAAGGTGATCCTTCAAACTCTTGCTAAACTGCCCTGGTTTTGGATATTTGACAAGGCTTCCCAACTAGCATCTTGCTGACTACCTTAAAATCACTGATCATGCATATGGGAGATGCCCCCTCCCCCATTTCATGAACTTGTTGGAGCCACTGGGTTTTGGGTTACCATTTTTGCTGTACTACTTGCAATCAGTCAGGAATACTTTTGGTGTGAGTTCAGGTGCTGCTTCCAAGCACTTCCAAATGCCCTGAGGTAGCCTGTCCATGGTGACTTTGTGTTGGGTGTGCCATGTCCTGAGATGCAAACATATGCTGTGGCTCATGAGATAAGAACATCAGAAGCCTAGACTTTCCTGGTCAACTGTGTATCACAAAGGTTGTTGAACGTGCAGGCCAATGGGCTCAAGTGACGTGCTGCACAAACTGTCTGTTAGGGAGTGTGCTAGGTTTTTACATCATGACTAAAGCACTGTCTTTTAGCATCTGCTGCATCGAGATGGAAAACTAAAAATAATTCAATGATGATCCACTCTACTAAGGAGTCCCATATCTTGATATAGGGATGGTTTGATCTACTTCCTGAAAATATGCCCAGGGAATTAGGTCAAATTGTTGTGCCACTATCTTGTTCAAAGGCCCTTGCCTCTTTCAAGAGAAGGTTGAAGAAGAGTAGGACAATCTAACTTGCAACCAATCTGACCGCTTCCTTGACTATCTCGCAGGCATCAAAGAATCCCTTGAGAGTTGGCCTGGTAGGAGGCTTCTTGAACTTTGCCTTGATCTATTTTTGCCTCTCCCGGCTTGCTTGAATGCTCCTTCACATTAAGAATCCCTTGAGAGTTGGCCTGGTAGGAGGCTTCTTGAACTTTGCCTTGATCTATTTTTGCCTCTCCCGGCTTGCTTGAATGCTCCTTCGCATTACTTTGTGACAATGCATTGTCAACATTCCATTTCCATTTGTACGAGTTTGACACATACTTCTGAAGCAATGGTGTATCACAATGAAGCATGGGTCATGATGTTTTGTGTGGTCTTTTGTGTGAGTACATATCAGACACTCAACGGGGAATAGGTTACAAAGCATCAGGCCTATTTAGTACTATCCATATTTACATGGTACATAGCATAGATGCTACTTTTGAAAAAGCAATGCCAAGTTTTGGACCTTGATAGATGAAGTAATTTACAAGGTCAATAAAACTTAGAAGCAATCTGTACTTCATGATGGCTCCATGGTTCATTTCTAACTAGGCAGGAGTATTTCTGCATATCCTTGAAGCAAAGTGGATTTGATATTAGTTAGTCTGAAAATAATGATATCAAAAAATTTACTTGAATCAGGGTCAAACTAGCACTATCCTGTCACAGATCATGTATGCCAATGTAATGCTTTGTTTTGGCTAATGTAAACTAAACAAAGTAAGTGATTTCAATTCTAATGAAAATAGTGCAGTCTAACATTTTGTTTCTATAATAGTTGAAATTCAGGAATGACATGACACATGACTCGCAATGTCCTGCTAGTCTTTTTGTGCATGTACTGAATGATGTTATCATGTGTTGTGCTGTTTGACAGGACATCGCATAATGTTGGCAATGTATATGGACATGTTGCTGTGGACATAGAGACAGAGAATCCTTTTGTTGAGTTTTGAAGATTACCTGGATGTCTTGATTATTCAAAAGCCAAAAGTCAAAGGAGACTGAGGTCCTTAGATATCTCATCTATTCTGCAATATGTGGAAGGTAAAAAGCAAAATAACTACACACAGCCTTAGCTTTCTGTGTTTTTATCAAGGGTGGTGCAATTTGAAGAGAAATTTTGGCAATACCTCGTGGAGTGATGTACTTGGGTCTGCTGCTTTGGACGCAGAACATCTTATTCGTGAGGCTTAAGATTGGCTCTATTGTTAAGTCAACAGGGAATCAGTATAATATGACAACTGGTTCTGCTTGTCTGACGTGCACTTGCATGATTTCTTGAACCTACTACCGACCTGTTCAACAAAAAGCTTCTCAGTTTCAAGATTGTATCAAAATATATGCTTTGCTCCTACATGGAAACAGTGTATATGAGGTGACCCTGTGATTATTACGCATTGTTAAATGAAACAAATCATTACCACAGGCTTTCCTACTTGCTTTTCACAAATTACCGATTGTGATAAATCACAATCTTCTTGCCGTACATTCGCCCGAGGAACGATTGTCACAAAAGAAGTAAATTGAAGCATCGTGACTTCCAATCAAACAAAAACTTGCCCCTGTTCTATACCCCATAAGATGAAGTGGACGCTGATTGATTTACCAACGGCCAACCTCTCCGGAAGAGCCAGGTCCATACGGCGAATTACGGAAATCCCTACCACCATGAGGTCCCAAACTTGATCCATAATTACCACCATGAGTCGAATTAGGAGAGTATCCTCCATAGAACGGAGCCACGGGACTGGGAGAAACAGCGCCATCATCTCCTTCTACCTCATACGGAACCAGGACAAATTCGACACTTCCATCATGAATGGTCTTTGTATTCAAAAGACGGAACGTCCATCCATTTCCCGGCGTCTCAAACACGGCATGATACGGCTGAGATCCTCCACCACATTGAAGTTCGTAGTACTGTCTCTTCGTGTTAGGTCCCTGCAGCATTTCAATGTTTACCTTGAAAGACTTCTTACCCACTTCTTTGCTCCATACCAAGAGTTGGACGGATTTGCAATTGTCCGCAATGGGGACAGAGCGGATGGTTTTATTCCCCTGCGAGTAGATTTTGGTGGAGGATTTCCAAATGGCGTCAAACACGGCCTGGCGCTCCTTGCATCGCTCTGGCGTGAGGACGTCCACCCCGACGAAGGCAGGAAAGGCCGAGTCCTCCTTAGTGTTGATCTGAAGGACTTGCGGACCGGCGCTGTCGGTGTTTTTGAAGGTGAGGGTGGCTCGGAAGGGCGTCTCGGCCCCGTTCATGCAGTTGATGTCCATGAAGTGCGTGCGACGGATGGGTCCGCACCACAGCTCTACGCGCGCGGTGACGGGCCGACCGTGCGATTGGACGAGCATTTGGACTTTGCTCGATCCGGGGGGCATTTTGTAGGTGAGGCGTGCGTTCATTCCTTGGATTTGTTGGAGGGGCAAGTTCTTCGGGAAGGCCGACGGGTCGAAGCTCAGCTCCGATGATTGGTCGGCCTGGCACACGTAGGGGAATTTACTCGTGGGAGTTTGGGCGGTATATTCTGTTTGGGCGCGGTCTCGAGACGTGGGAGTGAAGGTTGGAAGGCCGGCGTTCACGGCGTGGTAGATTGCCGTTGATGGACGGTTGATCATGTGAGACGGAGCGAAAGCGTCCGAGGTGCCCACTGCCAGGGCGATGGCCAGAATCGACGTGCCAATCTTCATTTCTTTGTGTGTTCTTTGGAATTGAAACAAATGCAGCTTCCTTGACAATGGATTGAATAAAACCCCTGTCTAGAGAGATCTGACAATACTGTACAATGCAGTTAGATTCGTTGTTCCCTCGCAACCACTTCGAGGTCAAGGTAAACGCTAGAGGTGTACGTTAGGTATGGTACGGTATTGTCGGGTCGGTGTCTCTGGTGCCAGCAGCTTGAGCGAAGCGGGTGGTGTTGTAATGTGATGGGTATTGGCAAAAGTCAAAATTGTAACAGTTTATAAAGGTGAAAAAATAATAATCGTATACTTTTGCCTTTAATTTTCAAAGGATTAGACATACTTTTACCTTTGATTTTCAAAGGATTAGACGTCGCTGAAGTACGTATGCGTGTAGGATTTTTCAAACGGGCGGGCATACGGGGCACAGAGGACGCATATGACGAAAACACTTTGTGACACTGGTATGGTAATTGAAGATGATGTCAGTATGTCGTAGCGATACCACTTGATATCTCTAAGTTGGTCTCTCATAGTCGTAGTAGCTCTTCTAGGGTACAATAGCATAGATGACCACCACCACCAGTGGTCGACTATTCGGATATTTTTTTGTGTGTATATTCAGTACCTTCTCCCATCTTTACAAAACAACACCTTGAATACAGTGTCATTACACAACTTTAATGAAAATAACGCTCACACTAAACCACCATGATGTGTTATGCCCTAACAAGACAGTACATTGTTCCCCAAAAATTTGGACCGAAAAATTTCCCTACCATTCAGTCCTTGAATTCTTAAAGTGGTATTGCGTAAGAACCACTTCATTTTAAGTGACCTTGAACCCATCCAGCATCAGTCACAACTGAAACATGGAATTTTTAGCATATAAAGTGTACATTTATGTGGAACGGTATGGATTGCAGCTTTATAATAGTGGACAAGTCTGTATTGGATACCACAACAAATAAGCTCAAAATACCCGACAACACATCGAAATCAAAGATGATGTCGTGATGCCATGGAGCAAAGCAACATGCATGAAGTATGGTAGTTGTCTCAATAACAACCATTTCATTGTCATATTGATGGAGTATGGCAATGTATTGATACACGAGCAACTTATTTCTAGCACCGAATATTACTGTTATAAAAAAATGCAAAACTAAGGTCTTGCCTTTGTCTGTGCTTATTGGAAAATTTAAAGGTTTATAAGTATTTACTCCTATGAGGCAACTAATTACTATTATGCCTGAAAAATGTTAATGCGCTTTCCATCCAATTACTACTTACTGCATATGAGGACATGAGTGACTATACTGTACTGAATGCTGGTTAAAATTATGTCTTTGACAGCTCTCCATTTGAAGATCGTAAATGAAAGAAAACAAAAATCTATTTTATCCTAAGTAATGTGGTGTTGATATTCATTTTATGGCACTGTGAGGCAGCATGGCTGGCAACTTTGCCATGAGTTGAAAGTTTTTAGTGAGATAAACTGACGACCATTGGCAAAAAGTTAAGGCTTTTCAATTTTCGGACTCATCTGGCAACCTTTGATGACCTTGTAACAACCCTGACGGCCATATGTGATGACCTTTGACAACCCTTATTAATCTCGGTGAAGACATTTTGATGACCCTGAAGACATTTGGTGGTGAAAACCCAGTGACAACCTGTGATATGACTGGTGCTGCCTCGTTACACCCAATCATTACAAAATTGATGGTCCTTGCAATGATACTAATGATCTGAGATGACAAAAGAAGAGACTATTGTGTACAATCCACAGGGCTGTCTCATACATGACTGCAACTTCCCTTTGAGTCACATTTGACAATACTTGCCACTCCACACAGTTGTTGAATAAAAATGAGAAAATTAAGAAGTAGTTACTTTTGACTCCACGGTCCAAACAAAGTCAGTCTGTCTGAGCATCTTCGATATATCATAGTAACAAAAATCAAAGCTAGTAAAATTAAGAAGTTGAGAATGGAAAGCATGATTTTATAGCCCAATTATTGAAATGAATGTTGATATTTGGATCAATCCCAGAGTTGCAGTTGAATCTTGGTTGGACAGAGATCTAGGTGCAATATTGATTTTTTGAAATTGGACCAATGCATGAGATAATTGGGCTCTTGGTCTACAGAGTGCCTGTCCAGTATTTACCAGAACATGACAGTGGGGTTTAGCATCTCATGTACTTAAAAAGAACTCCAAGCTGGAGTGGGTGGTTATTTTAATATGACCATCACCTTGGAGGTCACCAGTTCTCTGTACAGCCTCTAAAGGGCTGGAGAAGTAATCTTTGTGTCCCATCTGAATATGGTCATTTTGTATAGTACTTTATACTTGATTTAATTAGTTAGTGATAGATAAGGACAACAAGGTGACACCTAAGATGACAAGCTTATGATGTATCAAATGATGCATGACAACCTACGTGATGACACATAAATACATTTTGATGACAGTTGTGACAACCTAAAGATGACCATGGCAATCCGTGTGATAGATGGTGCTAAGCTTTGACAATACTTGTGACAAAGTGATCAAAACACCCATACTTACTTGACAAGTTCTGACAACATATGACAACTCCATCTGGCAATGTCTACTGCAAAAGTCAAAAGTTACCTATCTTCTGGGCAGATTTTGGCAAGATAAAGTGAGGAAAAGTGATGACAAGCTACATTCTTTTTAGTTTTTGGATCGTCTAATGACCTTGATGAAGGTGACCTAGCCATCAATGATCAACCAACATTAGCCAGCACAACTGATCTTGAGGTCAATGAATTGAGGCACACCATTAAGTTGCAGAAGTTGCACATCTAGCTTATGTGAAAGAATACATCCTTCTGTGTGCCAAATCTTACCGAGTCAAAAGGATGTTAAAGCATTGAAAAGGATGCTATACAAGGTGCAGGGATGCTCTAGCAAGAGCCCTTGTTGTTGTCCTTTGTTCTCCAAATCAACACAATCAGCATTCATATTATATGCTGTTTTGTAAAAGGAAAACAAAGGGCGGAGTTGAATGGAGTATGACCAGACGTAAAGATGTTAAGTGAACCCAAGTGGAAAGAGTTGTCTGGAGGAACTGCTGTGGAGGCAAGGTTTGAAAAGTATGGAAGAGTTTAAGGCATCCAAGTTACATCAGATTGCAAGACATCTATTCATAACAAGAGAGAGCTCAAAACAGAGGTGAAACAGGTCAAGAAGGGAGAAATAGCTTAGTGACCCAAGTTGTGTAAAACATCAAAGTTTTAGAGAGAGACAGCTCAAAATGCAGGACAAGAAGGCAGAGAAATCTCAAGAAAATTAAGTGTTCCACATTTTAAGTTTGGTTAGAATCTTTTTGACATTATTGCAGCAGATATACTAGTGCTGCTGGTGTGTTCTACTGATTGGTTGTAGCTGCACCATTACTAAATGCTCAATGATGTAATGTGTACGCTCCTTTGTGCTGCTGCCTTCAATCTTTACTAACTTCTACATGAAGTAATATGCAGCCTACTAGTTGTAAGTGCTGAAGGCAGCAGAGACAGGAGGATTTAATTTTGACTACTCCATAATTATCTATGACTATGTTTCTGTACCCTACACATGCATCATTTTGGACTGTACTAAATGATCATGATGTAGTCATGGTAATTATATTGATATATTGATGCACATGGAACCAATCACATCATGAGTAGGTGCAATAATAATGTTTTCAGATGTAGTAAGTTTAGCTTTATGAGCTCTATATTACTGATATATAGACAAAGGCTGATGGGGGGATGACTGGAAATAAAGGCAAAGGCAGTCAGCAAAGTTTGGTAAAATGTTGGTGATACGTGGTGCAAGTAACATCCTTGTGGTGGTAGAAGTAGAATGGAATTAGTTGCATAGTTTCGGTGAAGTAGTCCCCCATGTTTGGAGTGTGGTGATGTGGTGAAGAAAAAGTGGTTTTGTTCGCCCCTTCAAAGATAGCATTAAATTTAAGATTGAGGTACCGGTTTTCCTCCATTGGCCATGGTAATGTTATGGGCTTTCTAGTATTGGCCATGGCCATGACATCAGCTTTTTACTGTCATAGAGGATTGATGCAGCTTCCTGTGGGATACCCAAATCCCAGAAGATCTATAATATATAGAGGCTCACATCTCCAGCATCACTTGCTGACATTGGCCAAGAACCTACCTCAATTAGTACCCTTATTGGTGCCCTTATTAGTACCAATATGGACCAATTCAAAACTCCCAAGTGAGGGATCATCCTGACCTCCCAAGTGATGAGAGGTCCTGACAAGGATAAAGATCCATATCTTTGGATCTAAAGCAACAAGAGAACACTCTGTCAGAAGACACTCATGAGAAGGGTATAAACATACCCGAGATGTGTAGAAACCTACACAGAATCACATTGTTTCGTTGGGATTGCATTGACATCCCATCTTCATTTGATCATTGTAATCACTAAATGATAAGCTCACAAATTACCATCAACAAATCTATAACACCTTTATCTACGAAATTGGTATTTAGTATTTTTTATCTCCAAACGGCTTAAGTCACTTGCCTGTGAGAACTGGGCTTCTGTAGAGGAGAGGGCAGCAATGGGAGAAGCTCACTATTTATGCTGTATGAGCCAATCCTATGTAAATGGTGACACCCCCAGAGCAAGCAATCTCCCCAAGATAAACCCATTGTTCATTTAAGATTAGGGTTTGATCCATAGTCATTGGAGCTGCCTTTGTATAAAAGAGACCACGTGGTGTGCTATGTGCATTGACCTTTGTGAGGAGTTTAACCCATAGTTTACACTAAGTGCCATCATTGAGAAGTGTCAACTTGCAACAGATTGATTGTCACTGTGGCTGTGAGATGTGTTCAAGAACTATGTCACCATCAGATATGTTGGTGATGTGGCAATCACAGAGGTTTTGATGGTAGGCATTATGCGTCTCCTAGAGAGAGAGAAAACAAGAAGGTAAGTCATTGGCACAGAAGTGCAGACTAAAGGCAAAAATTGGATAGTGACAGCAGAAAGCAGATAATGTTACAAGTTCTGTGATTGTAATCCCTCTTCTGACACGGTAAATGAGGTGGCAGATGAAGGAGATATGTATGGCTATATAGCTAAAAGAATGAATGCAAAGAAAAGAGACTGTTTCAATCTTTAAAAATTTCCATATTATAACAGCTACAGATATAAATTTCCCAAATATTTGTTTTTCTGGATTTGCAATTGCCAACCTTTATGACTCTTAACCTAGGGTGTAAATGATGATATTGGTTATTATCCCCAAAACCCAGTAACACAGAATCAAGGTAGGATCTTGCAATATTACTGTAAATTTTGTCAAGACACGTCTTGCTTTGTGATATCACCACATCTTACTCTACAAGTATTGCACAAAGTACTTAAGTATTTCTTTCTTAGTAACTTACTATCATGGTCCATGACTGTCAAAAATTTCCAGAATTTCTACAGTAACCCAGAATTCAGTGGGAATTCCTCAGAAATTTGCAACGTTGCTCTGTGTTGTATGATTCTCTATCTCATCATCAACATACCTATATGTGCTGCTTGATGAAAATCCAGAAGGTTGCCAATAAACCTCTGATTATGACAAAACTTCTGTAGAACATAACAGCACATCCTGAAGAAGTGAACAACATGGAAGAACAAGGTAGGTTAGAGGGCTGAAGGGTTACTACAGAGGCTACCTCAAAGTAATTGGAGAACATTAAAGACACAGATATTTTTCTCCATGAGAGGAATTCAAAATTTTCCATTATAATTCTACAAATGAAGTGAACTTAGAAAATTCAGAACATACAGTAAGCTGTTTCATTAAGTTGTCCAATGGCTCATCCAAGTGAAACAGAAAGTTTCAATGCTCCAGCTAACAGTTGTGTAGCACAAAAAGACACAATGACACAATGAAAGCCATCTACAGTAATGATTCCACCGGCAAACCTTCTTGATAATTACGTGGCCATAATCCCTAATTGTTATTCAATCCTTTTGCAAGCTTGTCAGCAACTTGGCCACAAATACTCCTCTGTATCTTATTCTTACTTGCTTTGGAATGGGCAGCATTGCAAACCAAACCTCAAATCATTCTTGCAAAGGAAAGACAACCTGGCTACCACAATTGACAGATAGCTTCGTTACTAGGATCTCCCCACCCCCAGTTGCGGTGCACTAGATGCACCGCACACTTTGACCACATCCTTGAAATCTCTTATGGTGCATCTAATGCACCATAACTTTGTACTATTCCTACATATGTTCAGGGGTAACCAACAGCCATTTTTGAGAAAGAGTTCATTTCAAATATTAATTTTATAACAAAAATCCCAGTAAGTACCCCACACTGATGGAGTTTTTAGATATGCATAGCTGTCTGGTAGAACTTTTGGTAATATTATATATGCCTAACATTCCCATCTTAATTGTCTAAAAATTAGGCTTATGCATTTCTTGCAAAATAATGATGCCAAGCCCAGATTACCTCTGATGGGCAAACATGTCTTTTTGAATCCCTACGGAGGCTATGTAGGAATCGTCCAGTTTTGGTGCACTAGATGCACCATAAGGATTATCATGGGGAAAGCTAGTTACGGTGCACTAGATGCACCATAAATTTGGGCAGACCAGGTGTTGTGCTGAGCCCTCTTCCCCTGCCTAAGCTCTCCTTCACTATTTCCCCTGTCTATGCCACAATGCTGTACCCTCATTGAGATGATTCAACTAGTGACTTGATAGGTCACATCCTGTTCTGGAGTATTTCGAGATTCAATTATCTGTTGCTGACAGGTGGTTCAGAAGTAGAGGATACCACCTATGACCAGTTCGACTGTATAAAGCAACAAGGCTTCCTTAAGCAGCCTCCCAAACTAAGGAAGACAGGGAAAACAAACCCAAACAGGACAACTTAGTGCTAATTTCTTTTGCCAAAGATGACTCACAGATTGATAAAATAACACAAGGATTATGTTTGCAGCAACTACTCTTCTCTGATTGTTCAATTAAATGAGACTTCCAACTCTTCAAAAGAGCTTGTCATGCAATTATTCAAGTTTGCCAACATCTCTGATGCCTATTAATCTCTTAGCTCACCTGCAGCATACAGTCATCATTCCTGTTCATTTATTCAAAGTGGAATTGGGATAACGAAAACATTGATTTGTTGAATACGTCTTAAACCTGCCAATAACTTCCCTAGACGTCCAACAGATGCACCATACTGTGCTCTCGATCAAAGGCATGCCTTATCCTTTTCTCTTTCTAAATTGCCATGACATGCCATTTTTCAAGACTTCACAACATCATTTTGTGTATTCATTTCCTGTATGGATTTTTGGCTGCAACCATAGCAACAGTATCAGCCTCATAGACCTTGCGAAAAGCTTCAAAGTCCAATGACTTGTCACTCGATGCATACGCCAACTTGGCAGCGCTGTTGTAGTCAACAGATAAATCGACACCTTTTGCTGCAGCAACAGATGTAGGAGAAGCTTCCGCAGCCGCTGCAGAAACTGGTGACTCGACAACAGATTCAGGTGCACTGAATAAAGCATCTATTTGTTTCTGAATTCCAGATGCCTCATTTTCCATTGCTTCAAATACCAACTTCATCTCGTTAATTTTTCTCTCTTGAACTTTTGCCTTGACTTCAGCAACCATTTGTTCGTAGTACAAACTTTGAAACTGCTTAAAATCTACCTTTTTTGAAGAAGACTTAGCGTAAGAGTCGTATGCAAGAGACGCGGCCGCGTCGTATGGAATACTGACATCGATAGGTTCGGGCTCGGCGATTGCTTTGACGACATTAACAGAGGAGTCATTTTTTTCGTCGCCCTTTTTTCCAAATGCAATCGCGGCTCCACCAATAGCAGATACAGCAGCACCGACGCTTGCGATCACATATGTTGGGTCAATCGAGATGGCAGCATCAACAGCCGAGGTGGTCAAGCGTGAAGCATTGTTGCTGGTGGAGGATTGAGCAGGTGATGGTACGAAGGCAGAAACTGGATCAGTGCCAACGATTGTGGCGAGCACTATGATTCCAGAAATCTTCATTTCGTTCGGATTGGATGGAGCACTGGATGAAAGAAGAAGGACTTTCAAATCAAACACTAAACATAAGACGAAATAGCTATGAACCACGCTCTTTCCCACAATAAAGTTAGAACAGCAATAAAGCCACACGTATTTTTTGAAGGCTACAATACCATAACCATGGTGTATCGTATTGTACCATACTACTACACAACACAATGATACAAGTTGAATAGAATCTCTAGAGGAACTCGAATCTCTGTACCGTACCTATTCCTATGATTCCTTACGGTGTGAATATCGCTGTGCCAAATTTTTCATGAAATGAACACGTAGCCTTGCACCAGCCTTGCACCGTTGACATGATATTGTTCGACGTGTTGTCATCGATGATAGAGGGAATTGTACCACACAGAGCTCTTTTTCGTAGGCGTCAAGAGGTGCAATAGTTGCGAACCACCAATGCTTGAATTGGGCAACAAAGATCAACCTCTTTATTGCCTTCTCGGTCAAAGGGCTACTTATTTTCTAGACAATCAATATTAATCCTTCTCGACCTACCACAGGATGAAGTTCAACAGGAAGAAAAGCATTTGCAAGAAAAACGCTGCTGTCTTGCTGATTGCGGTCGTTTTAACAATTTCAAGCGGTTCGCACAATGGCATCACGTCTGCCTTCTGGTCGCCGTCGCAGAACGAATCGATACGCAGCAGATGCAACACCCGACATTCAGTGGCCCACCTATGGGCTATCAACGGCAGCGGTGGCGCTGATTCCGAGAAACTGGTCATCGAATTTCTCACAGATCACAACCGTGACGCCCTGCTCCGACCCACTGTTGACCCCAGTAGACCCATTCTCGTTGATGCATTTGCGTGAGTCTGTCTCTTCCGCATCTCATTTAATAATTGGTTTCTCTCCGCTTACAATTACGATGCTGCTCTGATAATGCGTAGGCCCTGGTGTGGCCCGTGCAAACTACTTGACAAAGTACTGAAAAAGTCACAACCGCGTTACATTGGCAAAGTCGACTTTGTCCGGTGGAATGTCAATGATGCAGAAAATACCGCACTCATCAAGTCACATTTCATTCAAATGGGTTATACGTTGAATAAATTGCCCAGCTTGATTTTGTATAGAGAGGGCGAACCAATAGCTGTAAGGCCTGGATTTGCAAACGAATTCCAATTGGATGATTGGTTGGAGAAGACGTTACCAGATGTACTGGAGAGGACTTTCGACGAGAATGGTGTAAAATTGAACCAGCTCGAGGGTTGAATCAGGAGGTTACTGGAAACGGACCTGTTATGGAGAAAAGGGAAGATTCAAAGGATCGCGTTGATGTTGATGTATTAGCTCCAGAAGTGGCAAAGGAGATCAAAGTTGCTAGGCATTTGTTGTCCCCACTTGACTTCAAAGCTAGAGTCATGACAGAACGACTTAGAGTCGTTCAGAGGACAGATGCCCACATTGCATCAGTAGAGACACAAGTTGAAAACGAGAAAACCAATCTGGACCACAATGAAGTGCTCACCGATTGCACGGACGAAACAGAATGTTGGGAACGAATGGCAGAGACGTTTGGATGGAAGGATCGAACAGTAGTTCCGGCCACAGATGGAATCTTATTGCCGAAGAGAATTGTGTCTTGATGGTGGATATTAAAGGCCGAGTTGTTTGCCTTCTCTGGCGAAAAGATTAATCAAGATAATTCAATCTTAGCCAAAACAATAGACCCCGCGATTATTTTTTGTGTCCTTATAATGTAGTTGTCATCTGAAATAAGACCGACATTATTCAGCAAATCATGAAGGTTTTCATTGTCATTCAATTGAGAACATGGCACTTCTCTCTGAAGCCCCTACAGGGAAGTAATAAACCTGTCCACTCCTGGTTACGATACCTTCTTTCTTACTGATTGTTTTGCTGGAGGTTGATGTGGATGTGGAATTTATTGGAACGCATGTTCACGTATGGATTGGAAATTAATGAATGGAGGTGAGTTTTATTCAAAATGGCACCTTGGACACGTCTCACCATCTTTTAGAAACAACAACTTTGTTAACTTCTAATTGAAGTTAGTAGTAACTTGCTGGAACTATGATGAGGCCATTTATTGAGGAATTAAGGAGTGCCAATTGACTCGCCACTGGCAATGCAGGACTGAGTGGTATATTAGTATGACTTCTCTATGATATTTGTTCCATGAGAGGCCTGTTTGAATCATTAAACATCATCAGTGTCTTTGGTGGTAAAGCTTGTCAAGCAGTCCACACTCAATGGATCATCAAATTCTCTTTGTGGCTAGGGATATCCAAACTATCAAACCTTTCAATAATAGAGGACATTCTTTTATACTTTACATACATCAAACCCATAGCAGTCATAAGAAACTTGAGTTGAATCTCATGTCTCATTCTCATTCCAGCGGCTTGTCCAGGGATATGGATATCCAAAATTGGTGTTCCAACGATTTCTCAAATCTAGGGCAAAAGTCGCACATCTAAAGTATATTGCTTATATGACATTGATGTTACAGTACATTATTGATATATTATATATGTTGGGCCCCAATTAGGCACCAGCCCCGTGCTGGAACTGGGACGCCGACAGCCCCATACTGGCACCGTGCAACCAGTGGGACTGGGCACCCGTGCTGGAACTGCATGTCTAACCCTATACCTAACAACAACACTAAACTCATGGTGCCAGTATGGGGCTGTTGGCGTCCCAGTTCCAGCATGCGGTCCCAGTTCCAGCGGGCTGGTGCCTTTTGGGGCCAACATATATAAGAGTAAAATATCTAACATAGGTATCTTTATCCAATGTAGATTAAATCGAGAATTATGACTTTTCTACATTATGATAAAATGTTTTGAATTCCAAAAAGTGTTCAAGATCTGTTTTGTATCCATTTATAAGTGACTCCATCATATAGTTCTGCAGTTGTTTTTGTCTCAGAATTGCATGCAAACACACCAAACTATTTATGGGACTAGATTTCCTAATGGTCTTTTGCATGTACACATTTGTGGACATTGAAGAATTGAACACTTCTGTCGTGTTTTTATTTTCATTTATAGGATAGTACTAGTAGCTTTTCATCTGATAAAAACACCATCACACACAATGTTACATGTGTTAGAGTAGTATATCTTGATATGCAACAAACTAGACAGTAGAAGGTACTCATACTGTACACATGTTAAAAAGCCAGTCCTGTAAACAAAAACCTATTTTGACACAAGTAGTTTTGTATGTCAAGAAAAGTACAATCGCCAAGTGACAAAAATATTAGGCATGGCTGTGATATCCCTACAAAATCTTAACATCCCATCTGAATTTTATATATTTCAAATTTGTCTCAAACACCAAAATTTTGTACACCAGGATAGGAATTTACATGCATGTTTATGTCGTCGCTGTCTGATTTTGTTTGTGTTCAATGAGATGTGAGAAAAAGGAACAGCATATTTTTGGGTCTTCAGATCTGGAAATGACATTACCATGTCATGACATGAAGACAATTCATGTCATGAGAACATATATTTAGATTTGTAAGGAAAGATAGACCAGATAATGGCAAAGCTTTTTAAGGTTTTCAGATGAAAATTATGCTTTTCCTTGAAAGTTGAAAAATATACATTATGTCTGCAAAATAGTAATTCTATCCTACGTGAAATTTCATTCCATATGGAACTGGATGGGTCACTATTGATGAGATGATATAGCCAACAAACCTAAAAATCTTCTTGAACAATAACACAAGCATTCGATCAAACCCAAAGAAAGTATTTTTACAAGGGTACAGATGAATTGTGTCGAAAAACTAATGGTGACTGGTTGTTTTGTTGGTGCTCTTCCCAAAATTGTACCTGGGTGTTACTTTTCCCAAGATTGTCATATAGATTAGGTTCAGGTTTAAATATATATTATTTCTAATTGAGTTTTGAGAGTGAAGTTTGTTTCTGTTAGCCCAGAAAGCATACAGTTAACATGAGAAAATAACAGAAAAATACAAATCTTGTCTACTGGAAAACTCACACTCTAAGGACCCCATATTCTAAGGCCAAGACTCCGACCGCTATAAAAAATGTCATTTTCACTTAACTCACACTTCAGAGCCATTGATATAGCCTTACTCAACTACATCACACCAATATGAATTGCTCCGCGTAACTCATTCCGGTTCACAAGTTATGTCGTTTAACATGAAAACTGACCACAAATGAACTGCGCTAACACTGTCATGACAAAAAATGATTCCTCTACGATACAATTCCCGGTACAAATGCATACTTCGGTAACTAGAAGTGGATACCAATATTTTTTAATATGCAAACATCACTAGTTTTGGGTTTGGAGACATCCGAATCTTTGACATTTGCCAACCTTGGAGTACGAGTTTTACGGTAGATCACAATTTGCATTTGAAAAACTTCACAAATTTTAGCTATGTCAGTCAATGTCTAGAGTCTGATGCTTCTGCTATTTTGGATGCAATGGTAGTCTTCTCCAACTCATTTGTTACTGGAGAAATTAATCTAAGGAGGTTAATGATTACAATGACACATCTGCCAAAGTTTGTGATGAATAAACTTTTGAAAATCCCACTTTGAGAATGGTTTTCTGTGTCAAAAACAAACTACCGTAAAAATCGGTTTATAGGAACTATCACATTACAAGAACCACCCCATCCAACTGACGCGTTTTTTGTCATTTTCACGCCCTACACATGTTCTTTAGTGTTCAAAGCACTAGGAATGTATAGCCCTCATTGTCTTCAACATGCCCATGTGTACAGCTCCTCGTAATTCCTTCTGGTTCACGAGTTATGATGTTTTCCAATCAAGCTCACCACACATCACGTCCACATCACCGACACACCGCACACCGCAACATGCAAATATTCAAGGTAACTCTTTTGGCGCAAATCAGAAGTATCCCCTATTTCAGGTAAATAAAGAGATCAAAAATTCGACCACATGTTAATTTCACTACCTTCGAGGAACAGCTAAACGTATCTTTTAACATTTACTAGGTCTTATAAACCAATTTTTACGGTAGGCAACTCGTCAGAAGAAAGCTGTTTTGAATCATGTGTACTATAATAAACCATTGAAAATGAGAATTGTGCCATCTGTCTTGAGGGAGCTGCTAAGTAGCTCTCGCACCTGGAGTTATGACAAAATCCATGGTAGTGGGCTGCCTTCAATTCAAATTAAAGAATTTTTCATTGTTCATAAGATATTTTTAATGGTAACTTCCCATTGCATGCAATGGATTGTGTGGAAGAGCCTGCATGTGGTCCATTTTGACCCCAAGGAATAAAAATCATGTACTATGACAAGCCTCTCACCTAGATCTCACCTTCTCTAACTGAATGCCATTAATTCCTACTACTTAGTCCAGTATATATCACTGGCTATGTTACATCCTCTGTTAGCCCAGAAGACAATCAGAAATCCGCTAGTTATCTCAACCAACTGGCACCAACAGACAATGTGTCAAAAGCTGCGAGCATTTTTCATTCTTGATTAACATGGCTAGACTAGACATGAAAATCAAATAATCTATTCCCTGCCTCTCTAGTTCACCATTTGCACATCAAATCATTGATCACAGTGATGTTTTCCATCACACAGGATGTCTGCCGCCAGAGCTCATGCTCATGCAGCACTCATAGTCATTACCTCTCTACAGCATGGATTATTTGGCATCATCACTATTTACATCTTCCCCAAATCTTTCAACACACACCACTGGTTGTAAGAAAGAAATTCATCATGAGCACTAAGGGGACATGTCCCATGCAATAAGAATCCTTACAGTTCTTGATGGTCTGATATGCAAAACAAAACATTCCAAAGTTAAACACTTGAAGATTTCTTCCCTTGTCTAGTCTAGGTCTGATACTTTCTCTGTTAGTCAAGAAGTAGTTGAGAATTTTACTAGTAAAATCAGATGACCAGTTTGGATGATGTGTCAATAGACACAGAGTCAAAATTTTACATTATTTTATCATTCTTGGGAGAAATCTACAGTAAACTCTGGATTATGAGAACTGTCATAATGGTAGAAGAAGAATGGCACAAAACCTTGAAGCAATTGTGTTTTAGCTCAGTTGTCAGAACCCAGTGATTCTAAACTCTTGATTTTAGATTTTCCATTACAGTAGCAACACAACCATATGTGCTGCTCCTTGTGACCCCGGAATGGTGTCTTAGGAACCACCTATGACACCAAAACTCACTACAGATCAGACACATATGGCAGAGAGGTGGACTGCCTGGACTAACAGGGATGTTGTAAGGTGAAAGGGATACCATATATGCTACCTTGAAGCAATTAGGGTCAAATTAAAGATTACTATATTTTCAATTATGTTAACAACAGTAAGAAGGCTCAGAATATAGCATCCATTGAAATTGATGGGATCATTTGAAGATTTGTAGCTCTTACAATCTAGAATTTATGGTAAAAGATAAAACAAAATAAACTTTCAAGTGTCGTACTTCTTCTAAACAATCTCTTGTTAAACATCAGATAAGCTAGCACCACGAGCATGTAAAAAATAAATAGTGCTTCAAATGATACCATGAAAGTACCAGTGTAAGTTGAAGAGTTATCAAAGTATCTTAAGTATTGCAAATGACATGAAAAAGAGAGGTCTACTGGATGGCTTCTTGTAAATTACTTTACTGAGATATCTTGTAGAGGATAAATGCCCAGTTATGGGCCACCGATGGCAGCTATCAAATCTGATTGTTGTTTGCTAAAAACAGAGAGCATTGGAGTCAAATGACTGCATTGTTTGCATCAAACCAAAGATGCACTAACAGTGATATTTCACTGATTTCATGGCTATTCCATTTTGAAGCAGCATAAAAAATGGTCCAATGTAGTCTTTTCTTATACAAACGCAAGTTCAGCCAATAACCCCTTTTTCATGCAATTTTCCCCAAAGTTGTAAACAGTCTTTTATAAAGAGCCTTTGTCATGCTGGTTTTGAAATGTTTATTGACACTCTCTTTCATCTCTCTCCCATTGTTGTTTGTCCTCAACAATTGCTAAGTCAGATTGTGGAAGTAATTTAACAGAAGATGTGAGTGAGGAAATCATGTAAGAGGAAGAGGGAATTCATGGGGATAGTGCTGACATCACAATTCATTCTGCATTATTATGATGGGATGTATTAAGAAGAGAGATGGATATGTTAACAGTCATGTTTTTTTGTTGAAGGTTAGAACAAAATCAATTTCTTATCTGCATTTTAAATTGTGCACCCAGTTGGTTTGAATGGTAGGAACCGATTGTAAATCCACCGGGGTGTGGCCCCTCTCACCCTAAATTCACAATTTACGGGATTCCTATTGCCATGGTCTCTATTTTCCCTGGGGGCCCATGCCCCCAGGAGTCTAGAAATTAGGAATGGGTTGGCCATTATAGCAACAGACAATACTCTATATTGGGTTGAGGGAACTAGGTTTTTATTTTTTTAGATGATTATTTTCCGTACAGTTTTCATAGCTAGAGTACAGAACAGGTTATATTTTTGACCCTGTCAGAGAAATAATGCAATGTATTATAGAAGTATGCATGACTTCACTAATAAGAAAACATCACATTGAAGGATTCAACATGAAAGTGACATCAGAACACACAGTGGGGTCCTCATTCTCAGATCAATTCCTATTGATGATAATGACCAGTTGCCGGTGGCACTGACATTCAACTCACTGGATGACATAGACATATCATCACAACTGTCACCAATTAAGCAGTTATTTTGGGGGATGTTTACATAATGAGGAGGAGGAGAATGTGGAACAGCCCCAGGCACAACAGGATTGGAATCAGGTGGGTCAACCCGAGGGGCAACTGGAGGGATAACAACTCCAGGGGCAATATTAGTGCCAACTTGAGGATGAGCTTGTACTAAGGCTTGTCCTGTTGCCTGTGCTGCCTGGTGCATCTGCCATTGCTGAAATGCTGCAAAAGGTGCATAGCCCCCAAATGCCGCTGAGGGATTGGCAATAGGGGTGGGGGGACAGATGCAGGGTCTGGAGGAGTAGGAGAAGCATTCCTCATGTGGTTTCTTGACCCCGGAGGAGGAGTAAAACCATGAGTGTAAGTTGTATACTTACACTTCACTTCAATCCCATGTGACTGCTCTTGTTGCAGGAGGATCATACGGACAACACAAGGGATCTGGAACTCAGCTACATGCGGGACATTGTGATCAACACAAAAGGCTTCAAACAAGTCTCTGTCACTCTCCATTTATGTGAGAAGGCTGAAGAACTTGATTGCAGTCTCAACCTTCCACTGCAAAGGTCCAATCTTAATCTTGTTGGACATTATGCCTTGCAGCTGGATTCATTGTCATGATGAACTTGGGCAAAGGCTTTAAGCATTGATGATTCTGTTCCAGAGTGCATGTAACATGGGTTCTCACCATCAGCCTTGTAGCAGTCATAGGGCAGCATGATGGAGTATTGCATGCCCATGCAATCATCGTCAACATCAAAAATGTACTTGTCAATGCTGAACGGAAAGGAACAGAAGTAGAAAACAAACTCGTGTGTCTAATCTACCTGTCAGATTGTGGAGAAGTGCAGCCAAGCTATCTTTAATTTTCATAGTGAGTACTTGAAGGTTACAAGTGAGTCCACTACTACTGGCAACAGAGCAACAGGATCTGCACTTTGCAGATGCAGAAGAGGTGACAGAGGGGGTGATGGAGGGTCTTGGGGGGCCGATGCGTTTGTCCTTGTTATAGTCAGTGTCAAGATGTTGTTCCTGAAAGGCCGGTCTGTCTTTGTCGTGGTTGATTCCTTATTGATATCAATGGAACATGTCGCAAAGATGCTTGCAGGCTTGAAAAATCTTGTCTCTTGCTGTAAAGTCACAGTAGCGACTGAAAAACTCTCGATTGAGGTTATTGAGTGCTTGACTGTCCTTGGTGTGGTATATGTCACCAGACTTGTTGCACTCTTTGGATATGATGTTAGCGTTGTTGTCCCAGTGCTCAACTTTGTTTTGTGGTGGTATTGGTGCCATTTTTAATGAGAGTGTTTACAGTCCACAATGTCGCATACCCATGAAAAGGGGTGATGACATCAGTGGAAATGGCAGCAGCAGTGGTGGGGTGAGAGAGATGTGTGTGTTGACCCAGAGCTGCTATGAATTACCTTTAATAGTCAAATGAAAAGCCAATCTCCAAGAAAAACAAATCCTCCAAAAGAAATCCAGATGTCTTTTCTATTTAATGTACAAATATTACTAAAATTTGAAAGAGGCAAAAGAAAACTAATGGTTCAAACAACAACCAACCCTCTTTTTACCGACATCAATGGGTAGTGCCGATATACTTGCCAAGCAGACACATTCAATTTTGTCATGATAGGTGTTTATGTAACTAGATCTAAACGTATCCATGGTCTAGAATCTATCTAGAATGTGAAAAGATATTTTAGAAGTGTTTGACAGTACTTGATTGTCTATCCTAAATTGATATTTTTTAAGTTAGATCTTTGAATCTTTTCTAGCCTGAACACATTTTCTAATTAATCCTCTAAATATTTTCATCAATCTATTTTAGAAATCTAGAAAGCCTTGCTAAGAATCTAATGATATAGGATAGCGAGCCTAGTTTAGTTTTTGAAAGTTCTCTTATATAGTATCTGTTCAATGTTAGATTCCTTGCCAACAAGTCAGCATCACCAATGTTATTGTGTGTGATGTGAGCTGCCCTTGTATGATAACGTGCCACAGCTACAGCACACTTCCACAAAGCCCCCACATGCACACCGCCTCATACATCCTGCACAAGCAACATACCATCTATCATCATACTCATCTTTCATGTAAGGACGTGAACATCAAACACATCAAGCGTCAACTGCTGATCGTTAGCCGTGACAGTGGACCTCTAAAAATGGCATCGGACCCAAGGAACAACTCGGCCTAAGCAAATCCCACAACAGTGAATGGAGTGCACAAACTCAGAAAAGTCTTCATGAACAGACATTTTTGTAAGCTTGGTAAGCCATGTAAAACTGCCTGAAGACATGAGATTTTGTGCCTTTCACGGAGCACCAGCCATTACTGTTCTAGATGCATGGCATAAATTGATTTACCACTTGCGTGTCTAATCTACCTGTCAGATTGTGGAGAAGTGCAGCCAAGCTATCTTGACTTCCTTCTAGTATGCCTTAATTGTCATAGTGAGCACTTGAAGGTTACAAGTGAGTCCACTACTACTGGCAACAGAGCAACAGGATCTGCACTTTGCAGATGCAGAAGAGGTGACAGAGGAGGTGATGGAGGGTCTTGAGTGCCGATGTGTTTGTCCTTGTTATTGTCAGTGTCAAGATTGTTGTTCCTGAAAGGCCGGTCTGTCTTTGTCGTGGTTGATTCCTTATTGATATCAATGGAACATGTCGCAAAGATGCTTGCAGGCTTGAAAAATCTTGTCTCTTGTTGTAAAGTCACATTAGCGACTGAAAAACTCTCGATTGAGGTTATTGAGTGCTTGGCTGTCCTGGTAAAAATTGTTTCTATTATTATGTTGTTGTCTATTGTCATGCACTGTATTAGTTGAGTATTTTAAATGGAATACATTCGGACCTTACCAAAAGTGTGGATATTTTTCAGACAATAATCAATTTTCTTGGCATTCTCTAATAGTTTTGAAATCCAGACCTACAGTGCTTCCCATATTGTGGCTGCTTCTCAGCTGCCAATGCCAACAGCAACAACATTGCATTGGTTGTACGTGGTGCTGAGATATCTGCAAGTTGTCATCAAGAATGATCCATCTGCATGTTCGGTGGCGACTCTAGCTTGTGACAGACGCTTCCTAAATGGACCCCTCCTGCTTGTGGAATGCAACGACTTGTCCCACCATTTTGATCTATAGCTTAGATTTCTGAAATAGTGTCTTTCTGGGGGTGCCACTGGAGGACAAGAGGAGTTTGGAATTTAGAAGTGTGGGGAAGGGGGGCAGTGTTGGTGATCAAAACCAGATGCCAACTCATTCTGGCAGACTGGTTCAGAGCAGCAGCTTTGTCCCAGTAGAAGAGTGCTGAGGATATTGCCCACACAAGAATGGTGGGGGGGTGTCTAAGTACAGAGAGCAAGAGTACTGCAATCTGGAGATGACAGAAAGCCAAGGCACTCATCACTCATTCCAAGGACTGCCCTCCCAATCCATCTTGAGATCAGCACTTTGCATTGGGTCTTGGGCATGGTGGACATGCCCGAACTCATTGAAATATGCACACAATTTTGATACAAGTGGGGAAAAGAGTTTGAACATGATGCCATGAAAAATGTGGACGGGGTCATTAACAAACGAGTTGCGGCAAGTTGTTGGTGCAGCCTCCCAGTGCTTACCTTGTTCAAATGTATTTGGAGTTTGGAGGCAATTGCGGAGGAACATCAAGTCTAGTGGCAACTGAAGCACGTCCTTGCAGCCAATAATATGATCCAGCCCATGGTGCCTCCCGTGGGGTACAGTGTGCCGGTAGGAGCTGCTTTGGGCTTCAACCTGGGGGAATGGTCAGAATGCATTGGCTCCGCCCTTTTTAACCTCCTATGATGTCAACCCATGGCATTGACAAATGCCTTGGTGGCATCGTCGTTGTTGTCATCACAACAAAAAAGACCCTATGTCCCATTGTTGCCGATAATGTCTACTTCTCCCTCAGGTTTTGATGCCAGTCAAGAAGAAAGTGATATATCCTTGCCTGCAATTTCCTCATCCAGACGTGGCAATGATCCTAGAAGTCACAATAAGGAAACACTGTCAAGTGCCACTAATTGAAGAGATGGTGGTGGTGGTGGTGCCACCACCAAAGAGTCTTATGCTGATTTGGCAGCAGGGTATGCAAAATTGCAGAAATGATATGAATTGCACTGAAGCTTGTAATTGTCTGTATATAATGTGATGTAACACATTTCTCTCTAGGTCAGTATGCATATACTGTTCTTCCTAGAGGATTGTCATAATGAATCAACGATCATTCATTGTTTTCCATCTAGCCTTGCATTGGCACACCTGCCATGCCTAATCATTGATTGCATTGTCCCTGCTGTCCATCCATCAAGTCCAATACTTGTATTCTATTCACCCTATGATATCACAATGCATTAAGTTGACATTCAGTGTTTCCCCTCTAGCCTAGCATTGTAGTACCACACAGATCATGCCTAATCCTGAGATGCATTGTACCTACGCTCCATCCCTCCAGGTGAACACCTATATATGTATACTGTTCATCCTAGGATTGTCACAATGTATTAACCAGCATTTGAATTTCTCTGGTCTAGCCTAGCATTGCCATGCCACAGATATCATGCCTGATCATTTCACACATTGTACCAACTCTCCATCTTTCCAGGTCAAACTGATATATGTAAACAGTTCACCCTGGGATTGTCATAATGTATTAAACTGCCATTCAATTTGTCCAGTCTAGCCTAGCATTGCCATGCACACCAATCATGCCTAATCATTACATGTGTTGTACCCACTCTTCATCGTAAGAGGTCAACACTGATTTATGTATTTTATTCACCCCAGGATTATCATTATGCATTAAACTGGCATTCCGTGATTCCCACCTAGAGCCTAGGATTGCCAAGCCACATCTATCATGCCTAATCATTACAGTGTTGTACGTACTTTCTATCCTATGAGGTTGACACTGATATAGAAATTCTATTCACCCTAGGATTGTCATAATAATGCATTAAGCTGACATTCAGTGTTTCCCATATCTATCCTATTATTTCCATACCACACCTATCATGTCTAATCATTAATTGTTGTACCTAGTGTCAATGATATGATGTCAACACTGATGTATGTATTGTATGCATTGTTCTAGTACTGAGCTATTTACATACGATATATACACAATAGTGTTAAGTATTACTCACAGTTTTTCAATTACTTGTACGTGTTATCAGTCTAAGGTATGTGTGTTATGGTTTTATCTGAAAGTAATTTTTCAGACTTGTTTATCTGTTTTACTTTGCTTCATGTACCATTAA
>JABMIG010000205.1:0-27500 GCA_013187285.1 Cyclotella cryptica
TTTGCCCCAGAAAGCGGCAGAACAAACCACATCTCGTGCATACGTAGAATGGCGCTTTGAAAGACTAGGTTGTTCATTTCGCCACTCCAAGCTTGCCTCGCTCGAAACAGAGATATATTTACCACCAAACTTGGCAACCTTATGAAATGGAGGTACAAAAATAGGTGGGACAGGCCTACAAAGATTATTTCTGGTTAGTGCGAACATGAAGAAACCCAATTAAATGCGCCCGAATAGGAACCTCAAAACCAGGATCACGACATGTCAAGAGACAAGGGAAGTATGTCCAACCCACATTCCATCAATCTTCAGTTTGTGCAATTTTTGGAAAATTCTGGAAGGCTTGACTCCGATCTCAATCAAATTCATTGCGTCATGTGTGAGCCACGATCCAAAGACAATCTCCAAGCATGAGGTATTCAATATTCGTGCAAAAGGTCATGAAATTGTTACCAGTCTAACAAAACAATCGAAATGGGGATTATGAGCAATTTAAGGCCATTCTCAATGCAAGCAAGACATGCTGAATGGTATCACAAGAGATGAAAGTATCTCTTGATGATGATGAGGCTTACAGAGTTTCGCAATCTCTTTGGTTAGGAGGTGGTGAGTACCACTGAACCAAGCAAAGACGGACCTTCTCTTTCATTGAGTACCTTGATCTTACATACGTTCAAGAAGGCTAAAAAAGGGTTCACACATACAAGATCGCAAGGGGAAAGTCCAGTCACATAATTCCCCACATGTGGTCACAACAAAGAAAGGGTGGAGGTTATTTGGCAGACCACTACCATGAGGAGGAATTTCGAACTGTTTGGTGAACTTCATTGAAAAGGACATGATGAAACGTGGAATCAATACACTTCTATGCCCGCCTTATTTTTTGATTTACAATGTACGAAGTGAAATGTCAAAAATATGACATTGCATGTGAAAAGGAAACTCTGTGAGGGAAAGGGAAAATATGTATCAGTTTGCATGCGGACTTCCTTCCCACGGTCCGCATCTTCTCCAAGCAGACCAAATTATCTGAAGTGGAAAGTTGTCAAGCTGGAGATGGTTTTGACCAAGAACTTGTCAGGAGGCTTGGATTCAGTGATGCATGTTACATAATGCAGATCAATGGCAATTTGCTATGATTCTGGATTGGAGAAGGAGAGGGGGGGCCGCGGGGTTATTGAATTGCTTTCATGGACATTTGGTCCAATCTTGATAAAAGCAGAGTCAGAAGCTGAATTTGATTCGAACACTTCAAGCTGCCTTTTTCATACGGCAAAATCTACTACCACGAAATGGGGACCTTGAAGCCAAAACTGTCTGAGTTTGCAATGTGCAAAAACATGTTATGCAAATTATCTCATAGAATCGATACCTGAGGAAACCTGCAAATGGGAAATGCATGCAGTAAACAGAACAACTGGAGTGTCATTTCCCCCACACCTGAATCCGGGGTTGCAAAGGGAGGTAACACTTATTGTGAACACCCAATTAGGTTGATCAAAGAGTTGATGCACCAGACAAAAATAAAAAGAACTATGAAAACAAATCAATTGTTGTTTGGGATGTGTCAGAAAATGAGAGTCGAACTAGGATGACTTAAAAAAATGAGCCTAAAACCGTGTTGAATCAAGATTTGTTCAAAGCAGCCTCTCTGTTAGCTCTCCTTTGTGCGAAAGATATAAGTGCCGGCTGAACGTGCAATTAGCGATCTAGTCCTCCATAGTGACATCGACCCAAATTACAACAACCTCGCTATGTCATTCAATCTGTTCGACATCCTGACGCTTCCTAGGATTTTCCATTCCAAGAAGAGATGTTCATGCAAAGATAGGGTCATCAGTGTCACTGCAAAATCTTGCTAAGGGGCGGGTTTGATCTCCATCGTATTTCCTTGAGAGGCATTTCTCATGATTGCGTAAAGGGATCCTTATCAGGTTGGACCGATGCAAATTTCGACAAACGTACAAGGCATATTGGGATGTGTAGATGAGACGCATTGAAGATGAAAAAGACTCACCTTCACTCAATCAACACGAACATATGTCAAACATTGTTGATCAAGCATCCTACCGGTAACATTGCCGGCGAAATATCTGTACGAGTAAAACCACTTACCAAAAAACAGGTATCCAATATTCTGACGGCAGTTTGTGGCGCATATTCCTTGTTCAGTGAAAAAACAGCAATTTGAAATATCTAATCTAGCCCTGCAATTGCAGGAAGTCATTTGTTTCGACAAAAGCAGAACTGACGTAGTAGTGCATGACGACAAAGGAATGTTTCTTGAAGTTCCCAATGTGGATGCCCGGATGAATCAGCGTAAGAAGCGAGCACAGCCAATTCATGAAATCCAAGCAAATGTGGCATCTAAGAAAATTCAGAAGAGTTTGCAAAATATCGGACTGTCACAAGATGTGTCAAATGATTCGTGCTCTATCCAAGTCAATGGAAATCACAGTCGGGTATTACATTGCAAGTTCTGCTCTTTAGGACATAGAATAACAAACTGTCCTCGTCGTGATCAATTGAAACTGCATGCATATGAGTATCAGCTTTCAACAAGCAGTGAGCAAGACATGGATAATCTGAGGCAGAGGGTGAGAAGTTCGCTATTTCCCAAAACAGGTGTAGTAATACCACATGAAAGTGAAATCTTTGGAGTGGTACCTTCTAACCTTCAGTCAAAGAATTTCATTCTCCATCACATCCATGAGATAGGAACTAGTTCTGTGGATATCATCGAGAATCGAGTATATTGTGTGAGTTTCTTGTCTGGAAATGGTATGGAAGATCCTCTTTGTAATAAAAATGGATCATGGGAAAGATATTAAATCAATTGATTACGCACAAGAACAAAACGAAGAAGTATGTGTATGATGAAACAGCTTTGCAATGCTCGTTGACAGACAACATTGCAGGAGACAACAAAACTGATAGCGAGTCGGCTGAAAACGAATGTCAATTGGAAACAAGCATGATGTAATGAAAGAGCAAAAGTAAAAATTATATTCGTTTTTCAGTTCCAACAATATTAGTACGTCTGCACTAATGATTAATCACATTCCGACATGAACGAATATGTACTTCATCAAAACTACCAATCAAGCAAACAATACACATAGGAACTTCCAACAAGACATCCACCCCTACCCACACCACTACCAATATTTGGATTCAAACAAAACAATTGCTTGTTTTCCAAACTTTCCTTCCCATGACGAAAGTGGTCGCAATGCATTCCAACCGGGTATGCCACCATACTATAGTGATTGAAACTATTGAAACAACAAAGGAAACGATACATAGCTTCTTCAGGAGGTGAATTGCTGAATACCTTCCTGGCATGCTCCAAACTAAGGAGCTCAAACTTCAATGGACCCGTAGCAACAGCATCATCTTGGAAGTAGGCAGAAAGGAAGTTAACAGTGGTACAATCATTATCCTTGTGGTTCTTGAGATATCTTCGACACTTCTTGTTGGCTGATTCGTCACTGATCAAAGTGAAATCAGTATCAGGTGGATCTACAATGGAGATCTCAGGAGCCCAATGAGGAGTAACAATAGTACTCTTGGTAGATGATGGAATGGACTGCTTAAATGAGCAGCAAAATCCAAAGTCTACTTTCGGTTCATCCATGTTCTTCAATGCCAATTCCATGGACTTGAGGGCCAAGATGGAGGGATCTTCTTGTGGAATTGTCCTGTTGCTTGCTGCAACAAACCCTGTTAGGCCCATGACACAATGACTACAAACCTTGCAGTTACAATTCTCACAGGAAACATAGGTATTGTCCTCTTTCCTTGATGGGGTTCCTGCCAGTACAGTACGTGCAGATGTCTGCTGAACCGTTTCTGGAGAGCAACAAATGCAACCCTCTGACCACATGATGTTTAGATACTAAATGTGGCAACCACCCCAGAACAGTGCCTGATCTGAGTCTACGCCTGCAAAGGCGTTCAGAGGGGGTTGCTACAAGTAGAGGCAAACAACAGTGACAGCGGATTGCAAGAGTGGCTACAGTTTGTCTAAGCAGTTAGATTACTCAAGACAATCAAGGAAAACAGAAACGCAATTTAGTTATGAAAACTATCCGTATCGTCAGCAGTGAAATGATGTTTGAAATGAAACGTTTTTTTCAAAAACAGCGTTTGAGATCGCAAATTTTGTTTGCGATGTACTGACCATATTTGGTAGACACAAAGAATCATCCGTGCGGACCATAATCGTTGGTGTGTGGAAGTAGTCGGTCGTTAGTGATAAAACTATAGTTTGTCAGTCACAAAGAAACAATCGTTAGCGATACGTACCTGAAAACACGAACGTTCGTGTTGGATCGTTCGCTTGCGTTGGATGGTTAGCGATGGATGATTGCGATGGACCGTTCGTGATGGACCATTCGTGATGGATCGGTTGTGATGGATTGGTCGCGATGGATCGGTCGTGATGGATCGGTCGCGAGTATCGGTCGCGAGTATCGGTCGCTAGTATTGGTCACGATTCTTTGATTGCGATGGATCGATCGGTAGCGACGTTTGCGATGTATTGTTAGAAATGGATCGCTCGCGAATTCACGATCGATCGCGATAAACGATCGTTTGGATGGATGCAATCAGTTACAATGAAACAATGGTTTCGGTGAAAACAATCGTGCTGGTGAAAACAAGGGCTGGTGAAGATGAGGGTGCTAGCGATGAAAGCTGACAAAAAGATGGGATAGTTAAAAATTTGCTGGCAATGATCGGAGAGGAGTGGGCAGTTGAGCAAAGGTATCTACCGGGAAAGGGTTGTGGTACTGAGAAGTATGTAGAGTTTATGGTCTACAGATAGGTATAGAGTTCCTACACACATCAATATTCCAACAATAAGATACAAATAACGTGAAACTTATTTTTGTGACGATCAACCTCAAACACAAAACTTCAGCTTCTCGGTGGTCTTGCTGTCACCAGTTAGTTTCAGGACTCCCAATTGTAGAAAAAGCTTAGTCTCGCGGAAAATCCCGCGGCGTTCAGCCCCGCGGAATCAGACCATCTGTTTTCCCAAAGAGATTTCACACTCGTGCGGTTCAACTTCAAAGATTGCATTGAACTCTAGAGGTAAATAGTAAGACTTTAAACTGCTAATCGGACGTAAAACTACTAAAACGGCACTTAATAGATCCTTAAAACTAAAATAGATGGTTTTTCTGTTCATTGAACGAAGAAAATGCAAATTTCTATCCAGCAAACTACGAAGACGCGTCTTTTGATCCTCTAAACTAGAGGCGGAATTATTTTTTAATCGTATTATATATTCCGAAGCATTTCATTCTACTCTTAATTACTCCGATGCAACTTACTGATCCATTGAACGGAAATATATCGAATACCATTTCTTTTCAACCATTCCCGCAGCTTCAAGATTCTTCTTTTCCATCCCACTTTGGAATGGACAGACTTTTCGATTCATCACTCATTTTTACTTTCGATTTTGACTTTTACAGGTACTTCAGTTTCAATCAAGAGTTCCCAGCTATCTCGCGCGTTTCAAGTATGTTGGAAGGCTTGAAACTCCGTGTTCGACCTAACTGTTAACTAACAGACTTTTACTGACTTTACATTTTTATGAGACATTCTCACGACTACTTAACTAAGAACGTGTCTTGTGGAGTGTCTTGTTTGCTCCACCAAGACTACAAACATGAAAAACATTTTCGAGAGTGCACGAGCAAAAACCACACTCTGACACCCCAGCCTCTGTAGAAAATTGTTAAGTTTTATTGCAAATTGAGGAGACATGTGACTCGATCTGATAAGGAAGAGCTGTGAGAAGGTTTGCCAGATTAAGGCAAGTTCCTCAAAAATCTCTTTCAGCCAGCCAAAAGTGCTGATCCGAGTATTGTTTTACATCACACACTTCTGCTTGCAAGAAGACTGTCATTGCAAATTTCAAACTCAATTCCTGCCGCCAAAAAGGTATTCAGATTACGTTGATTATTTAGTTTTTGAAATTCAGCGATTCTTGCAAGCAACATACCATGATTCAAGAGTGATGATTCGTCTCACGCCATAAATCATGTCTCGGGTAGTGCATCCGTTTCAAACACCACCATCAATCGTGAATTCTTGACAGGTTATAAATCCACTTTTTTCATCATCTGCCAAAAATGCAACCATCTGTGCTACATCGCGAGGGTTTCCGACCCTTCCTGTTGTGTGCCAGCCGTGATCTACATCCGACGGAATATATCCACCATTGCCGTGATCCTCTGTATCAATCCAACCTGGCAAAATTACATTAACGCGAGCTAAACGTGCCATTGATTGCCCCTGAGCATGAGTAAGTCCTAGCAAACCAGCTTTGGCCGATGCGTATCCTTCTTGACAGTATTTGGGTCCGAATTCCGATGCCAGAGCACGAGTACTAGAAATATGAATGATACTTGCGCTGGGTCTGCTCAAGAGAGGGTCACACCTGGATTGGGGAGGAAAATATTGTCTGCAAACCTCTGTGACTAAAAATGCAGAACGCATGTTGTTTTGAATATACTTGTCGTATTCTTCTAAACGTGCAATCAACCTCGTCAATGCCATCTCCTCGTTAGTTTCTGCATCGTCGGTGGGCAAAAATGCTTTTTCGCTCATGTAAGGATTTGATAACCCGGCGTTATTAACGACCACGTCAATCGTATTATGACCTAATTCATCCAGTGCAGACTTTAACTGTTGGTGCAAATTTATTGGGTCCGAATCGACTCGACATATTCGGGAACGAAATTGATGGGGGTATTTCGTCGGGAGAAACGAGGGAGGCCTCGAGCGGATTCAGGTCTAACCCGATAACTGCGAGTCCTCCTTCGAGCAAAACGTCGCAAATGGCATGGCCGATTCCTGTGCATCTGGCTATTCCGGTTACAACTGCGAGCTTCATCGTTTCGTAGACCGATTGAATCCGCGCGACGAGCCTACGACTAGCTATGACACACTACGAGCTATCAAGAGACGGACTTAATTTGCAATTACGCTGGAGCTACAGGTGTCATTGAGCACCTTTCACTTGACAAAACATTTTTTTCTCGCAAATACAAGAATAAAGTAAGGTAGCTTAATCCGCTTAATCCCTACTGTTTTACGAAAGGTAGAGAGGCCCGAGAAGACCGTCATCAGCCGTCCATCACTACAAAAAATGTGTAAGGACAGTGGATGGTATTGTTTAGTATTGTATGGACAGTCTGTAGACTGAATGTCAATAGATGTCAATCTATGTCAATGTATTGTACAATACTTTCTTGTAGGTCATTTTCCCGTAGCCCAACAGAGCCCAACCCAGGCCAAACCCATCTGTCTCCCATCTATTACCTGCTGCGGCCAGAGCCCAAAGTTGCAGATTAGGTCGCTTTGGGTCGCCATGCTCTGCACAATATTATGCTGTCGTCGACGAATATCACCACTGAGACTTCCAACTCTTGTCATGAGCCGTGTTGCCTCTTCTCAGCATCGGAGACCCGAAGATTACTGCACACAGGTCGAGTCGTTGTTAAAACAGTTTTACAACCAGCACTCTCACATCGGAGAGTCTCATGGGCTGTCTCATGTTATGGCCGTGCACGATCATGCTATGAAAGCGATTGAAAGCCACCGCTCAGATTCGTACACTATGCAAACACATCTACCAATCATCTCAGACATGACAGCAGCAGAAATCAGAGTTGCCGCCTTGCTTCATGACGTCGACGATACGAAGTATTTTCCACGGAGCGGGAGCAATGATGCGGAAGATTTTCCTAATGCACGAAAGATTTCGGAGTCTGCAGAGCTTCCGCCATCGAGGTAAAACTTGTTTATTCCGTTGCCTGTACAGCATATATGCCTTGCACATTGACATTTAGTACTCATGGCTAATCAATGCTTATCACTGACAGCATATCACGCATACTGAAAATGATCTCATGGGTAGGCTGCAAAGAAAATGGCAACAATGTTCCACCTGAAATAGAACCGAAATCAAACCAACAGTCTTTGGCACCAACAGCTTACTATCAACAATACTACTTTCTCATTCCAAGATGGTCAGATCGTCTCGAGGCAGTAGGGCCCATCGGAGTGGTGCGATGTTATCAATACAACAGAGAAACTGGAGCTCCTCTTTGGAAAGATAACGACTCCTACGATTCTCCTCGTCCTAAATGCGAAGAGGAAGTGTGGCAATTCTGCACTCCCGACAGATTTGAGGCTTACTTACAGGGGGAACGCGACGGAAACGAGAAGGAAAATAGAAGCAGCAACAGCAGCATGATGTCCCATTATTATGATAAACTATTACATATTGCAAGGCCACCTCCGGAAATTGTAAGAAATACTTACTTGGAAGATAAGGCTAAAGAGTCTTCGAAGGAACTAATCGAGGTTTGCTTAAGGTTTGGAAAGACTGGGGTGGTTGACGAAGATTATATTCTTAACTTGGAGAAGACTTTGTCTTTACGTAAACAATGACCCATAAAACAGACTTTGTCATTGCTTCATTCCACAGAAACATGTAATTCAATGTAGAAATGATAACACATCTTGAACCTACTTCTTCCTCGCAAGAATGAACAAACATGGAGTGAAAATTCCCTTCCTTCCTCCTTCCACGAGATCAAGAGCAGCAGCATTCAACAATGCACTAACACGAGCCGAACCTTTGGGTGCAATCTTCAAAAACTCCAAGCAGGATACTAAAGCATGGGTGCAGGATCTTCCCAGACGAGTCATCCTAAAGCCATTCAGGGTGAACGATCCGTTAAGGGTATAGTACCATGGGATCTCATACTCGGAATGAACTCCTTGGTTTGCATCAAAAACATCCACAACTTCAAAGCCTGCACTTTCCAAATCGTCAACAATTATCTTAATCGTTGCTAATGTTGGGAGACCATTTCCAACTTCGATACCCTCTTTGATTCGGATGTGATTGGGATTTTCGGCATCGTAAGCAGGCAAAAGCGCCCAGTCGATGGCCGCAAACAAACCTCCCCTTTTAAGACAATGATTGATCCCTCTGAAGCAAGTCCTCCTGTCAGGTGAATGGCAGGTAGCTTCAATTGCATACGCGGCATCAAAGGTTTCTGCGTCAAACTGACCAGGAAGGTTTTGAAAGTCTCCTTGGAAGATGCGACATTTGTCACCAAATCCCTTTTGAGCACAGTACTGATTACCTACACGCACTTGATATTGGTTGATAGTAACTCCTGTAATATCAGCACCAGAAAGCTGATGGATATTACGCATCGGACCTCCAACTCCGCATCCGACATCAAGGACTTTAGAGCCAGGCTGAATGTTGGCACGAAGAGCAACGTAATGCTCGGCTCGAATAATTGATTCATGAAACGACTCCCCTTTCTTTCTCGGCGCAAAATGAAAAGACTTCATGACAGAGCAAAGCAACAAGTTGATGTGCAAATCATTAGAGCTTTTTATCATAAAACACCAGACCGTCCGTGCGTTGATCATTATCTTTTATCATGACGACACATACCTGACCCCATCCCCACTCGTAGAAGTCCGTCACCAAATCATAAAAGTTGTTCACCATCTTTTGGTACTCCTTGGCCCTTTTTTGGATACTGTTGCCGGTACTCGTCTTACCCGTTTCCCGCCTTGCACCCGCAAACAAATGTTCATAACGCATAATTGAATCTCCGACGCCACCTCGGCTCAAGACCGAATCCGGATTCGACAACAGAGATGCCGCATCATAGACGGTTCGGAAAGTCTTGTTGTGCACGTCACGTTTGAAGGTTGAGAAAATGCTAGTGATGATTGCGTGTAAGAGAATGAGGATAGCGATGGCTCCAAGAATAACGGGGTGCCCAGCACTTTGACTGAAGCTCGCTTTGGCAGTGTAGAGCAATGCAGTACTTAGGATGATATGATGCCCAGACGTATGATTGAAACTTGCTTTTGCAAAATCCAGCATGCTGTTGTTTATTTGAATATTCGATGAATTCAACGTTGATGGAATGTATGTCGATGGAAATGTCACGTCACTTATTATGATTATCTACCATGCTGCGCAACTTGAGAACGCATCTGGACTCTTGACTCATCGCCCTCTGATAGCCCTCTGATCTCCGAGATCTCAGTTGTGTTCGCGCTTCCTTACATCTTCTTCTTTACAATTGTACAACTGATTCCTCTAGCTCACCCATGATGATAAGAACAATAAGAACGGAAACGAACACAATTGGGGTTCTGATTATTTCTCGCGATACCTTTTTGCTTGTGTATGTAAGGTAGGACACCGCGTAGCACATTATGTACAATGTGTTGTCTCATGGTAAAATCTAGGTAAAATCTTCATCTCCTGGTAGAGGTATGTATTTGCAAGATACTGACACAAAGATACATTCAAGCGAAAAAAAGATTTCCTCCCACAGGACAACAATCTAAGGTAGAATAGTGCAGTTGAGCTTTTAGATACTACTTCTCAACTAAAAATTGGCTCACATCCTTTGATACCTTTTGATACGATAGTAAACCAGGAAGCAACCAGTATTTCAATTTTCAGGGATTTTTGTTCGGACCGTAAAAATTTGTTTATAGTCCCCTTTTAGGTCCCCCCAATGTCAAGAGATCCTAATTTAGAGGATCAAATGCTCCGACCAATCTTAATGAAGGCTCAATGGAGATGTGGAAAAGTAGTAGTTAACGTCCAATGTGTCAAAAATATCTCATTTGGAACGCGAGACATAGTTCCTGTACTTGAAAAATCACAGCAGAAACTTATAATGATGCTCGTCTAAAAATATCTCTGTAGGAAATTGCCCTTGGAACAAAAATCTCAGTAGGATTCTTCCCGGAACCGAAATCCCAGTAGCATTTTTCCTGGAACCAAAATCCTAGTAGGATTCTTCCCGGAACGAAAATCTGAGTAGGAACATTCCCGGAGCAAAATCTCAGTAGGAACAACACTATTCATGATCTTAGCATTGTATTAAATTGTTTCATGTTTGATGAAAAGATGTAAGTGTGTTCCTCGAGACATAGAAAATATTCATATTGCTCCTTTTCATATCCAAAAATGGATTTTTGTTCCACATATGCTGAAAAACTACATTTTTGTTCCCAGTGAGATGCATTTGAGTTTTGTTCCTACCAAGATTCAAGATCCAAAAAAGTTGTGGTACAGATTTTTCCTGTTGAGATAGAAAAACAAGTAAAATCATTGCATGATCCACACAGGATTGCTTTAGGGCATATCCCTTCCAGACATATGTTTCCGGCAACTCCAATGTAAAAAAGTTAAAGGTACCTTCATTATTTGCAATCTAGGACGTTGGTACCATACTATATTTTTTGGCTGTTCTCTCCAACATTGTCTCTTCAACTTGTGCACAAAAGTTAGGTGTATGTGGGTGTGATGTGTATAATATTATGTATGTAGTGGATTTACACCACAAATGGCATATCTCAAGAACTGGAAGGACTTATGTTTAGAGCTCTACACATTGGGATGTTGCTGCAGAGGAGTACAATGGATTCTTGTTGGTCTTGGGTTCACAGTGGACATTTAAGGACAAATGTAAAGAAAATTGGGTGGAAGGATCTTATAATCAAATGGGACCAATAAATCATTTTTTCTTGTAGCAGTAACGCTTAGATAAAAATGTTGAATTCATGATGGCATTGTGCTGAACCGTTAAGTGGCTTGCAACACTGATCCTCATCACTAGAGGAGTATAGGGACTGTTCTTGGAAATTCTTCTTTCAAAGGATTCATCATCTATCCCAATTGAGTCAGTTTGAGTGAGTTTGAGTGAGTTTGAGAAATTGAGTCCGAACTCAAAATTGACAGAAAATCTTTGAACTTGTTTCCAAGCAATGTCCATGAGAATATGATGTGCCCAATTATCTGGGTCGTAATTAGAGACATTCTTTCAGATTATCCTTGGATCATCCTTTTTCTGGCATGATGTGGTTAAAACAAGTACAAGCCTTACACCTTGTGAATATTTGTGAAGAGATAGTGCTTCCTATGTAGAAGAATGATTCTTTGGATGCTGCCAGAATGTGACAAACAAATATCACAGCCTCCTCTGAGTTGATGCCAAAAAGCTCACTGTTCTCTGATCGGCACATAACATCAACTAAGCAAGCATCCACAGAAGGAAATCAACAAGGGATCAATATGGTCTCACCCTCCCTCTCCAAGTGCTGCAAAACATTGCTAAGCCTTCTGTGAGTCTAGTTTGATAAATAAACAAGACCCTAATCCCACTAGTGTTAAAGTACATGCTACCATAGTCTTCACAGGGAGAAGCACATTTTATGTTACATATGCAAGTATTATTTACTTAAGATATGTAAAAAGTATCCTGCACAATTTATTCTAGCTTGAAAGGTAGCTTTATTCAGCCCATCAAAGGTGTACCACTAGCATACCATAGAGTACCACTAGCATACCAATGCATACCAATCCATACCAACAGTGAACCAAAGCCAGCATGCCGGCCATATTGTTTACCTACCAAAGTGCACCACTAACACACCAAAATGTACCACTAAGACACCAACACGCATCAAAGTGCACTACTAGCATACCAAAGCGCACCACTAGTGTACCTACGTCGTACCACAAGAACAATGAATACCCATTTCGCCCTTCAAGATACTTAGATTGCTCAACAACCAGGGTGGGGAAATCACTATATTTTTGGATATCCCATGTACTCATGCAAAGGTTAGCTTATTATGGTATAATACATAAAGTATGGAGTGCATGCACAACATGATGTGTGACTGTTGCCAATGGATCCCACAACGGATATCACACATAGTTGCATTTTTGAACTCAATCATTGCATTAGTATTAGATAATATTATCCAATTTTTTAAGTAATTAAGCAAAAGAGGTTCATGCAATTGTTACTTTCAGACAAACTTTTGGAGGTACTTTCAAAGGTACTTCATAATGAGTACAGTACATTGTGTGGAGTGCGGTACTCAATACAAATTACCTAAAAAGTACATGCCTGTTAGGGAATCAGTAGATTTTCTATAAGAAATCAATTATGGTACAAATTACCAATGAAAGTGCATTTTGGTACTTTTGGAGGAACTTTGTACTTTGGGAGGTACTGTGTACTTCCAAATGTACACTCAATGCAAGCACTTGGTATGAGTTTATGTACATTTTACCTTTCTTCATCGTGCATTCTTTGAGAAGTGGATTGAACAAAGAATGAGAGTAATTATGGTGAAATGAATCCCACAATGCAAGTACACATGCCCCTTTGAGGAAAGTATAATAAGCACCCGGCCACACAAAATGTGTACAGTAGGTACCTATAAATCTCTTTATAATATTATGTACTAGAATTGGATTGTTCTGGTTTTCATACAAATTTCCCCTTAAGTTCTAAAAACCACACACATTTTCTCCTGAACTTGTACAGTGTGTTCTTCTCCCAACCCTGAAGGACTGGGAAGAAAAGCAAGGTCATTCTTTGCCCTGCCAACACGGGTCTCTCACACCTTCCACCTACATTAATGGTAAGTGGCAGGGTGTGTACTATTGGGTCAAAATACATGTGATTCATTTTTTCATTTTTCATAAACAAGTAACAAAAAATACTCCCCTTTTTGTGCTATGTTTCCCAGTGCAGATTCAAAGATGCACCAGTCAACTCCAAGAGGGGGGGAATTGAGTAATTTGAGATAGAACCTCTCAAATGAATACACATGGATGATATCCAAAGGGCTGTGCCACTCAAGAAGGTAAGGTCCATGGAAATGGGGAGCAAAATGCTGGAAGTTGACTTAATACACACCGCCCTGTCTTATGAAAACCCACAATTGACCTTCAACTTGATTTAGATAAGATAATATGTTTTCCATTTTGAGAAAGATCAAGAGAAGCAAATATGGTTAGAGAGCGCAATACGACTTTCAACATGTTTAGAGAAGATTTCAATGAAAACTGTTTCACCTCATAAATAATCCTCATGTTGCAATATAATAATTTAGAATTTGATTAATTGCTTCAAATTGAAACAAATTGACTTCTATACTAACAGGTCACTAAACTGGATGGAGTGATGAAATTTGGATGCAATGACAATAGTGCAGTACACTGAGAGTTCTAGATGCCTTACTATAAAAATTGTTTGTTTGTGTGTTGACATGATAATTAAAAAATAAAATGAAACAATACAGAAATATAATACAACAAGTGTTTTTGCACATATATGTACTCACCCATTCTCTTGGTTTTATTTTGGAAGTACTACAGCTGTTATGCATATAAACAAATGTAACAAAAATCATGCATAAGAGTCGTAGTACTCATTCAATATCCTTTGTTATACTTGTAATGGAGACCATGTTCGCATACTGTGTGTAGGGGGCAGTTATATGGAGCTCCCTGGGTCCGTCAGACGAAACCAAGTTAGTTAGGTGTTTTGTCTGACGATACGGATTGAGGGTATGTTCAAATACAGATGTGAATATAAGATAAAAGTAAAAGGTATCCCATTTTGCTTCCAATCTGACCGGAGATAGTTTCAACTAAACTTACGAATTAACACTTACTATTTATATATTTAAAAAACATATTGGTTTCAGGTGTGCCAAGGCTGTGTGGAAAATGTTTACATTGCATTATCACTGGACAGGGGTTGATTCCCTCTTTTACCTTTTTATTGATGCATGATTTCGTCTTACGAAACCATGTTTACTAGTGTAAGCATGCAATTTTTTTATTTCTCTAAGACTTTTTGGTGATTTCGTCCGACGAAGTGTGTTTTTGATTTGAATTTGTTTTTAAATCTAGTGGATCCCTTTCTTGAAAATGGTGTCAGTTGGACATCTAACTGACACCTAACTGACAAAAAAGTGGTTCGTCTGACGAAGTAGTTTGTTTCGTATGACAAACCCAGGGGGCTCCATATAACTGCCCCCTTTTCTCTTCAGTATGGTACCAGTAACAACTCCTGGTGCTGATGGTCCATCATAAACGTTATTTCCCTAATAAACTATGATACACCCCATAATGCCCGTAAAGAACCTTGATTTACCCTTCAAAACTTTGAAAACCCAAAATTTACTCTGTATACTCCTACTATACAGTGGGATTTCAATATCGATTTTCAAACAGGGTTTTGCGTATAGAGCAGGCACTTCCTGGTATTTTTTGCTGAAACTTGGTACCCATAGCTTCACGAGAATCAGAGGAAAGATTTTTTGGTGGCCATTCTATAGTGCACCGCCTACTTCTTGAACAAGATGAAAAAGAGGAACAAAAATAGATCTTATTCCATTATGACAGCACATAAACTGCTTAGATTGGATTTACTTAAGTAAGATGTGAATTGTTAAGATTGCAGGCTTTAAATGCTAAGATTATTCGTAAGATAAATTGCAAGTGTTATAATGATCTTTATTCTGGCATGATTTTCATTGCAGAGAATGTTGGGAACTCCTTTGATTAAGCAGAACAATTCATCTACATGGTGCCATGTGCATGTGCTTGGTCTTCTTCACAAATTATGTTGGCAGTAGTGAATAGCTCTTGATGAAAAGTAACCATCCATGCTTTGAGAGGAGAATCCACAACATAGTGACACACATGATCATTGCTATAATGCTGATGGCTGAAGAAGACTAGGTTGCAAATTACCGGATGAATTCACAATGTACGTTGGGATAGAAGCATGATTTTTTGCACCAGGTAAACCATATTCAGCTCATAGAAAACAGTGATAGAGGACCTCGCGCTTGTGGCTACTGCTGATGGAGTGGCCCAGAATAGACAGCTTGCTAGAGCGAGGGCCTCACTGAAGTGTAACCAAACTAGCTAGGTTGCAAATTACCCAGTAATTCCCCAGTAGTTTAGGATTACTAGGTAATATTGCCTTTTTTGGAGGGAATGTCTAAATAAAACCAATTTAGGGTTGGGGTTAGGGTAATCAATGAGACTCCTCCTGCAAAATTACTGGGGAATATACAGTAATTCTTGGGGAATCGCCATGATTACTGTGACGGTTATATTTTGAGTTTTTTGTGACAGTAACAAAAACCTTAATTTGCAACCTGGCAAGTAAGGTTCACATTGATAATCCTCACAGATGACCATGGTTATGACAATTTGAGACTTTATAATGAAGGGGAATGAAATGTTGATAGTTTGGATGGAGCACAGATGGATTGGGCATTCTTGACAATATATACATTTTATGTAGTGTTTGAGTCCCAATCAATATTGGGTTATCAAGAGAACAAAAGAACAAAAAATATCATTAACATGACAACAGTTGTGAGATAATAATATAAGTTTACCAAATAATCAAAGGCCGCTACATGGCAAAAGTGAGGTAGTTAAGAAATGTATGATGAAAAATAATTTACAATAGAAAGCAACTTTTATGGTAAAATGAATCAGTGCTTTTAGGCAGGAGGGAGCATAGATATCATTTAGAGAAAACCCAATGATACTCTTAGTTCACATGTCCTGGACAGATCGTTGAACATGCCCTATGTCCTTAATTTCTGTGGAACCCTGAGTTTTTTGTGGACATGTGGACATAAATCAGTGTTGAGTCCCATATCTCCCCCGTATCCTCAGAAGTTTTGACTCACAAACATTACATAACAGTATCTAGGTACATACCTAGGTATCTCAAGCATTTTTGTACCACAAACTTTATGGATTGTACAAAATTGAATCTAACATGCAATGCGACAGCCACCACTCTTGGTACAATTCACCTGAAAGTACTAAAAATGGAGCCTTAAATGACTAAAAACTATATGTTTGTAACATTAAAAGTGTTTTTGATCAAGATCCAGGACAAGCCAATCAACAAAATGATCCAACATACCAAAACAAGTATGGACATTTGGTATCTGGTGGCAACCTGGCTGATGACACCAAAAGAATTTTTTGTTACTTCATGAGGACAGATTGTGTAGTGGTTCATGTCAATTATTGGGTTTTGAATTCTGATGACATTGACAGTAATGCAGTGCAAAAGAGCAATCCAACATATGGAAAAGATCCCCATACATGAGACAGCTAAATACACAAGGAGCACTCGTGATCTGTCTGTCATCTGAGTGACGGACAAAAATGACGTCACAGTTGGAGTAAAAAAATATTTACAACCTTACATTGATCAAAATGTCTTTTTCTGAACTTTCAAACGGTGTTCTTATTTTGTTCGTTTGGGCAGTTTTTTTTCAAGTTATTGTCAGTGGAATGCAATGGTTGGAATGATCCGATCCATTCATTCTTGTAGAAAATTGGTATGTTTCTACAGTACTACAATAGAGTTACTTCATTTGCTCCAAAATTCTTTTTTTAATTTACTTGAAATCAGTTTTTGGAATCCCTGTCTGGCCAGCTGGGTATCATGATACCTCTAGGATACATAGTGCTCCTATTGTTTCTAGCTGTCATACATGTCAAGTTGATGATGTAATACAATGAGGATATCCAGATGAACCAACTTTATTGGGTGTGAAAGTTGGTGAGACGGTGGAAGAGCAAAAAGTGTGGAAGATTTTACACAAAAAGAAGAAGTGTCACGACAAGAAGTTTGTGATGAAGATTGATATTGCTCAAGGTAGAGCTGATTGTCATTGACTTTACTGCTGTTCTGATATTTGCCTTTTTCTTCGTCTGTTCTTGTTAATCACTTGACAGTGATTCTCAATGATTATGAAAGGGGCACTCATTTCTGTTTTGGTCTGGATCTAGGTCTTATTGTCATTGTCTACTTGAGGAGTCAAGATGGACAGTTTGAGTTTGTCATCAAGAGTACTGAGTTTTGTGATTAGGAGGGTAGAAATCATGCAAACAAGAAAACAGGCAAATAGAGAGTCCATGCCAAGCTTGTTGAGGTCAATACTCATCATTCAATAAACCATTCAAAAGTCTCAAATTTGCAGCACTGCAAACAAAAAACACCGGTACCCTCCCTGTACACTCGAGTATACAGGAGGGTTACCGGAACCCACGGAATGGTGTATTCTTGAAACCTCCCTGTACACTTCTGTAACACTCTGGTGCACTAGTGTACCGGAGGTTTACAGGAGTCTACCAATGGGTTACAGGAAATTCCAGACCTAAACCAGTGTTCCCAATTATTTCTACGTCCGATAGGAATTGGTACATTTCCCAAGGAAAACGGTCTTCTCAGTAAGTTATAGAATCGATATCATTACACTGCTTAGTAGCTGAAAAATTGTTAACCAGTGGCATACTGGAAGTGTACAGGAGGACAACCGGAAGAGTACCGGAGGGTTCGATCTAAGTAGTGGCTATAACTGAATTACTTCATAGCTAAAAAAATGTTAACCGGAGGCATACCAGAAGCGCACAGGAGGACAACCGGAAGAGTACCAGAGGGTTACTGGAGTGTACGGGAGGGTAACCGAAGGGGTACTGGAGGGGTGCCGGAGGGTTACCAACTGTATGGGTAGGTTATCGGGGTCCTATATGTACTGTTAGGCTACAGTATAGTGTAACATTGGGTGGAGTAGGTGCAAGCTATCTCTACTAGTATAATTACATATACAAATTCATAATGACTCCTAGGCCCACCCCTTCATCCTCCAAAAGAATGAGCCTTAATGCCACATAGGCCTAAATTTCAGCCCAACACTAAAAAACGTTCCTGTGGACCATTCGCACCAACACTAAGACTTAACTTTTACATGCCCACCAACAACACTATTGCAATGTAATGCAAATAAAAAGAAGTTAATTGGAATTCTAACAAAAGATAATTAAAAATGTAAAGAAGAACTCACACTTGTAGACCGCAATGTAAGTTGGAGGCAAAACTCAGTCTGCGGGTTGAGTTTTGGCCTTTAAGGTAGAATAAAATTAAATATTTAAGTGGGAATTAGCTGTATTAAAACATTTGTAAAACAGGTTGAGTTCATCAGAACTCACCCTCATATTATACCAAGTGCAGCCGATTGTTATTGGCTAGACAGTGGTGCCAGGCAGGACGACTAACTCAGTCTGTGGGCTGAGTTTTGGCCGTTCCCAAGGTAGGCCTGTATAAGTATTCAATTGAAAATGAGATGTGGTAAAAGCATTTGTAAAAAAGGTTGAGTTCATGAGAACTCACCTTCAAAATTAACACTCTGCTGCCAATTGTAGTTCGCTACACAGCGGTGCCAGGCAGGAGGGCTAACTCGGTCTGTGAGCTGAGTTTTGGCCATTCTCGTGGCAGGCCTGTAGAAAATCAATTGAAATAATGGCATGTGCTGTGTAAACTATAGTTTAAAAAGGTTGAGTTCATCAGAACACACCTTAAAAATTGAGCTGCTGCTGCCAATTGTTGTTGGCTACATGCGGTGCCAGACGGGAGGGTTAATTCAGTCTATAGGCTGAGTTTCCGCCATTCCCGTGGTAGGCCTGTAAATATTTAATTGGGAAAAAACATGTGGTGAGTAAAACTTGGTAAAAAAGGTTGAGTCTATCGGAACTCACCCTGAAATTATACCTGCCACTGCCAAGTATTGTTGGCTAGAAGGCAACGGTGCCAGGCAGGATGCTAAACTCAGTCAGTGGGCTGAGTTTCGGCCATTGCCGTGGTAGGCCTGTAAACATTTAATTGAAAAAAAAACACATGTGGTGAGTAAATCTTGCTAAAAAAGGGCGAGTTTATAAGAACTCATCTTGAAAAATTGAGCCGCTGCTGTCAATTGTTGTTGGCTACATGGCGGTGCCAGTCGGGATGCCAAACTCAGTCTGTGGGCCAAGTTTTGGCCATTCCGACGGTAGGCCCGAAAATATTTGATTGAAAAAAATATATGTGCTAAATAACATAATTGTAAAAAGGGCGAATTCTTAAGAACTCACCTTAAAAATTGAGCTGCCACTGCCAATTGTTATTGACTACACACGGTGCCAGGCAGGATGCCAAACTCAGTCTGTGGGCTGAGTTTCCTCCATTCCCCTGGTAGGCCTGTCAATATTTAATTGAAAAAATTTCTCCAAAAGATCGAGATCATAAGAACTCACCTTAAAAATTGAGCCGCCACTGCTAATTGTTGTTGGCCACACAGCAGTGCCAGGCGGGATGCCAAACTCAGTATGTGGGCTGAGTTTCAGCCGTTCCCATGATGGGATGGTGGGGTATCAATGCAATTGAGCAAATGGAGGTGAAGGGATAGAAGTGAGAGTGCACCCCCTCTACAGTTGCTGCTGGTGCAAGCACCTGTGTTGTAGGTATAGTACGGTATTTTACCATACCATACTGTAGGTATATAAGTACTGTTTCGAAATGATGTGTTTTTTTATGTGTTGGTATTTTTTGGAAAAGTCACTTCTGATAGTAGGATGCCAAACTCAATCTGTGGGCTTAGTTTTGGCCGTTCCCCTGATGGTATAGTGGGGTATCAATGTAGTTGAAAAAATGGAGGTGAAGGAATAGCAGTGAGAACACACCCCTGTACAGATGCTGCTGGTGCAAGCACCTGTGTTGTAGGTACGGTTCGGTATTGTACCATACTATATTGTACTGTAGCTATATAAATACTATTTTTAGATGTGTAATTCTTGTGTTTGTAGTTTTTTTGGTGCAGGCACTTCTGATTGTACTACATAACTATCAAGTGTAGAATATATGAGTAATCATGACGTTAAAATAATATTAGGCCTAGCCAGTGAATGCCATACATCTGGTACTGGAATTCTCAAAACTTGTACTCAATTCCTATTTTGAGGGTTTTTGAGAGATTCAGCAGATTAAGGCCATAACCTAGCCAGTGATTGACGTACTTGTGTGACAGGACTTCTCAACGTTCATATTTAATTCCTATATGGGTGTGTGTTAAAAAAATGGCAAAACATATACTAAACCAACCAATTCAAAAATTAATATAGGACCAAAAAACTGTCAACAAAAATTCAAAACCAAGCCTAGAATCGCAACCAAAACTAAACCAAACAGATGATCTTCCTGTTGGGAACTCGTGATTTGCAAATTGTCAGTCATGAAACACACATACACTTGGAAGATGTTTTTTGCTTCAAAACTTAGTGTGATAAATGTAACTGTGGCTTAAACAATTTATAAAAAACAGTAAGCACCTGTCTGTACACTCTGAAGCTTTGAGAGTATACAGGAAGGTTACCGGTCTGTTTGGTTTGAAGTGAGGGCTACAATAACTTCTTGAAACGAAAATGTTTCAATCTTACCAGCAAACTATCACCAAAGCCTCAAAAGCTGTTCAGTTCTATGGAGCAGCAGGGAATTTGGTGTTTCTTAGAAGGATATGTCACAAAACAGAAATACTTAGTCGACCATGCAACATATACTATGAAGAAAAACAAGTTCTTCTTCAAGAAAATGAATGCCTTGGCGAAAAAGTAGAGTGCAGTGGAGGTGGATCCTATCCTTTGGTGTTTTATGGTGGTGCATAAATTTGCTCTGCAATGAAGTGATTTTGAGGTGGAGGTGCCCTAACAATAGCAATGCACATGCTACTTAAGGATCATTTTGACTGTGAGGTGGTTAACAAGTTTTATACCTCTCAAATACGTTGTGATTGCAAGGCTTGTTTGAAGAGATGTATGAACAAAGACAGAGACAAAATGAGTGGGTTTTGAAAGGAGATTTGACGAGAATACTTTTTGGAGTGCAGAGAGAATGATTCCAACTATTCAAAACAGAACGGGAGAATGACAGACAAGATGTTAAAGTATTATCCTACAGATCTCAATCGGCCAAATATGCAGATGAAGACTTGAGAGGGACCTTGTCACTGTCATTCTTCTTGAATCAGAATTGCAGCATTTCATATTACATTTTTGCAATCGTTTTCTATGACTACTTCATGTGGGGGACACTGCATTTTGTCTTTGATTACTTGCGTTGCATATGTTATCTAAAGACTAGCCAATAGACAGTTTGCTGAGTATTATACATTCACCAATCCACAATCTAATCCAGTGTATGCTGATGTAGAATGAATCCATCAATGTTACTTTGGATTTGGAATCTCTTGTGGTGTTTCAAGTGTTGTAGGAAACAGAATAGTAACCTGCAAATGTTGGTCTTGTTAAAACAAGGTGTAGAGCAGAAAATGGAGAAACACTGTCCTTGGAGCTGGAATGTTGGTTTGTCTTCATGAAACATGTGATCCTCGAGATACGCCATCATGTCTTTGTTCAAAACCGTCTTTTACCGATGCAATCAAGGGTGTCACTGCTGTCAATGTCTCATTCATAAATAGATTGTCTGTCAGAAAAATAATTACACACACCGTCGTTGTTCATTTGCCATTTTGTTAATGGGTTTGAAGTGATATATCAGTCATTGCCTTAGTTTGTTGTTGCGCTCTGCTAGCTAAGTTTGAATTATTTGTAATGCGGAGGGATCTTTTACTGGATGGAAAATATCAAAAATGACAGGTCTTATCATAAATCGGTTTTATTGAATTCTGGATTTGGTGAGACGCTGGACAACATTAATGGCAGGTCAGCTGACAAGATTACATCTGGGTACTTCTTATTTTGCTGATGAACTTCCTGAGTTTAAATGTCCAGAAAAATGGTTCGCAGTCTGGTCGCTCTTGCCGTAAGTTTGTTGGAATGTGCTTCCCAATCCTCAACCATTCATGTTCATTGATGGTCGATCGTTGTTTTCATTTCAGCCTGTCCTTCTTCAGATCGTTGATTGTCCAAGAAACTCTGTGGAAATTGTTGAAAAATTAGCCGAGAGGAGAAAGAAGTGGGAATCGCTATGCAATGAATATGAGTCCAAATTCCCGCGGATGGCAATGACGCTGCCAAAAGATTCAGCTCTTTTTTCCAACTATGCCCTGCATGGCGCGAATGACCTCTCGTCAGCGATATCGAAAAAGAATATGGCAACGCTGCATCAAAGGGCAGTAACGCAACTGGAAGCGTGTCAACAAAATCGGTGAACCGGTGCGGAAGCGGTGGCGGGCCAGCCGGAGTGGATGGTTTGATAAGAAAGAATAGAGTAAATGCTCTTGATTTGTTAGTTGCTGAAACTGGTCTTCAGAGTTTGTACTGTTATGCTTTGCGGAACATCATTCTATGACACCAATTACAGTTCTCTCTCCTATTCTGTTACTAAACAAATGAAGCACCATTAATTCCTTCGCCCCAGCGTTTTTCAGACGATCCACTTCAATTTTCGTTAATTCCTCAAACCTGTCCTTAGCATGTCCTACATTACACTTGATTGTCAACACGAATGCGGCATTCGATTGGAGGGCTCCTTTGTCTTTTGCTTGAAGGAAAATATCGACCTGTTTTGAGACATCGTGGACGCACATATCACTTACCCATATGGAAATGAGGGCTTCTTGTCTGTTCAACATATCACACAAAAGAGGCAACGCCGCTTCTCCAGTCATTTTGAGATGGTGAACATTTGGTAATGAAAGAACAAAATCTGACATTTTTCCCGGATCAATTGAGTAAACCTTGTCACAAGCAGTCTTCTCGACTAAATACTTTGTCCAGCCACCCGGTGCAGCACCGCAATCTACCCCCAAGCGAGGCAACTTATCTCTCTTCGATCCAACATGAACATCAGGAAATGGCCAGCTTTTGGTTTTATAACAATCACGATACCTCTCAATGGCCTCTGACAACTTGTGATACGCTCGACAAATATCATCATTTGTCACCTCCTTTGTTTCGTGGATTGGCGGTATTGTGCATTCCATTGAAGAAATTCCAACCAGATAACGAGGAGATGATGCCTGCAGCTTTTTCTTCCCATCACAGCGAGGCACATTTGCTTGAATGATAGTTAATGTATGAGTATGATTGGTTGGCGCGATGTCCAACTCTTTTTCGGGTATTGATTTTTCACCCAAAGCTGCAGTCAATCTAGATACCGTCCTGCGCTGAATTTTTGAAGGGAATGTTTCGACTTTGACTACCACACTTGCTGTTTCTGTAGACTGCCTTTCGATGGATAGCAATACCTGGAGTAGGGCGTTACCAATGTCATCATCTTTGTCCTCGATGAATCCGCTGATGAATAGTTTGTTGTTGGTCAAGACGTAAACTTTATTCAGACCTTGTAGAACGAATTTATAGGCCGTCAGACGCACCAGAAAGTCTCTTTCTTTCGACGTGCGCACAAATATAAGCGAACATGTTTTGCTACCTGTACTCTTGTGGAACGCAATTATTTCAACTTCGATATAAGAGATATTGCCATTGGATGATGTGTGATTTGCTTTTTGGGAACTTGCATTCTTTTCAGGCAGGATAGCTTGGAAATTTTCCGAGAGAAAGTCCATCATTCTAGAGAGATGGCTTTTATGGACTTGCAGCACGACATTCGCCGATAGAAGATTGCTGTCGGCCAACGTCAGTTCGTTCTTATAAATTTGAGATTTCGTGGGAAACTTCTCTGACTGTGTCTTCCCTTGCTTTGATTGTTTTTCACAAGATAGAGCAGTGCAGACTTCCAATGGTGGATTACCTTCCTGATTGGCGATAGCACGGCCTTCTTCGGCAGTAGATTCTTCCATATTATTAACCCTAGACACGTCAACTCAATTTGGGTAGCGGAGATGCACACAATGAATGTAGGAGGAATGAAGGGTAGACTGGGGGCTGACAGGGGGTTGACAGGGGGTACGGTAGACTGATAGGAGGGGGTCGCCCTGGGGTCAACACTAAGCGGCTGCCACTTTGTACAATAACGTTTGATCCCATTCGACCTATTGGAATCGTTCAATTTTTTTGTTTGCGCAATCGCTGGCAGTCGCAAGCGGATCTGTTAGGCCAAAAGTTAGGTAATATGCATTGGTTGGGAATTGAACTAATTTTTTTCGGCGATAACAAATCCTGGGTCATTTTTGATTGGGCCTGCGGAAATTTCTCAGGGGTTCAGGGAACACCAGGAAAATTGATTATTTGCTAAAAGATATATTTAGGTATGTGCCTATAAGCTCTAATACAGTGGTAGGGTAGTACTACCATACCTAAAGTAACAGATTATTTGTCAAAGTAATTAGGCATAACGTCATAATGTTTTACACGACTGATTAGCAATGCACTAAGAGGAATGGATACCATCTAGATCTAATATAGCAACATTAATTAAAAATCTATTATCGGGCATTTGAATCTAAACAGATTAACTAGTTTCGCTAAAATAGATCCTCAAAATTTGTTAGATCTAGAGTGTATGATTTAGAAAAATCACATTGCTAGAAAAGAATTAATCATCGAACTTCAAAAATCTACTTCTAATGTAGAAAGTCTAAGATCTTCGATCATTGCTAACCTATGATTTCACCTTGTTGTCTAATATCAGTTTAGATCTATTCTTTTTCGAAATTGATCTAATCATGAATAGATCTTCTCACAAAAGTCTTGATTTCGTCTTTAAGGCTTAAATAAAATAGCAACCTATGGAGGTCGGCAAATATATTGGGGATTGATTTTCTTTTGGAGAATTAGTTTTCTTTTGGCATTTACCAATCTTCGTACTATTCCTACGTGAAAGTGATAAGGTATCCGGTTTTCTTTTTGGAGATTGGCTTTTCTTTTGGAGATTGGCTTTTCCGTTCACCATTAAAGGTAATTAAAAGCCGGTCCCGTGCCTGTTCATGTATGTCATCGCCAGTTTGTGACCACGTCACACGAATGTGCTGGTAACCTCATGAGAACCATCCTAGCCACGAACCGTTGGATGAAAGACCCGTGAATGAATTCGGCGGAAACACGAATGACATACTTATATATATACGACGTTTTCCTACTACGGTACGATGTACTCTCTAGGTGTGTCCTTTCCATATTGGTGTAACTACCTCTTGAGATACCATAGGTGTGTATTGTAATGCGGTGCGCGCAGTAGTGAGGATTGTATATATATGGTATCGTGCGGTAAAAAGTAGGTACGATAGGTTGCACACATACGCTAACGTACCTCTAGTAGCTTCACGGCAAATGCAAAAGCATCATGTTATACATATGTCGCCATGTATTAAAATGTTTCCTCTCTACAAATACGAAGAAAAACAATATAATGGAAGGGATGGCATACTCTATATGTTATGGAAACTAATCACCTAAAAATTAAACATAGTTCCCTTGACCCCTCACAAATCATAACAATGTTCAAATGTCTAAATCGAGGTATTCACCAACAGAGGAAATATCACCAAGCCATTTACGATGGATCGCTATTTTCTGACTTTTACGTAATGGGCGCAATGTGAAAACACCAGAAATTGAGCCCATTACGTTGTTTTGAACGTTACTTTCTCACGATCAAGTAATATTCTTGAGATGACATATTTTTCACAACAGGATAAAAAATAACACGTAGACTTTTTGATATTTTCTCACAATCAAATTATTTTCTCACGATTACATTATGGGCGCAATTTCTGTTGTTTTCAAATTGCGCCCATAACGTAATCGTGGGTAAAAAACGTAATTTCTTGCACTATTATCACATGAATCCGTTATATTCACATGCAAGATCTGACATAGAATATGATACTCGTTCTGTTGAACCAAATTCAAGTTTATCTTGGTATTTTCTCACATAGACTGAATTCCCTCAGCCCCCTTGGACAACTATTTGCATTTTTGTAAGGAATACGTAGAACCCATGCTCAATATCATAGATGACGTCACGTGTTTTACCTAGCCATCATAGAATCCGAATCTAAAAAATCCGTGACGCGTAGTAATCAAGCAGTCTCGGTCGATTTTTTCAACATCATGCACGTATTTAATATTTTTGGAACAATCCTTGCAACACGTGATGTGAAACAAATGTGAGAACACCATGTGTCATTCACGTGATGATTTTATTTTCATCTCGAGATGTGACACCACATCATAAAAACAGCTTAAAAATTGGCATCTTCATTCAATGCCTTCATCCCTGCTGTCATCGCTGCCGCAGCACTGCAGTTGTTGCTGCCGCATGCTGCAGCAGTCACCACCGCCGTCGCTGCTGCTGTCGCTGCCATCCTCTCTGCCACCATCTCTGCCGCCGTTGCTGCAGCTGCCATCAAGGGAGCTGCCGTCGCTATGCTGTTGCCGCCACCCATTGCTGCCGCCCGTCACTGTCCCTGTTGCCACTGCCCATTGCTGCCGCCCGCCGCTGCCATCACTGCTGCTGTCACCCGTTGCAACCTCCAATGCTGCTGCCATTGTCAAGGCAGCAGCCGTCACTGTCGTTGCTTCCACCGCCCGTTGCTGCCATTGTCTCTGCTGCCATCTCTGCCGCCGTTGCTGCCGCTGCCATCAAGGGAGCTGCCGTCGCTGTCGCTGTTGCCGCCATCCATTGCTGCCGCCCGTCACTGTCACTATTGCCACTGCCCATCGCTGCCGCCCGTCGCTGCCATTGCCATTGCTGCTGTCACCCCTTGCAACCGGCGATGCTGCTGCCATTGCCAAGGCAGCAGCCATCACTGCCGTTGTTGCTGCCGGTGTTGTCGTTGACGTTGCTCCCGTTGCCCATCTCTACCATCACCCGTTGCTGCCGCCATTGCTTTTTCTG
>JABMIG010000205.1:30000-32500 GCA_013187285.1 Cyclotella cryptica
TTGAATTGTTTGTTCATTTGTTCGTTTGTTCAATTATTCCTTTGTTCGTTTGTTCGTTTGTTCGTTTGTTCGTTTGTTCATTTGTTTGTTTGTTTGTTTGTTTGTTTGTTCCTTTGTACCTTTGTTCTTTCGTTCTTTCGTTTGTTTGTTCATTTGTTCTTTCGTTTGTTCGTTTGTTCGTTTGTTTGTTTGTTTGTTTGTTTGTTTGTTCGTTTGTTTGTTTATTCATTTGTTCGTTTGTTTGTTTGTTCGTTTGTTCTTTCGTTTGTTTGTTTGTTTGTTTGTTCGTTTGTTTGTTTGTTCGTTTGTTCGTTTGTTTGTTTGTTAATTTATTTGTTTGTTCATTTGTTCATTCGTTTGTTTGTCTGTTTGTTTGTTTGTTTGTTTTTTCTTTCATTTGTTGTATTGTTTGTTCGTTTATTCGTTTGTTCGTTTGTTCGTTTGTTCATTTGTTCATTTGTTCGTTTGTTCGTTTGTTCGTTTGTTCCTTTGTTCGTTACGGTTCGTTTGTTCGTTTGTTCATTTGTTTGTTGTTTGTTTGTTTGTTTGCTTGTTTGTTTGTTTATTTGTTTGTTTGTTTGTTTGTTCGTTTGTTCGTTTGTTGGTTTGTTGGTTTGTTGGTTTGTTGGTTTGTTCGTTTGTTTGTTCGTTCGTTTGTTTGTTCGTTTGTTTGTTCGTTTGTTTGTTTGTAAGTTTGTTTGTTTGTTTGTTCGTTTGTTGTTCGTTCGTTCGTTCGTTCGTTCGTTCGTTTGTTCGTTCGTTTCTTTGTATGTTTGTTTGTTTGTTTGTTTGTTTGTTCGTTTGTTCGTTTGTTCGTTTGTTTGTTTGTTTGTTTGTTCGTTTGTTTGTTTGTTCTTTTGTTTGTTTGTTCTTTTGTTCGTTCGTTTGTTTGTTCGTTCGTTTGTTTCCGCTTGTTCGCTTGTTTGCTTGTTCGCTTGTTCGCTTGTTCGCTTGTTCGCTTGTTCGCTTGTTCGTTTGTTTGTTTGTTTTGTTTGTTTTTTTTTTTTTTTTTTTTTTTTGTTTGTTTGTTTGTTTGTTTGTTTGTTTGTTTGTTTGTTCACTTGTTCATTTGTTTGTTCAATTGTTTGTTCCTTTGTTCGTTTGTTCAATTATTCCTTTGTTCGTTTGTTCGTTTGTTTGTTTGTTCGTTTGTTCGTTTGTTCGTTTGTTCGTTTGTTCGTTTGTTCGTTTGTTCGTTTGTTCGTTTGTTCGTTTGTTTGTTTGTTCGTTTGTTCGTTTGTTCATTTGTTAGTTTGTTCGTTTATTTGTTTGTTTGTTTGTTCCTTTGTTCTCTGGTTCTTTCGTTTGTTTGTTCATTTGTTCTTTCGTTTGTTCGTTTGTTCGTTTGTTTGTTTGTTTGTTTGTTTGTTCGTTTGTTTGTTTGTTCATTTGTTCGTTTGTTCATTTGTTCCTTTGTTCGTTTGTTCTTTCGTTTGTTTGTTTGTTTGTTTGTTCGTTTGTTTGTTTGTTCGTTTGTTCGTTTGTTCATTTGTTCATTTGTTTATTTGTTCATTCCTTTGTTTGTTTGTTCGTTTGTTTGTTTGTTCGTTCGTTTGTTCAATTGTTTGTTTGTTTATTCCTTAGTTCGTTTGTTCGTTTGTTCAATTGTTCGTTTTTTCGTTTGTTCGTTTGTTCATTTGTTTGTTTGTTTGTTTGTTTGTTTGTTTGTTCGTTTGTTAGTTTGTTTGTTTGTTTGTTTGTTCGCTTTGTTTGTTCGCTTGTTTGTTCATTTGTTTGTTCGCTTGTTCGTTTTGTTCATTTGTTCCTTTTTTTTTTTTTGTTCATTTGTTTGTTTGTTTGTTTGTTCGTTTGTTCGTTTGTTCGTTTGTTTGTTTGTTTCTTTATTTGTTTGTTTGTTTGTTTGTTTGTTCGTTTGTTTGTTTTACCTTTGTTCCTTTGTTTGTTTGTTCGTTTGTTCATTTGTTCATTTGTTTGTTTGTTCGATTGTTTGTTTGTTCGTTTGTTCGTTTGTTCGTTACGGTTCGTTTGTTCGTTCATTTGTTCGTTTGTTTGTTGGTTCATTTTGTTCGTTTGTTCGTTTGTTCCTTTGTTGGTTTGTTGGTTTGTTGGTTTGTTGGTTTGTTCATTTGTTGGTTTGTTCCTTTGTTTGTTTGTTCCTTTGTTGGTTTGTTCGTTTGTTCGTTTGTTTGTTCGTTTGTTCATTCGTTTGTTCATTTGTTTGTTTGTTCGTTTGTTTGTTTGTTTGTTTGTTTGTTTGTTTGTTGGTTTGTTGGTTTGTTTGTTTGCTCGCTTTGTTTGTTTGTTTTTTTGTTTTTTTGTTTGTTCGCTTGTTCGCTTTGTTCGCTTGTTCGCTTGTTCGTTTGTTCGTTTGTTCATTTGTTCGTTTGTTCGTTTGTTTGTTTGTTTGTTCGTTTGTTCGTTTGTTCGTTTGTTCGTTTGTTGGTTTGTTCATTTGTTCAATTGTTGCTCAATTGTTTGTTCATTTGTTTGTTCGTTCGTTCAATTATTCGTTTGTTCCTTGATTTGTTTGTTCGGTTGT
>JABMIG010000205.1:37500-233436 GCA_013187285.1 Cyclotella cryptica
GTCAGCTACAGTATATCATGGTTTATAAGACCCCCAAATGTATAAAGATCCCTTTTGGAGGGTCTTATAATCCGTGTAAAGCTAACATTTTCAACATGGTGAAGAAATAAATGTATGCTTTTTATTTACTTATTACGGCCTCTGGTACAGTGTTTCGCGTCATTTCCCACCAGTTTCCAATGCAAAGATGTGCTTCGCAAGTGCAACCATATTTGTCTTACTAAGACGATCCGCACAATCTCTCCTTTCAGTGTTGCGATTTGTACATTTCACAATGTGTTGTGAGTTTAGAGGTTTATAAGCGTAACTCAGTAACTAGCCAGAGTTATGAAGAGATAAACCTATGGGTGTGTTGTACTTCATGAGGACAAGCGTTTTAAGATGGTTTTAGAACACATGGGGGTGTTTATCGAGGTGAAAAAGACAAATGTACATAATAGAGGGGGTGTTGTAATCAGTGGTGGCTCATAAACTGTGATATACGGTACATTGGGGCATGCATAATGATTCAATCCTCTTCATTCTGATGTTGATCTTGTGTCCAACTCCGCTTTCAGCTTTGTTACCCATGCATTTTTACTATAGATTAAATCTTTCAAAAGCTGCAGCAAAAGACACTCATGGGAAACAAACATAACATGCAGTTCGGTACAACAACACTGCAGGTGAAAGACGTATGATAGCATTTGAATTCCATTCATGTGGTATACATCCTCAAACTCGTATTGTGATCAAACATGATACAACATCCTGTTCAGGCTTTCTTTGCGACTGGGTCTTTATCAGCAATAACACTTTTTTCATCAATCTCCCCCTCTTCAACGGTCTCGTCTGGTTCTTCGGTATCTTGTTTTGACTCTGGACTCTTTCCTGCTGGTGCTGTCCCAGAAGACAAAGTAGTTGGCTCGGGCATGTTGCTGCCAAAGGGAGGGTCGATGCTAAAAGTAGACCCAAAAGGTGTTTGGGCCTTCTGACCGAAAACACTGAAGGGAGAAGGGGCCGGAACGGGTAGGGTAATGTTTGCTGACTTTCCAAACACAAATTGTTTAGGCTTCTCAGACTTCCCAGGTGGTGTTAGATTGAGAAACGCACTAGTTCCTCCAGACGGAGGTTGCATAGCAGATGTATCTGGGCTTTCTGTTTTTTCTTCGGGCATTTTGGCTTTGGCGTCAAGAGTCATAGCTGCAGAGGATTCAAGAACTGAGGTTGATGGTACACTTGAAGATTCAAATGAAGGCTTCGGGCAAGTAGGTTCTGCCTGCGGTGAAAAGGTGGATGGAACAGCAAATCCAGTTACGGTACTAGATCCAAATGTTCCAGGTCCAGGGACAGGGACAGGGGCAGGTCTTGTCTCGCCTGGCAGACTTTTTTTCTCTTCTACCGACACAACATGTTTGACATCTTGCTGAGCAATCAAATTATTGTTCTCAGGCACCGGCGGGAGAGGCTTTAGTGATGATGCCGCAGCAGTAGATTTGGATGATGACTTCATAGTGGTTGGATTTGGGGAAGATACTGCGGCCTTGGTCGATGACTGATCATTTAAGTTCGAAACTGTTGTAGTATTATTGGCGGAACTTGATGTGTCAGACTCATTTAGTGACTTCCCAGAGGAATTACTACCAGTTGCCGTTGGTGCCGCGTCAAGTTTCTTCTTAGATGCAGCTTGCATCTTGAGCTGCGCTTCAGCTTTACGTTTTTTCAACAGCAACATTTTTCGCTTCAACTCCTCCTCTTTCTTCTCAGCATTGGTAGCAGCTGTTGTCGCAGCTGGCTGGGGCGGAGCTGTTGATGAAGCTTCCCTAGCCCCGACGAGGACTAACTCTTTCTTCTGCGCCTGAATCGATTTGGTCAATGTTGTGAGTTTTTTTGTCGGCAATGGTTTTGATTGTTGTGGAGTTTGTTTAGCATCATTTGCTGTTGATGGAGATTCCTTCGCATCCCTTTCTTCTGATTGTTGAGCTTGGGGTGACTCTTCTGCTGTTGACGGTGTTTGATCTTTTTTCTGCGCCTTTTCTTTTTCCTGAGGGGGATTGTTGCTGTTAGACGTTGCTGTCTGATGCGCAGAGCCCGGGACTGGTGATGAGCTTTCGTTGCCTATTGTTGCATCAGCTAGGGTTGGCTCAATTGTTGTTGCCGATTTTTTCGACGGTGGAGCAGACTTGTCGCCCACAGCTGAAGTATTTTTTTGGGGAGTCCCTTTGCGTTTTTTTCCCTTTTTCTTCGCAGATGCTATTTCTAGTGTGTTCTCGCCAGGAGTCTTTGCTGAACCGTCCGCCTTAGGGTTGGATTGAGAATCGACAGCAACCAAAATTGTTTGAACTGGTTCATCAGCAGTTGTAGCCACCTTTTCAGCTTGCGTGGGTTCTACTGCGGTTTGTGCTTTTTCTGGTGTGCTGGCTGGTGGAGAAGTTTCCTTGGGCACAGTAGCAGCAACAGCACCGTGGGGCGCTTCAGCAAGCTTTTGATTCAATACAGTAATTTGTTTCTGGAGTGCCACTGCATTCGACTTGGCCTTTCCTTCCGCTTCTTTTGCATCCTTTAATTGACCCTTCAGGTTTGTGCATATCTTCTTCAGATGGTCCACACGCTGTTTCACAAGATTGTTAACAATCAAGACTAGAAAGAGAAAGGAAATTAGAAGAGATCACAATGTAAAAACTTACTGATTTTTCACTGGCGTGTTCGGCTATCTTAGTCTTTAGCGAATCCTCGCTTTTTTTTGCAGCTGCTTCAGCTTCGGCAATCTTTTTATTTATGGCTTCGTTTGATTGTACAAACTTCGTCAATTTTTCGTTCTCTGCCTTGGTCTTTTCAAGGGCTGCTTTGAATGCATCAATTGATGCTTTTTGCGTTGATACCTCCTTGTTCAACCGAGCCACAAGACCTTTTGCACTGGTTGAGTCTCTTTCGGCTTTATCTTTTTGGTTTTTGAGCGCCAAGGCCTCTGCTTTCAGTGTCTCAATGCTTGCAAGGGCTTGAGCATGTTCTTCTGGGTCGATCTGAAGTCATACGACAGGTGACATAATAAGGGATGCAATGAAAAGTTACACTCGCAGATACGCGTTTCACTTCAATGAACTCTATACCCTCACCTGATTGAATTTCGATACCAAGCTGTGCACTCGATTCTTCCACGCATCAACTTCACGTGAAAGACTTGTTTTCTCTGCTTCTAATGAAGCTTTCTCTACTTCCAGGCTCATCAACTTTTCGTTGTTGGGCGACGCAGCAGTTTGTAAGTCTTTGCACTCGGTTTGCACTTCTGATAGCTTCTTTGTTAGACGTTGCGTCTCCTCGCGCAGCATCGTGTTGCTCTCGCGTAAAAGCACGAGTTGATCGTCAGTGGCTTTCAGCTTGTTATGCAAAACACTCAGTTCCTTATCTGCTGAAGTAGAATCACTGTCCTTGGAGCTCTCTCGCAACAGTTTGAGTTCCGATCGCGCCTCCTCAAGACTTTTCTTGGCCATTTCGGCTGCAGTGTGCTCTCGCTCTGTTGCACGTTTACAAGATGCCAGCTCAGCTACGAGCATGACGCATTCTGATTGCTTGAATTGAAGGAGCTCGCGTAAATCAGCAAGCTGCTTGTCGGCAGAATCATCTTTGTCGCCAACGAGTTGAGATGTCCTGTCCGCTTGGAATTTTTCAACGGTTTCTGAGAGAGAGGTCAGTTGCTCGTGAAGAAGGTGATTTTGGCGCTGCAAGTCGTCGATTCTAGTCTTCCCCTGTTGGATAGACTCCTCCAACTTTTTCTTATCTACTTGCCAACATGATTCTTTTGCTTCGAATTCAGATTTGACAGAAACTAGAGAAGCTTCAGCTGACTCGCGAAGTCTCTGTTCAGATTCGGCTTTGGATCGAGCATCTCTAAGCGCGATGCGTGCTTCCGCGTGAAGGGCCAATTCGCGTTCGTAATTATTCTGCAATAAATTTATTGCGGTCAGCGAGAGAAAGAGGAATTGTGGGAAATCGTGTATTGAAAAGAGAACCTCACCTGGGCATTTATGGCATCTTGTTGATAAGATTTCATTTCGACGCTCAGTGATTCCATGCGAGCAATCGCGTCCGAGGCATCCTTTTTAGCACTTATCAGCTGTATGGAAAGGGATTCAATTTTAGAGTTCAGCTCGTTGACTGCCTTTTCCTTTTCGCCACGGTGATTCATGAGATCTTTGGTCAACTCTGCAACCACCTCTTTTTGGGATTTTTCGGATTGCTTGAGTCGCTCCAGGTCGGCTTCGGTTTCTTCCTTGTATTTCGTAGATACAGCAGTGATCTCAGCGAGTTGGTCTTCACTCGATTTGGCAATTTTTTGGTAGACGGCAACCCTCTCCTTCGCCTTCTCGAGATCGGACTTGGTGGATTCGAGCTCTGATGTTAACGTCGCAACCTTCGCTTCCAAAGCTTCTTCGACACTTGAATCAATAGCAACGTCGCCAAGCTTGCGTTTGGCAACTGTGAGTTCTTTTTCCGCACTTTTTAGATTGAGCGTCATCTCTTGTACCTCAACCTTCAACTGGGATACCTCGGCACCAAGCTCGGATGCGTTTGCAGTGGCAGCTTCTTTCTGCGCCGTTAGATCCTTGACATGAAGCTCGAGATCAGCAACTTTTCCTTCGATCTTGAGAATATTTTCGGTGTATTTCTTTTCGTCAATCGACATCTTGTCAGTTAGGCGTTGCACTTCTTTCTCAAGATGCACTCGTTCTCCGTCCGATTTGGCTACTAGACTTGCCTCGATACGTTGGATAGTTCCAAGTAAAGCACCTTGCCGGGCGACTTCTGCACGAAGTTCGTTAGCCTCCGCTGTGATGCGACGTTCTGACGCCTTCGCATTCTCGAGCTGCACTTCTAGCATCTTCATTTTGGAAGAAGCCTTCAAAAGACGTGGAGGATTAAATGGGAAAATGATGAATAACAAGCCCTGAGCAGCAATTTCGACAAATCATTCGAACAACAACTCACCGAGTCGAACTGTTGTTGCTTCTTCGCCAATTCAGCTCTCGCCCCGTCAAGATGCACCTGAAGTTTGGAGCTTAACTCTTCCATGCGATTCCTTCTACTAGCCTCGGTTTCCTTCTCTTCCTTTGTCGCGTGTAACGATGCCTCTAATCGTTCGCAGCGTTCTTTAAAATGTCTCACTTCGGATTCCATTCGAGCTGCCATCGCATTGGCAGCTATGAGTTCTCCGCGTAAGCGTTCATTCGAGGTAGAAAGTTCATCTGAGTGAGCAACTAGGCGTGCCAGCCGACCCTCTAGCGCTTCCCTTTCGTACTGAAAAGAAGATAAAGCCGCTCGAAGCTTCGCAGCTTCTTCAACAAGTTCACGACTTTTCACTTCCAACTGCGATGGCTGTTCCGTCCTCGCACCAGAAAGCATGAGTTCATTTCCAGCCTCGTTGTCACCACGAGCATCATTCTTCACCACCAAGGCGCGGTACAAGTCACGCTGATGGACAATGCCAGCTACCAAGTTCGACTGCTTTTCACGGTCCTCGCGCAAAGTTATCACTTCTTCTTTTAGTTGATCCAACTCAATCTTCTCGGGATTATTGTTGATGTGATCTTCCAGAGCTTGAATCTTCTCCGACATACTATGGTAGTCGCGAAGCAGCTTTTGATTTTGCTCTTGGAGGGTTTGAACTGAGTCAAACGTGAAAGAGTCGTATTCTCCTTCCTGCGCCAAGTCTCGTTGCAACAGCCTCTGTACCTGCAAAGCTAAATCATTATTCTCCCTCTTGGTCTCCCTGCACTCCCTTTCTAATTGTTGATTCCTTAACTCGAAATCGTGATTATCAGCGCGAATATCGACCACTTCTCTTCTTGCGTCATCCAACATTTCTCTGGCTTCGTCTAACTCCTCCAAAGCACTCTGCAGTTCGAGCTGTTTCTGGTGAAAGATGGGAGTCTTGCTAGCTACGTCCTGATGGATCCTATTTATGATAAGCTTGAGTCGTTTGTTCTCGTGTTGTTCCGCACGGAGCTCGTCCTCTGTTTCTGCCAGTCGGGAGTAAAGATCCACCCTGCTATCTTCACTATCAACTTGCCAATCGGTAATAGCCAAGGGTGCGTTGCCTCCTTCAATCAATCTAGTTCGTCGCTTCAATGGCGTGCCCTTGCTCAAAATATCTTCTTCTATCATGTTCTTTGCTTCCTCTACCTCTCTCAATTTCTGAGCTATCTCCATTCTCTTCGCCTCTTCTTCTTCCTTCACTGCCCTGACAGCGTTTTCCACCTCTTCGCGCAATCTCGCTTGCATCTCGTGCTCCATCCTCCTCTCCCTCTCCGCCGCCTCCATCGCCGCCGCCTGAATATCCTTCAACTGCTGCGCCGCTGCATCTCGTTGATCTCTCGCTAATAGCATCGCCTGGTCTTTTAGCGACACCAACTCCCTTTCTTTATTCAAGTCTTGCTCCATCATTTCACGCTGCTCAATGAATTGACATTCCTTCTCGTGAATAACATGACGCATTCGTTCCAATTCAGCCTGGGCGAGTTCTAAATGTCTACGAGTTGATGACAACTCTCTGTCTCTCCTCTCTAGTTCGTATTTCCTCTCGTCTGCTTCTCCTCTCAGCAATCTCATTTCCTTGGAATGCTCTTGCCTCGCCTCGGCCAATGCCTGATTCCTACTGGCCAGCTCTTCCTCGATGTGATTGGAATGACTAGTCACAGCATCCAATTCTTGCTGAAGACGTGTCAATTCGAGTTTGAGTGGTATGACTTGAGATGTGGAGAAGGAATTTTGGGTTTGGATTTGGGTAAGGAGGTTGGTGTGTTGTTCGTTGGTATGGGTGAGTCGACTGGTGTTTGTTGTTGTTGGGTGGTGAAGGCAGAAAGATGGTGTGAGGAATCAACCAGATAAACAAACTGTCGACAGAAACGCATGATACGCGGGCTAGGGGGGCTGTCCGAATCGCCCCTTTTCAAAATACTGAGTCCAGTCGGCAAATCAACCGTTACAGCAAGACAGGAGGACTAATAATATCGCGCATTTTCAAACAGTCAGGATGCCAGTCTCGTTGCAAACGAGAAGAACAACACAACATCACCACTTCTGGTATGTGAAACCATCAATCAAACTGAATAAGTCAACATAAATGCCTAATCCCCCAAACACGACAAAACTAACCTAATCTCCCCTCTCAGCCTCTCCCCCTCCGCCTCCAATCGATCAACCCTCTCCTCACTCCACCTCAATTTGTGTTCCATTTCTTCCCTCTTCGCCCTCTCCTTCTCCATTTCCTCCTTCCACCTCTTCGCGCCCTCCTCCAAACTCTTGGCATTCAGTTCAGCCTCGTTCTTAACAGCGGCATTCTCCAATTTCAACGCGCCAACGGTAGAGAGAGAGTCACTCAGCTGGGTCTGTAGCGAGTCACGCTCGTGTTGGAGCTGAGCGTAGGAAGCTTCCAGTGTGGAGAGGAGGGCGGACTGGATCAATTGCGAAGATGCCTTGCGTGCTTTTTGGAGGGGGGATTCGTATGCGGCGGGTTGCGACGGTTTGTGGGGGGTACGAGCGGAGTCGGTGGTGACGGATGCGGCCTGGAGGCCGGTGGCGGGTTTGGTGCCTGCGGCGGCCATGGGGGAGGGAGCAGCATCTGCGAAACCTTCTAGGTGGACGGATGCGGATTGACGGCGCGGGGGGGCTTTCTTGTCGTCGTCGTTGCTGGTGCTGGTTTGGCTCGGTGAAGCTTTGTTGGTGTTTTCTTGGGCTTGGCGTGGAGACGGCATGGCTGTTTTTGTTACTTATAGTTGTTTATTGCTGGATGCTGCTGGTCGGATGGGACAACCTTGATGGCCCGGACGTCATGGTCGTCAATTAATAGCGCAGTGTTTGATCTTGTCGTGCAGGTTTGATTGTGTGTGTGGATGTGCAGTATTGTACCATACCATAGCTAAGGTAGAGTACTAGTTTCTCGTCGCGAAAAAGGTGTAATAATCGAAAATGCCGTGACTTGACCCGCACGTTGGGTCTGGTAAGATACAATACCCACAGGGCTTCCACAGGGTTCTTGTCCACGGTAAGTGAGAAGTATTTATATCAGTTGCCATGGTAGAGTCATCCTTTTGAAATTTGTGGACAAAGTATTTGGAAGCTTTATTAGTATTCATATAGTTCTGATAAGACTCAAAGCAACTGTACACTTGGAATAAAAGTCTATAGTTAATTGTTGCGACAGATCAAATGTTCAGACTGCAGAGAAACTTTATTTTTTGTGAAAAACATGTAACCTCTGGCGAAGTTCATCCAAATAGCAACAGTCCTAAGCTATGTCTTACACAAAGTTATATAAGATGATCAAGACTCAGTCAAATGCTGCATTGACAAAGTCAAATGCCAAGGACTTCCTTCATGACATTTTCAAAGGCAATGTTGGAAATGTGGAGGAGCCGGGGATGCTAATGCAACAGGTTTAACTATACACATGTGAGGATTTCAATCAATATTTTTCTTTTCTGATTTACTAGATATAAACTGCATGGATGCCTTGGCAACAGAATACTCCTATTTGAGAAGAACAAGAAGAACAATAGAAGAACAAGAACTAGAACAGCAACAAGAATAACAACAGGAAAAACAAGAAGAACAACAACAAGAACAAGAACAAGAAGCTGAGCAAGAAGCTGAACAAGAAGAAGAAACAAGCAAAGATATGTAAACCTAGCATTCTTAGTTCTAAGCCAAAGTCAACCAATGAACTGAATCTAAGCAATTGAACTGACAGTAACATTTGGGACCCAAAAGATCCCAGAAACTGAATGTCATTCATTGATGGCATGACAATAATCTTTCTGTGTGTTGGGGGGCACACAGAACTCAAATTTAGTGTGCAATTCTAGCCCTATGGAGTGTTAGAATGTCGGAAGCTTATTCATTTACTGTTTAAATCCATCCAAAGCTGTACACTAAGACATTGCGCAATCTTACTCTTGAATGCCTCAGAGTGAAGAATCAAACTCAATGCATTGTATTTGCTTCATACAACAGCATTTGAAGTGGCAGTGCTAATGTTATATGTAAAATAACAAACTGAAAGATGATCCAAATTGTGCATCCAGGTAGACAATGAGAACTGAGAGAATGATAAAGTCACCAAAAGGAGAAAATGATGTGATCAAATAGATCTACTTCAGTTTGCATGGAGTATAACATTTCTGGGTGGAGCCTATCAGTCAATGTCGTGACAGTTGCATGGAAGGTGATGGAGCCAGAACAAAAATGTTTAGAAATTAATTGCATGTGTCTGAGGTGGTAATTCAATTTTGCCAAGCAATGTTGAAAATTCACAACAGCAATGCTGTGAAAGTTAAACTCAAGCAATCATGGGACCTTTGGTTCATCTGGCGAGGAGATCCAATCAGATGCATGAAGTCCTCAAGAATTATACAGCACAAAAACGATTCAACATTGCTATCAAACCAACATAGCCAAGATCATCAAAGCCAGTTCTGATATTTTAGTTTATGCAAGTGCTTTAACAGATTAAAAGCTTGCCAGCTATCTAACTACAACATGAAAGTTGTTCATGATTCATGATGCAGAAAAAGTCAACTTGACAGGACACTCAAAGCAAGGAGAAAAAGATTTGTTTATTTTTGTTTTAAGTTGTTTGAATTACTCACAGAGGTGGCAAATAGTACAGTCATGGCCTCCTCTAATGACAGTTTGACACAAATGTTCCTGGTCTTCCCTGCAGATGTCAGCGCGCTAACCCAGACAATCTTCAACATTCTCAGGCAGAAAGTAAAGAAGCTTAAGTCTCTCGGAGTACCAATAGAAGCCTAACCTCGTGGTATTCTGGAGCATCCTTTTCTTGCTATTGAATTAGCCATTACACGAAATTGGTGGTATTCTCAAGCTAACACTTGTTCAAATACAATGACACGATGTTTAACATGAGAAAGATTTCGAAAGTAACGAATTTCTCGTAACGTTCGACTAATTTTAACAATCGGTAACAACGTAACCCCCATAATCATACAAAGACCGACTCTTAGCTCTTTCATACATACACTCAGCCCGCCCTGTGGACAGATTCGGCCCTGCCATTCCAGAAGAACTGGTATATCCCCAAGAGTTGACGGATATCACCTTCCCCCTCCCATTGGAATCAGTATTCACCATCCAAGGCCCTCCAGATGAGCCACCCGTCATTTCGCAGACCCCAATCCACAAATTCTCGTAGGTCCGAATACCGTACTTGGTGCTCAGATCTCCAGCACAGTACCGAAAGTCGGGATCCTTGTCGAACGAGTATCCAAGGCCTGTGGTGAAATCTCCACTATACTGATTGAAGTTGAAATCAATCGGCATAGGTTCAACCAAATCAGGCAAGATTTCAGATAGACTGGAATCCTGATAATGCAAATATCCCTTCTCATGCACATTAGCATCGTTGGGTATGACATAAAAAGCAAAATCATAGGGTACACTGTTCGGGAAACCCTGTTGAGTCCACTGATAATCCACCACCGCAAAGGCGGGGATCCAGCATCCATACGGGTCATTTGAGCAGATATCATCGGATTTGACACCGGTAGTATCATCTTGGTCGGGGATGAAAAGGGCGTGTTCAGCGAAGCGTCCTCCGGAGGGTGCGTATTGGTAGGCGCAATGCGCAGCCGTTAGCTGGGTCGTGAGGTGAGATAAGAGAAGGAGAATTCAAAAACGATTAATAAAATAATATCAACGATGCAAAGAAATACGGTTGGCATCCATGAGTGTATGCAAAGTCCTGGCAACTTACAACGATGGTACGATCTTGAATGTCATCTTGAATGACAGTCCCAGTACAAACGTAGGCATTGCCATCAAAGAAGAAGAGTATACGACCCGTTGACTGTTGGACAACTCCTAACGTTACGAAGTTTCATTAACGAGGTATAGCAGTCAAAGTTAGAATGCTAATGAGTAAACCAGTTGTGTTCAAAAACTCCATAGATGGAACTCACCACCGTAGGGCCAAGACTCATCCCTAACCACACTATTTAGCACAGTCCCTGACGGCACCTCATTCGTACTACCACCGCCACTACCACCATCGTTACCCCCACCACCGTCCCCCTTCCCACTGATATTAATAATGAAATCTGCCCACTCGGTATTCGCCCTATTCCTCGCACCATCCTTCCCTCGAATCCTATAAGACCACGTTTCTCCCTCATAGGCATTGAATCCATCAAACGTCAATTCCCATACATCACTACCGACCATGACCAATTCAAAGCAATCGGATCTAGAGTTGGTATGATCTTTGAATTGGAGACAGACTGTTTTCACACCGGTGCCATTGTCGGTGACTAATGCTCCAAACGATTGATTTGGGCCAATCTTGGTATTGACCGGCGGGAAGGTGGATCGAATTATAGGCGCCTCATTGTCTCTTGTGGAGCTCGATTTGGCGGTGACAAAATCTTCGGCGTACTGTCGGTTGAGTTCGAGAGTGTCGCCTACGACTACGGAGTGTGAACCTCGCTGAAGATGTCGTGACTCGCTCGGGGTGTCGTCTTGGAGTTCGTACGGGTCATTTTCTGGAGTGTATTTGAAGATGGAGGCTCTCGATTGCAGTCTTCTCGTCTCTCCTCGAGCCTCCTCCTCTTGAGCTGGCGACTCGTTGGACCTCGGCCCCCGGATCCTACCGAACGATGAATCAACATCGTCTTGTTCCGTCCTTCGCTCGACATCGCTAAAGCCGCTAATCGCCGCGAGTCGATTCAAATCAAAGTTCGTCATACCCAATCGCTCCGACTGAACGTGCACAACTCCCTCTGCGTTTCCTCCCGAAGACGCGAGCGAGGACGACGACGACGACAGCGCCGGGCCCTCGCTCGATCCCTTGCCGCCGGTGGAACTGCCCTCGCCTTCCTCGTGACCGTCACCCCCCCTGTCACTCCCTCCGAAATTGAACTTGACTCCGAATCCCTCCTGATAATTCACAAAATCGTACGGTTCCAGAAATCCCCCCGCGCCCACTTGATACACCTTCGACGGATCGTCCTGGTCGATCTTGAGATCCAGCGGACGAATCGGCGTGACATTCTCCGATGTCCCCGACGACTGGAGAGAGCGCCAGGCGGCGAGTGTGCGTTGGGTGTGTTCTAGTCTCCTCGTGGCGTGAATGTCGTTGGCCATCGACGACGAGGAGGAGGAGGAGGCGACCGTGTCGATGAGGAGGGGTGCGGCCTCCATGGCCGCGGCGCGTGTTCCAGCTGCGGATGCCGACACGAGGGAGGCGGCCACGCTGACGCTGCGAATGAGAAGACACTTGTGCTTTCTTCTGTGGGGATGTTTGCTGTCGGCCTTCATGGTTTGGGTGCTATGTTCTGGTGTTATATTAGTCGAGAAGGGGGTTTGCTCGAAGCTGTTGCAACCAGAATTGCTTTTCGTGAAATGTTCCAATTAGCTTGATGTGATCTAAATCGCGCTTGGTTTTGATTAATGCCTTCTCCTCCTTTCAAGGTTGCAATTATCGTGTGTTTTACGTACTATTCCTCTCCTCATATTGACTTCCTTTACTGGTCAATTTCATGGCAATAGTAATTGTCGTGATTCGGAACTGAATGCGCGTTGGGGATGTCAATCACAGTATGACTATCTGTAAATCTAGAGAGATCACACGTAGGTATGGTACGATGTACGATACATCCCAGTCATCTTGTGTTGTCACACCCTTGTGCCTTTGCGGAGACACTGTGACACCCTTCTTCTTTACAGCCCCCCTGTTACGGATGACTCAAAGCTGTGAGAGGGTTGACACAAGGGGTTAGAATACGTTAATATCCGTCAATACAAAGTCATTCATAGATTGGCATCATTATATAACAATTTCATTTTTAAACTCCCCAAACACAACTACCTACCTACATCACATCCAAAACAAACAAGTGGGTGGGAGGCTGCCAAAAATCACTACATGCATGAATTCACTTTGAACCATGGAATGTCAGATATCTTTGGCCACTGCTGTGGCCTCAATATGCGCCCCCTGAGACCCGGCCAAGATTGAAAACCCCCTTTGGGACTATCTTGACGGCTTAAGTCCAGCTCCACACGACCTCAAGTCATCAAGATCACCACCACATATTCACTGACATTACATGTCTAAAATGAGATTATCGCTCAAAGTCCACCATGTAGAAGTTAGTATGTTTTCTACGGTTACATTGATGTCGGATAGCAAAAGAGTTGAAATTGTTGGTGATGATTAGTGATCGTGCCGTGATGTGAGATTTTTTACTGTCATTAGAAGTAGACCACCGACCGACTATCTGACACTTCAAATCAGAGCAAGTTTTAGTGACTGTGCCTAGAATTGTATTTTGAAATAGTATGTCAAGTCCGTAGTGGTTCAAAGTCCTCCCTATGGTTCAAAGTGAATTCATACTCGTACTGTATATCTCAGTTCGTAAGAGCTAGAAAATGCCAAAAGATACATTAACAAATAGCTTATAATCCATGCAAAGTTAGTGATTGTAACATGGGGAAAATTATGTATCCAACCTATTTACCGAAATACCTTTTGGTACTGTATGCCGCGCCAATTTCCTTTGATTTTGACCAGATGCCCCTATGATTCCCCATGTGTGTTGTGTGTGAAATTATGAATGGTGAGTTGTCCAACAAATTGACATTACTTGGCAACCCACTGGAGCCACAATGAGCTATGCATATGAGCACATTGCTGCGAAGAAGGACAAAGGTTTTATGAATGCTTTAGAATGTCCGTGGTTTATTTAATTGGTGAAAAATACAATTGTCATCAAAATCAGCAAAATATATCTTATAATCTGTAGGCTCTTATGAAGCAAGATACCACAAGGACACTAAAAATTGCATTCCAGTTGGTGTCGACACCATTTGGATATCACTAGTCCTGATCTGGACTAGACACCTCAACTTTTTCAGAAATAGTTAGAAGAAGGTCTATGTGTCTTCTGCTGATGAAGGCTGATTTCACAGCTTGATCATGGTAAAAAATACTCCTAGAGATATATCACCACTCCATTTGTCTTGTGGGGTCCCATTGTGTACATCATGACCAAAAAAATCTTTGTTTTGCCCATGTCATGCACATGTTGTTGAGTTGGTTGTCACCATTTATCATGGTGTCATCATGATAATGATAATCTGCCTGGAAGACTTACATCATCATTACTCTGTAACCCTGGCCATGACAACATCGCTGAAAAGTTCATTAAGTTGTAGAATACTGAAATTATCATGGCTCATAAGATTCATTCAACACATGTCCATGATTTTGCCAATTGAACACCAATCATGAATCATCATGTCCAAAAGATACAAGCACATCCAAAACAAAACACCCTCTAAACCCTGCCTAACCTTGTAACCTCATGCCACTTTGTCCCATCCTCAATATGACTCTGTCTGTGGTAAACTGATGAATCCGGGTTGTAATAGTTTTTCAAGTTGATCTTTTGAATGTCTCCTGCTTGAATCTAAAACGTTCAGGCAGAAAAGAGAAGTGAAGAAGATGAGTCGTAATATTAACTCAAGGAACTGAAATATATTGTTTTGCTTAACCCCACCCTCCCAGACAATGCAGCAAAATCTGGGTCATCTCCAATGAACTACACAAGTGATTCATCCACTGTGGTGTACATTGCCTTTCACGGTCACCATGGTTGAGGATGCACTCCAACACAACAAGAAATGAGAAGCATCTATTAAGACATGAACATCCAACATCTGCTTTGGAGATGAATAGCTCACAATATTGAGTGATACATATGAGGGCAAAATACAAAGAAATCAAAAATCAGTAGATCCTCTAAAGAATCTATGATTTGAGTGCATACTTGGCAAATTCAGAGTCAAGGTTCTGGGCTATGAGCTCCTCTCTCTTCCTCCGCCTGCTGATAGCATTCCCAATGTTGTTGTCGCCCAGTATATGACCTGAGCCGTTTGTGTTGAGGAAAATTTATGATATTGGGTTTTAAAGGAATAACGTTCTGGTTGTTTGAAATTGAATTTTATTGGAGTATCAGGTTAAAATGGAACATAAAACTAAGATGTGATATTTAGGGGGAAAGTGTGTTCTCATGATGAGTTGATGTCTGTGTGTGATATGCATAAGCATCTGTGGGAGAGGGAGAATTACTAAATGGTTGATTATTGAAAAAAGAAATTACTCTCGTATGTTTAATCATTGAGATTTTGTTCCGCATGAAACCCTTATATTCCCATTCATATCAACTGATGTGATAGTCCAAGGATCACTTTCATACCAACTTTCACCTTTACGGAGGATACCATCTTTAATCCGTAGTACTTGAGAACCAACTTTATAGTCCCAATCACGATGTGAAGGATTTTCCCATTTCATGTTTCAGACTGTTTGACGCTGCCTATATTCTTCTATTTTATTCCAGTCAGCAAGGAATAGGGGCTGTCAAACAACATGTTTTGACCAAAATTCCCGGGTACTGTGTGGGAAGTTGAGCTAATGGCCCATGCGGGTTTTGATAGGAGTGTGTCTATGTCACCAGGTGCTACTGAGTTGGCCATATCAATTTCAGCAGAGCAGAGCATGGATGAAATTACCTGATGAACTCTCTGCAGTATAGCATTTGCTGTTTGGTCTTGACAATGGTTGGCTTACACATGATCCCAAATGATTCACATGAGGCTTTGAAGTGAAGTTTGAATTTGCTTCCATTGTCATAATTAATCTGTTGACAACGTAGATACTGACTTAACCAGGTCTTATTCACTAAGTTGCTAATCATTGCTGACAATTTGTCAAAGTATGCTAACTTAGGTAGTTTATTAGTCTGTTTGCCCTCACGCCCCTTTGTATCCGTGGAAATAACCTGCTCTGTGGTTACCGGCAATTCAACTATCTCAAACCAACTAAAAGCTGGGTCTATCATAGTCTGACACATAAAGTAAAATACTGTCCCATTTTTTCCTTTCAGGTTATACGGGCAAATTAGGTCCACATATAGTACTTCCGAAGGGTTAGTTATGACGAGCTAACAAGGGAGTTTCCCATTCTTATGATTATGCATTTTATTGATTTGGCATGTACAACAGTTTTTGACATATTTCTGGATGGTTTTCTCATACCTTTCCAGTAAATTTCAGCGCGAAGAGTTTCTTCAAGTCTTGTGTGTCCAGGGTGCTGTAGATAGTGGTTGTACTAACTAACTGCATGGTGTTGAAGAGCTATAGGAATGACCAGTTTTCCATCTTTACATAAGATTTCTGTATTCTCGACCAATTGTGTTGAATACTTGTCTTTCGGCAGTATTTGTGCTTGAGCGATCTCTTGTACTGTTATAACAGGTAGATCAATTCCTCTTCGCTGTGGTTAGCAAACACCAGATTCATTTGTTCTTGGTGTGCAGAGGTGTCTATGTCACTCTCTTGTTGCATGGTGTAATGACACCGGCATTTTGTGAATGTCATCCAATTCTCATGCTTGCTCGGGTTCGGACCAAAGTCTAAGCATGAGATGGCATGGATAACAGTGTTATGTATGCCTTTAATGTACACAATGTCGGGTCCAAATTCTTTGAGGAGCAGTCTCTATTGGTCGATGCGGTCAGAAGTTAATCCAAGGGCATCTCTGATTAGGTTTTTATGGTCTGTACAGACTTGTAACCTTCGTCCCCACAACATGGCTTAGAACTCTTCAAGTTCAGTCACACTGTATTTTTGCTGTGCTGCTGACAATTTCCGGCTGAAAATGCTAGTGGCGTATTACCCTGTGTGATCACTGATCCAAGTTGTTTGGACATGGCATCAGTGTAGATGTTGAATTTCTTTGAATAATCAATTGTCGCCTTTACATCATCGAATGCTTTTTGATGGACCATGTCCCAGTACCATGGAGGTTTCTTTGTCTTGTTGGCTCTGGTGCTCTTTGTGTGATCACACTCGCATACCAGTGAGGTGAGTGGGGCAAGCATTTTGCTGCATCCCACCCAAAGATCTCTATAATACTGGACCACGCCCAGGAACTTACGGAGGTCTTTAACTTGTTTTGGCGGTGATATTGTGAGGATTGCCTGCACCATTTTTGGTTGCGGCTTAATTCCAGTGCGTGTGAGGATATATCCTAGATATTCTGTTTCTATGGCACAGAATGCTGATTTTTGGGCATCAACTCAAAGGCCTGCCTTGCGTAACCTGGTCAGCACAATTTTCAATGTGTCAAGGTGGTCTGCCAAATCTGCCTTTGTGATGCATAACAAATCATGCAGATACTCTTGTACGAATTCTAAGACTACCATTAGTGCTGACACCTTTGTTTGGAAGATATTTGGAGAACCTGTGATGCCCACTGGTAATTGTAGGTATGAATATTTGCCCCATTGAATAATAAGGGTGCAAATTTTGGATGAATCGTGATCCAATCTAATGGTGTAGTAAGCAGTAACCCACCTTCAGATCAAGGGTTATGACATAGGTATACCTTTCTAGCTCTTGTTGACCTATACTGATTTTTACTGATGGGAACAGTTTCCTAAATAAACGTGTATTTACCTCTCTAAACTTAGTGAGAAAGAGTACAGTTCCGTCTTTCTTTGGTGTTATAAATGATGGTAACGCCCATTCTGATTCGTGCTGAAACTCTAACACTCCCAGATCGCATAACCTATTCAATTCTCCAACGGTTGTTTCTTTGCAAGATTTGGGTAATGGGTAAGTCCTACCATGTTATGGTTTTGCGTCTTCCTTTAGTTCCAGGGAGATGGGCTCTGTATTCCAATCACCTAGTGTTCCATCAAAAAGTTCCTCAAACTCTGTGAGAAACTCCAGTAACCAATTTTGAGCTTGGAGACTATGGTGAGTTCACTTGGTGCTAAGAGTTGATTAAAGGTTAAAGGTCTGCCTTCTTGTACTTAGCATGTCGGATGTAAACTTCTTGTTGTGTCGCTACCTGCGTACTTTGCGGTTTGTTTGTGATGCTGCTGTAGACAGCCTAGGCTCCTTCCATGTTTAACGTGGTCAGACTATTGATATCTCTCATTTGCAGGATGATGTGATCAATTGTGATTTCTTTTGTTCAAAAATCTAGAACTATTCCTAGCTCCGTCATGGTTTGACATCCAAGAATGAGGTCATATACTGGCTTGGTCATCTTGTTCCTGTCAAACTCTACTACGTCCGGAGTCACTAGGTACTCCTTACTGTTCAAGCATTCAACAAACTTTAAGACAACTTTGCTCCTTCCTTTGTTTACGAAGCTCTTATTTGATGTATGCCAAGACTTTGGCACCTGCCTAGTCAAGTAGGGAAAGTGTTTTACTGTTCCTTTTTCATGAAACAGTAGGTCACCATCAGATCCACAATCTTGAAGAATCTTGATGACTGTGTTACTGGTGCAACACCCTGTAGTGTGTTCGAGATCCTTATTGACCGGACTTTCAGTCACTTTGCAATGTGCTTTGGCTACTACAGCAGTGACCCGTCCATCTCTACCTGTTAAAGGGGGGTTCACACTATTAAAAGGTCACCCGATAGTTCAGGGTCTGACAATTTGGCAATTATTTCACTCTGTGTATGGTCAGCTGGAAGATTTCTTAGGTCTACTGCCGGATTCAAATATTTTGGTTTGAATCAGAAAATGTTTATGTTGCACCCAAGATAGTTTTAATCGGACTAGAATGGCTGATGACTTCTGATTTATTACAATTAGATCTAGCACGTATATTCCTAGTACTGCCCGACCCACCATCTCAGGATGAATCTGAATTGTCACTGTCACTTTTGTAATGCTTATGCTTGTTCTTGATGATAGCACGTTTCAAGTTCCTGTTGGACTTCTCTAGTTTGTCGATTTTAGCAAATGGTTGTGCATAGCTACTTTAAACAATCAAAGCACTATCCAAGCTGACCTTTGATCCAGACACCCCCAAATTCAATTATAAAATGAGCTTTTCCATTGGGGTATTGGCAAATGCCATGATAAAATGATTATCAACCGTGTACCATTGTACTGCGACAAAAGACACGTCACACGTGAGATTTCACGCCTGTTGGGCATGGAAATGTCCAGTATCTTCAAGTCACCCAATGGAAGCAATTCTATTTTGAAACCCCATGGCGGTGAAGATGCTGTGCAACGACTCTTGTGCCAAACCACCCTTCCATGGCGGTTTGTTGTAACAGGAGACGCTCTGAAATTAAGTCATGAACTTGATGAAAAAAACCGTCGCAACCTTGCTTTAAGAAATGATCTAGCTCATCGTCAGAATCTAACTATTTCGTCTTTTATTCCTCTCACAACGCCTTACAATCCTGTGGGGTTCATGGCCAACCAATAGAATTTTATGAAAATATATAAGGTTTTTCCGGCACAATTTCCCAGGCAGCCAATTCCATTTATTGGGCACCCAGAGATATATTATTGTAACCCACCCCTCTATCACGAACTCTAAGGGCATATCATTATCACCGATCAACATATCATGATTACCGTCTCTCACCAATGTTCCACTGTCCGACATCAATCTATCGATACCCTCCTTCTGGTATGCAACATCATCCATCTCACTCAACAATGGTTCATGATTGATAGATGGGATATGACATGTCATCTGAGTATCACGCTTGTTCAGCCCCTTTGTCTTCTAACCAGATTATAACTGTGGCAACCATGGCTCTGACTGCACAAAGAGCGAGACTTCAACAGCAACGTTGGCTACTCCTTTCCAGACCATGACTGCACCAATTGAGACTTTGACAGCGTGACAGAGCCAATGAATTCAGCAACAACAGTGGCTACTCCTTTCAAAGCAGTGACAGATGCAACTGCAATGGCTGTGAATACTCCTTTCAAGACAATGACTGAGCAATGTATTCAGCAACAACGGCTACTTCTTTCCAGACAGAGCCTGGTTTCTCCTTTCCAGACCACAACTGCACCAAGTGAAACTTTGACAGCTTTCAAGACTCAAGACAGTGACAGAGGAGATTTCAGCAACGACAGTGGATACTCCTTTCAAGAAAATGACTGAGCCAATGATTTCAGCAATGACAGTTCCTTCTTCCCAGACAGAGCCTGCTATGAGTGAGACTTTGACAGCAATGATGGCTTCTCCTTTCCAGACCACGACTGCAGCAATTGAGACTTTGACAGCTTTCAAGACAGTGACAGAGGCGATTTCAGCAACAACAGTGGCTACTCCTTTCAAGACAATGACTGAGCCAATGAATTCAGCAACGACGGTTACTTCTTTCCGCACAGAGCCTGCTATGAGTAAGACTTTGACATTGACAATGGCTACTCCTTTCCAGACCATGACTGCACCAAGTGAGACTTTAACAGCTTATGATGAAACACACCATCTTCCCTTGAGTAATGAAGACAACAATGATCTGACAAATCCTATTAAGAGTACACCCAAGAGGAGCATTTGCTCGTCATCTGTTGACAACGATAGTGACCCCATAATGATGATTATTGCTATTACTGCCTACAAGAAGGATGTGAGTAATGATAAACGCATATATGTTGGATCCCATTAAGGCACCATCCCAGTTCTAGAACTGGACAAAAAGATTTGTCCAGTTCTAGACTGGACGTTTTTCTCCCCATTGTGGCACCGTGCCTGAATGGGGCGCCCAGTTCTAGAACTGGACGTCCCAGTTCTGGAACTGGGTTTGCTATGAAATTCCAGTTCTAGAACTGGGAACCCAGTTCTAGAACTGGGAGTTGTGATCAAACCCCCATTGTGGCACCAGTCCCATTGGGGCACCAGGTGCCCTAATGGGGTGATGAAGATGTCCGCAATTTGGCACTACTACTGTACGTAGTTGGGATACTGGCTGCGCCCGTGCGATAGAGGGTATGGTACACAAAAATCACGCAAGCACGTCAAATTCTTCCGATCATGTGGTAACCTAATATTTACATCAAAAAATTTGACATAGTAATTATCCTTACCTCAGTCGGATTTGATCCCCGTTGGGGCACCAGCAAACGATTTCAAGGTTAAGTGCCACAATGGGGAGAAAAATGTCCAGTTCTAGAACTGAACGAATTTTTTGTCCAGTTCTAGAACTGGGACGGTGCCCTAATGGGATCCAACATGTACATTTAATATTTTATTATTCTTATGTTCCTTTCTTGTTAGTTTTGGTATGTTGTAACGGGGACTTCTGCATAAAGGCTTGTCACTTGCAGTGCCTGGATCTTGACTAATGTCCAGGGAAATGGCTGTGCCCAATGTGTTCTCAAGCAAAGGAAGTGATGATGAATATGCTTATGATCATTCAAAGACTGCAGACACTATTGTTAATGATGATCCTTCCATTCATGACCAGGTTTCTGTTTGTATTTATTCAGGGGACAAAGGTAGTCTATTGAAGACTTTTCTATCTGTGAGGAAAGATAAAGGATGTGATTGTACTGTCACATGATATTTGGGGAGATTTGACATGTGTGAGAGGAAAATGAGATATGATCACATTATGAAGTGGTTGACCCAATTATATTATCCTCATGTTGGAAACAATCCAGAAACTTTTTGGACTTGCCTTTAAATCAGATCAGTTTTTTTGAATAATGTCAAAGTGTTTGAAGTGTTCCTTTGCTCATCCATATATTATCCAAATTAAAGAAAATACCATTTTATAAAAACCCCTATCATTTGAACAGAAAAGTTACCAGAGATTACTTGCAACTATTTTGGAAAACAATGTCTTCAAAAACATTTTTACTGTCAATGTTATGGTAGTAATGTGACAAGTCAATGTTTTACTGCTGTCCAAAGGCATGAGTCTTGGATGGCTCATGTTACGTGGTGTGATATCAACCAGATTGTTTCCTATGACCATGAGAATTTACATGCAAGGAGCCAAGAATATTGGGAGTATTTAGTAAGCTGTCAAAGAAAGAGAGAAACTATGTTTTTGAATTTTTTAGATAAACAGCATTAGTTCCAGAGTGTATCCTGATGTTGATAAAGAAAAACAAAGATTATGTGGTAAGTGCATGTTGCTCTCCCAATAACTATATAGTTATTTTGATGAATATTACTATCAAATTGTTTAAAGTATGAAAACACAGCCCCACATCTCAATAGAGAAAATAATCTTAATCTCCTTGAACAGTGAGGCATGGATTACAATAAATCATCCTATGTTGATCCGACCTTGTCAAATGCTTAATAAAAAAAACTACAGACAAGATAGGACATATTTCTATCACTGCAGTAATCTTCATGATGGCAAGACAAAGTGAATTTGGTTATTTAAGTAGGACGAATGAATGCAGTGGTTCAGGCAAATTGAAAATGGAATTCATTTGCATTTGGGTTATTCTAATGTTGGTATATGGATTGAGAAAATCATCAAAGTGGAGATGAATAGTGAGGATGTGTTTGGCTCTACTTATACTTTGATGGTGGTGGTGGTGGGGGGGGGTCTGTTTGATTTGTTTATACTGAATTCTAACCATAGTTGGCCTATTGTAATTATTGGTCTGATTACTCAAAAGAGATCAATACCAATGAATCCATTTGTCAGATGCTGATATTCTATCCGCCCAAATATTTGTGTGACCCAATCTGCACCCAAGTTCATCTTTTAGTTTAGAAAGTGATGATTTAAGTACAGTGTATTTTCTTTTCTTGCTTACTTGTTTTCCTTCAAATACATTCAGGCGTTCAACCTCCTTTTCACTGAGTTGTCTGTTATTCGCATTCCCTCCCACCACTGCTGTCTTCAAGTAACTGGAAACGCAATCAATGTCTACATCAGATTGACATCTTGATGACAAACAATGATACTCAAATGCATTTACCAACAGAAAGTCACTATGTTTCAAAGGACCCATCACTCCTCAACTTGGAAAACAAAAACAACAAATGACATCATCCAGTAACACATGACCTTTGTTGTCCACATCATCCTGAATTACTGAATAGGTGAAATCTTGGTCAATGTGAGCTCGGAGGTAAACATTCACTCCAAATGCAATCCCGTTGAATATCTTTGTGGCTTGCCCTTTGTTATCATTCGAATATTTTATCGTTTCCAAGGAAGACAAGTCTTTAGCTTCTTTAATATGATGGATAACATCTGTGCATGTAAATGAATAAATGCCTGCTTGCACTGTTTCACCGCATCAACAATGTGGTTCCGTTTGTCCTTTGACACACCATCCAAATTGTAATGCCCCGGTTCAACACCAGGTGCATTCATTCTTGCTCTTGATCTGATGCAGCAATACTTTTGGTGTCCAAAAATAGTATTTCCAGAACCTCTGCTGAACTTGTTCTTTCTTCTGGCCACATTTGACATGGCTTTGCATATAGCCCTGTCATCACAGTTAATCGCAATAAGATGAAACAAGGATTCATATCCCCCTCCTTGTGCATTAATCCCTTGTCACAAGAAGGAGGATGACAAATTTCAAGATATCCCCCTTAAATACCCTGGAAACACCATCCACTGACATCTGGATTAAATGAGGGAGCTGTCTCTATGTCACTGCCACCATCAAATGTTACCACGCTGTTGGCTAGGAAGCGAGTGGAGTACTTCCTACCACGCTTTTTCTGTTGTTCTGTTGAGCTAATAATTGACAGGCACTCGCTCTGTTTAATCCTTGTTTTGTTTTTGTTTTTAATTATGCTTTATCACACTCCTGGACTGAAACTAAAACGACAATTTGTAGAACCATGCAGCAGCAGCTGCTTGGCTTCTCATGGACAACACTCTAGTTTGGGAGGTCAAAGCGGGCAAAAATCATTTCCTGCCACATGTCGCTCCTCAAAATGATAAGAGCAGGTTGCTCAGGTCCATGAGATGTTCCATTGGGTTTTGTCCCCTTGAAGTTCTTCTTGGGGGTCCCGTTGGACTCATACCTCCGTCAATTCGGGGTGTATGGGTGGTATGTGCACCCCCATGTTTCTTGCAGAGAGAACAATAATTCTTGGTGCAACCCGTTTTGGAAAGTTGGTCACTAAAGGAGACCATCTTCCTTTTTGACAAGTTGCCAGACTTGGTGGTACCCTTGGGTCTGTCCCCAACCTTGTTGGTTGGGAAGGCCTTTTGATTTGTTCAAGGACCTCTAAGAGTTTGCTGACACTCTGTGGTACCAAGGCTCTATTGAGCTCATATTGGTCCCACCAGTTCCTAGGAACCATCCGAGGATGTGGGTTGCCAAATCCATGTCATCAAATGAGCCAACTACTTCCATAGATTTCTTGGCCTTTGTCGAATAGAACAGATATGGCAAGAAGTCCAAGTACCCATTAGGGCGCTTGATCCTCTGTACAAAGTCCCAAATGGGTACTTTGTTAGGTTTCTTCAGCCCATTGCTGATATAGAACCTTTGCACCTCAGCTGTGTCAGTCCCGAAGACAGTCTGCAGGTGCAACTGGATGCACTCCACAAAGGAGGTCCATGATGCTGGCTGCTTAGTGGAGTGCATCACCCCAAAGATGTCCGTCCAGGGTTCACAGTCATTCTGTTCCCCAATGATTTTGGTCCAAGGTCTACGCTCTTCTTCTGAGTGGAGAGTGGCACACTGGTGGAAGATCTCTTGGATGGCAAACTCAACAGCCTCACCAGTGTGTTCTTTGGCAGAAGTTGCCTTTTTCAATGCTTTGAGGACAGGAGGATTTTCATCCATACCCTGATAGCTTTTTTAGCCACAGTGGCCTTAGTCAGCTTTTCCTCAGCCTTTTGGTCAGCCGTATAGGCATCCCGGCTTGGTATTGATTCCCATCTGGGAAATGATCTCCAGAGTCTTTTGAACATGAGACAAGAACTGTTCAGGGGTGCCTTGATGGAAAACAGCGACCAATAATGTCATCTTGTCCGACACTTTGACTTTTAGGATGGTGTCTTTGGAGGATTCCTGGGTGGCCGGGATGTAGGAGATGGGGGCTTGTTCAGTCCGGAGCTCCTTTTGCATTCTTGAGGCTTGAGGCCTTCTGGGATAATCTTGAGTGTGACATTTTCTGGAGGGTGACACCAAGAGGGGTTTGTTAAAGGAGAGGGCCTTAAAAAGGACTTGGGTGCCCTATGGAGGTTGGGTTGGAATTGAATTTTTTTGCTTGAGTCCAAAATGTTGTGGTCCAAAATCCAAATTTTTGGTGCAAATTCCAATTCTTTTGTTCCAAAGTTCAAATCTTTGGTGCAAACTCAAGCTTAGGAATTCATGAGAATAATCGATTGCAAAGTAACTCAATTCACAGTATTTTTTCTTGATTATTCTTGACGAGCTCATCAATCACCGGAAAATGAAGGTTCGTTGATCACGAGGAGGAGATCCATTGATAGCAAAAAAAGATTTGTCAAACGTGAAAAATGTTCATTGATTGCGGAGTTTTGAAGATTTGACAATCACACAAATAAATAAATTCGACGATTGCAAAGATTTTTTAAAAATGAGCGGTGGTGCTTGTTCCTTGCGATGTCAAGTATTGTTCTTTGATGACTTCGATGCAAGAATATTGTGCAACAGCTATCTGAAGATAATGACTTGAGCTGTTTGTGGTGATAAAATTTTACGATATTGGTTTCTAAAGGTAGAATGTTCTGGTGACTTGAAATCAAATTTTGTGACTGCTATCTACCAACAACAAAGTGCAGAATGTCACTGCAAACGAAAAACACCGGTAACCTCCCCGTACACTCGAGTGCACGGGGAGGTTACCGGAGCCCCCGGAATGGTATCTTCCGGTAACCTCCCGGTACACTTCTGTAACCCTCCGGTAAACTAGTGTACGGGAGGGTTACCGGAGTCTACCGGGAGGTTACCGGAAATTTGAGACCAAGAGGAGCTTTTCGATTTTTTTCTACATATGATAGGAATTGGTACGTTTTACAGGAAAACAGACTTCTCAGTAAGTCTTAGAATCGATATCAATCTAATTAGTGGCTATAACTGCATTACTTAGTAGCTAAAAAAATGTTTACCGGTGGCATACCGGAAGTGTATGGGAGGGTAACCGGAAGTGTACGGGAGGGTAACCGGAAGGTTACGGGAAGGCTACCGGAGAGTACCGGAGGGTTACCGGAGCATACGGGAGGGCTACCGGAACGTTACAGGAGGGTTACCGGGAGGGCTACCTACTGTTGGACTACAATAATAGAGTATGTGTAATAATTTATCTCCACTAATATAATTAAACATACTACATTAACATATTTTAGGGGCCCGCCCAACACATCGCCCACCAAAAGGACACAGGTGCCAAAATTTCAGCCCCAAGCTGCTCCAAGATGAAAAACGATACTGTGGACAATATTATCACCAAGGTAGAAGAAAATTAATTATTTAATTGAAACTAAGCTGAAATGAAAACAATTGAAATATAGTATGACTTCAATAACTCACCATAAAAATTTACATGCCTCTGCAAACCGTTGTTGGCAACACGGCGGTGCAAGGCGAAATGCCAAACTCAGTCTGTGGACTGAGTTTCGGCTGTTCCCGTGCCTGGCCTGAAATAAAATAATTGAAAATTAGATGTAGTCAAGACATGTGTAGAAATAATTGTATTCTATTCAACTCACCTCTGTTAATATACCCGCCGCTGCCAAATATTGTTGGCAACACGGCGGTGCAAAGCGAAATCCCAAACTCAGTCTGTGGACTGAGTTTTGGGGATTTCAGAACTGGGCCTGTAACTATTTAATTGAAAAAATTAACATGTGTTGAGTATAATAGGGTCAAAAATGATGAGTTAATCAAAACTCACCCCCAAAATATACCCGCCGCTGCCAATTGTTGTTGGCAACACGGCGGTCCAAGGTGGAATGCCAAACTCAGTCTGTGGACTGAGTTTCGGCGATTTCGCCAGTACACCTGTAACTAATTAATTGGAAAAAATGGACGTGTGGTGAGTATTATAGTGCAAAAATGGTGAGTTCATCAAAACTCACCCCCAAAATATACCCGCCGCTGCCAATTGTTGTTGGCAACATGGCGGTCCAAGGCGGAATGCCAAACTCAGTCTGTGGACTGAGTTTCGGCGATTTCGCCAGTACACCTGTAACTAATTAATTGGAAAAAATGGACATGTGGTGAGTATTATAGTGCGAAAAATGGTGAGTTCATCAAAACTCACCCCCAAAATATACCCGCCGCTGCCAATTGTTGTTGGCAACATGGCGGTCCAAATGGAATGCCTAACTCAGTCTGTGGACTGAGTTTCGCGATTTCGCCAGTACACCTGTAACTAGTTAATTGGAAAAAATGGACGTGTGGTGAGTATTATAGTGCAAAAAATGGTGAGTTCATCAAAACTCACCCCCAAAATATACCCGCCGCTGCCAATTGTTGTTGGCAACACGGCGGTGCAAATGGGAATGCCTAACTCAGTCTGTGGACTGAGTTTTGGCGATTTCGCCAGTACACCTGTAACTAATTAATTGGAAAAAATTGGACGTGTGGTGAGTATAATAGTGCGAAAAATGGTGAGTTCATCAAAACTCACCCCCAAAATATACCCGCCGCTGCCAATTGTTGTTGGCAACACGGCGGTCCAAGGCGGAATGCCTAACTCAGTCTGTGGACTGAGTTTCGCGATTTCGCCGGCAGGCCTGCAACTAATTAATTGAAAAAATTGGCCGTGTGGTGAGTATAATATTGCAGAACAAGACGAAATCGTGATTACTCACCCCCAAAATATACCCGCCGCTGCCAATTGTTGTTGGCAACATGGCGGTGCAAGGCGGGAGGGATAACTCAGTCTGTGGACTGAGTTTCGGCCATTCCCATGATGGGCCGGTGGGGTATCAGTGATGTAATTGAAAAAAATAATTGTGTGATGTGAAAGCAGTGAGAGGGCGCACTGCTATTGTACCATACTGTTGTGTCTGGGTCAAGCACCATTGTTGTAGTATGGTACCATACGTAGATGTACTAAAACTGTATTATCATACAAATACGCCACACAAGAATTAGGTGACGTGATACAAAGGAATAAGTAACAAACACGTAGACACACTACGCCAATTTTCAGCCCCACTTATTATTCTTATGTGTTCTCATTTTTTGGCGCAGTCACTTCTGATAGTACCATATTATTTTGAAAATATGAATAGGCCCAAAGCACACTCACCAAATGAAGTCATGATCAAGCCTAGAATTGAAACCAAAACTAGACCCAACAGGTGATCTTGCTGTTTACAACTCGTGATTTGCAAAATGTGAGTCATGAAACAAACAACCACTCGGAAGATTTTTTTGCTTCAAAGCTTAGCGTGATAAACGAAAATGCGGCTTAAGTAATGTATAAAAAAACCGGTAACCCACCCGTACACTCTTGAAATTCCGGTAACCTCCCCGTACACTCTGACGTTTTGCGAGTGTACGGGGAGGTTACCGGTGTTTTTTTGTTTGCAGTGGTACATGATAAATTCTGCATGATAAAAGAGATGTGCTTGGTGACATTTTTTTGGAGATTTTGTAGATGTCTTGGGAACAGTTGGAAGACTGTTCTCTTCTTGGTCCTACTTGTAGGAATACTCCAATGCAAAAGTTTCTGGTAGGTAAACCTTTATTGGATACTGATTTCTGAGGTATGTGTAGAATTTGTACCAAGTCTTGGATACTCTTTTCTGAGAAAATTATATCTTTTGATTTTTGTACTTCCTTTGTGATACACAAAGTGAAGGAGACCTTTGGAGGTTCCAGCTGGAAGCTCATGTAGCTTACGCATGTAAGCAAGCTCTTGGCTTATGTCAGTGTAGTGATAACCCAAGCAGAAGTGCAAGAGAACTCATGTTGGCTCGGGAACACGGTTTGAGTAAACCCAAGGTGATCTTTGAGAAATAGTTTGATGTCCATATAGAAAGACCTTGCGTGCACTGCTGGGGTGTAACAACAACCATTTGCCCTGCTTAGCTTCTTTTACCGTAATAATCGGTTTTTAAGAACCATCACATTATAAGACCCACCCTGTCCATCTGACGCGTTTTTTGTCATTTTCACTCCCTATACATGTTCTTCAGTGTTCAAAGCACTAGGAATGTATAGCCCTCAACGTCTTCAACACGCCCATATGTATAGCTCCTCGTAACTCCTTCTAGTTCATGAGCTATGGCATTTTCTCGTGTAGCTCACATCACAACACGTCCACATCACCGACACACCACACACCGCACCATGCAACCATACAAAGTAACTCTTGTCGGGTTCCTCCCGAACGACAATGGCCGCTCGTGTGCTCTCCATCCGTTTGGATGTGGAAACACACTAGTTTTGGAGTAAGACGATCTCCATGGCGTCGGGATGTTGATCCGGCTGTGCCTTGTGGACGGGAGTCATCTCGCTGGCTACGAGGTGAAGTCCGACTGTTCAGATGGTTGTCGTGTTTGCTTTGCTGCTTGCGAGTTTGCGATTGGTCCTTGCGGTCAGCGTCTTAACAGAGCAATGATTCGCATCCGTGAGGTGATCACGGTAGATGACGTGAACTCTGCGAAGAGAGCGCTGTACCATCGAAATCGTGGTTATGCCACGGCAGAAGTTGTTCTCTAAATTTTTTCATCGTAAAAGTAACAATTAAATATCAATTAAATTTAACTGTCTAACCATAGTCTTTATACAAACATAGAATTACTAATTATATTGTCTAAAGAGTAGTTTGTTTTCAACCAGGCATTCCGGCCCACCTGCTCAGGGATGTTGGTGTACGCACCAACCAACCATTCCACAACCTGTTTCCTGGACGGCTCTTTTGCACAGCCGTCAACGATCCCACCTCCTTCTGCCATCCACTCTTCCCACTTTGCACGCATCACAGCCTTCAGAGGCTTATTAATACCCACATCAACTGGCTGACACAGGTACGTACAGCCACCAGGAATATGAATCACTTCGATTCCCATTTGTTGGCGTCTGTTCACAACATAACCCATCAGGTGTATCCGATACGAATCAAGAATCAGGACGAGTGGTGGTCCTTCTGGGTCCCGTGCATCCTTTGCGTCATTGTAGGGCTTAAGGACGACGTATGTTGACCTCGTCCATCCAAGCCTTGGGCTGACAGGCATACTTACCGTCAGAAGGGTAAGTATCAAACTCGTTCTTCACGATTCGACCGTTTGGAGCTCCCTTGAAGATCATGAGGGTAGTTAACATCTTGCCACTTGCAGTGACGGTTGCCGCGACAGTGACTTGTTTTGTGTCCGTTGTGGATGCACGAACCTGGATTGTCTTGGTTCCCACTGCTTCCAATGTGGTACGGGAATGAAATGAGTTTGATCCATATTAATGATGTCATCCTTGTTGCGACCAAGAAGCTTCAACCTCATCATTGCAATGAAATCTTGAGACTCTGCTTCAGTTTGCTTGAAATGCTTCTGGGCCCTGTGAGTTGCCATGCGCTGCGTTAGACCAAGGCACTTTGTAAAACGACTTAAAATTTGCTTCTTTGCAGTGGTCGTTTTCTTGCAAAACGCAGGTACGAGGCGTGCTGCCTCCCTTGAAACCATCTGGTTCGTTGTCTGTAGTCCCAGATCACTGAGTCTCTTGATGAACTGAGACAACTGCTCCTTGACTGGTTGAAGGAGACATGGACGACCTGGGTGGATTCTCCAAGAACTCCCATTGATGTTCAAGTGAGTAAAACCCTCCGTTTCCTTGAGTTTAGCCACTTCTTGGATAGTGTTACGCCAGGGGTCATAGTAAAGAATTGGACATCCGATCTTATGAGAGGCGGCAGTCTTGGAGTATCCACAAGAAATGATGCAGTCCACCGTACGGACGAGATCACATTTATCCTTGATGGAATAGGAATGACGAGAGCTTGCCATTGTTGAAAGGAAGAAAACTGGAAAAGTGACCGTCATGTGGATGATGAAAGTGGCATAAACTGGTTCATATTTTTTGGCGCGTCCATGCTTCTGAGATGCCTTTTTGGTGCGAACCGGAAGTATCCCCAAGTAGAGGTAAATAGGACCATAAAAAATCGACCACATGTTAATTTCACAAGCTTCGAGGCAGTGAAAAAGGTATCTTGGAACATTTACTAGTTCTTAAAAACCGATTTTTACGGTAGCAAGCACTCACCAACCCAGATATTTTAGGGTAGTGGTTGAATTGTATATAGATATAGTAGGGTAGTGGTGTCGGAGCTCCATTTTGCCTTTAAATTGACAATGAAGAGTAACAATGATGTGAGGATGTGGCTTGGCAGTGGTAAATTCTAGCAAGTTACTGACATCCTTTTTAGCAAACACAAGGGTGATCCCTCCCATAGTTAGTGAAGACCCCAATTACTCCTTTTTGGCTTCAAAAAATCTTTGAGCTCTCCCATTAGTTCAGGGGAGAAGCTACATGCCAGTATACCTCCATTTCTTTGAGAATGGATGTTTTTGTGATGGAGATCATCATTTTGATACCAGATTTCTTCCATCAAAATGGGCATCATGTTTCAAAAGGACAAACCACTCTCCAAAAACTGGACAAGAAGACACATGTAAGTTACTTTCATCTTTGGAGACATTTGAGTTAGCTGTCTCATGTTTTGGGATGAGAGTACCAGGTGGGGGGTACAAGGTATATCATTGAAGGTGTCTTGCAGAGGCATGGAGGGTGACAATGGCAATACCCACAGAGACTTGGTCTTGGACTGAGGAGAACTATAAGGGAGTCTCTTGAATCTTAAAGATGTCAAATGCATCAAGTGAAAAGTGGTACTCCAGCCACATTCTGCATTGGTGTTGCTGTGGATGACCCTTGAGCCCAAAGCAAATCAAGGGTGGTGTCAGAGAAAAATCCAGACATGGTCTTCCTTTTCCATGTTTGGAAGTGACAGAGGTTGCAACCCAGGGGGGTGCCCATCAAGCGGTCTGCACCTCTTTTGCGCTATTTCTATCATCCTTCTGCAATCCCTGCGGATAACATGTAAGATACAGTAGCCTTGCGTCTTATATGATGGAGGCAAAATGTGATATCATTAACTTTTCATGAGGGAGAGTGGCACTCATAAAGTGTACCCACAAGTGGCTGATTCTGACTCTATGTGATGCCAAATACCTTTGTTTTGTGGAGACAACCAGATTTGGTGAGTTCTTCAATAGCTTCAATATATGCCAAAGTGTATTTTATTAAGTTGGCTCTTTTGGTGCTATTGGTTTGGTCCAGAGCAGTCCAGGCACCTTTATTCTGTGTATGACTTTACTTTTAACAGGACAGGAGTCCATTCTGTTGAAACACATGCCTGCTTCATTCTTACCACCTTATCCTCTACAGAAGGTAGTCTTCGTCAAGAGAAATGGAAGAGACTATAGGTACCTGTTCATTTAGTTCTATCTTCCAATGATGATCTTTGCAGGCACTAAACGGCCCAGTAAGGGGAAGTGGAGCTTCTCTCCCTTCGGTGGGAAATGGAGATAGCTTCAGTGATGGAGTTTTTTATGAACTACACAACAAGTGTATGTGTATGTGCCTGTTTCTGGGAGCATTGGCCTCTGGGTCAACATTGAAAACCATGAGACAAAGCTAATAATCTTTGCCCACCAAAGAAGTGAGGAGGGTATTTGAAGGAGTGATATTGCAAGCACTCTCTTGAGGCTTGTGCAAGATCCTTCCATGATGCATCAGATGGATGCATCCCTGGCCCGGAAAAAATACAATCCAAGAGAAGGAGTTGGCACAAACGGAGACACACCATCCTGTCCTGCACAACCTGATGACAAGGAACGTAATGATTTGATTGGATGCTGAATATGGCAGCATTACAGACATGGAAGCATTGACGAGTTACCTAAGCCACAAAAATCTTTGGATATGATTTAGGTGAAAACGCAGGTGTAGATGTGTTGTATATCATGAAAGTGAAATTATGAGTATTAAACTATAGTAAAAATGATAATCAATGAGAATCAGTTATCATGCATTTATCATGTGTTTTACATGAAACTTTGTAGAATCCTACACAAATTGAAATGCCTTTCTATCCAAAATAAGGCATACTAGATCCTGTAATTTATTTGATCACAGATTAATTCCTGTGTGGAAATCTTTTGTTCTGTATCTTTGCATACGTCTCCTTTGCAGCAAAAGGAAAGTATTTGAGTTTATATTATAGGTAAATAGAATTACTTAAAATATATGTTACTCTGTGGTCTTTGTCAATGAGACATATCCATCATGAGGCAGGGGGGCAAAACACACAGCAGCAGCCCACACATCTAGGCTGATCAGACCATAGACAGAGTGATGGTGGAATCAGCATTAGGTCCCTGCAGGAGGCACAGTTGTGGCATTCTTGTTTTGACTAATGGCCCTTCCTACCTTGTGATTGCGAAAGAAGAGAAAGGATCATCAAATAACCATTTGAGGCCTCACAAAGACCAAACTTTATTCAGAAGTTTTTATTCTTTATATTTGAACATCCTTGAATCACAGCGTTCTTTATACTGTCTCTTCATGGAGCTCCACTTGATCTAGATGACATGTTCTCATGCAGTTGACGTATCAATCATGTCATCAATTTGCAGACCATGACCTCTCTTGAAAATTCCAGTTACAGAAAGATATCATATTGTGCTATGACCACTTCAGTTTCAGTCTCTGGACCTCTGCTGTGGAAGTACATCTTTCTGTGACCTGCATAGTCAGGACATGGAATACCATATCAAGATATGACTTCCAAACATATCCGCATGAGAAAAAATCACATGTAGATATGTTCAACTAGACACATCCCAATATGGAAACACAAAATCACAAGGCTTCAGATCACATCTCATCATTAAGACCCAAAATTTATGACCCGCTTCTGCTAGACATCTAGAAGAGATTAAGCATACTATCAGTGATACATGTTTAGCTCTAAGAAGAATGACGATTCATAAATACCCCCATTTGACTCATATCAGTACCTACATCAACATACACTAACTAGATCAAAACATTAGATTTTTCTCACAATTTCACCAGCATGTAGGACAAAACTAATATACGATGATGCCCAAAGGGCTTATCATCTCATTAATATCAAACTCTGAAACATCCAGTGCAATAACTATAAGTTGCAGCCTTTAAAAATACCCGCTTACAATGTTTGATTTGAGTGTCAAGAAAGTTAAACCCATTATCATCATGATGGTCACAATAATATCAATGAAACACATCAATTGACTAAATCTCTCCAATGAACAGGATTTTATGTCAGCATCATTGCCATTGTAGTAGGTCCTATGATGACTCAAATGGCACAATGGATCGAATGTGCAATCTGTTCCTTTGAAAAATGTCTGGGTCTAAAGTTCAGCTCATATGAGTTGATTTAAGTGATATCAGCTATGGCTGAAAGCCCACCAAGATGTGAAGTTTATTTCAGTCTCATCATGATGTATCATGATGTCTACCTCTAATCATTTTTTCTTCAACTTGATGCATGTTGATGTTACCTGCTTCTAACTTTTCAAAAATGTTTGATTATTGATTATGCAAATACTATCAATTTATTTCTTAAACAAGTATCAAATTAAAATAAATCAAACAACACATCGTGCTTGCACAATATTTGCTGTTTTGATTTTGAACGTCAGATTGATCAGTGTCAACTTGAAGTTCCTTGTGCAAAGATAAAGTTAGATAATATTGTGTTTCAATGGAAAGCTGAAAGTGAAAGCTAGGGATATCATTTTCCTCTGTGCAGCTGGGCTCATATTGGTCTTGCCACCCTTCATTCTTTATACTTTATGATTGCATGCTCTGCCAATGCATTGGTACTTGCCTTCCATCTCGTTGTCAAGAGAATTTCTGCAAACAAGTTGTAATCAATGATAGAAGTGAGAACATAATGACTTGAGTTTAGGGAAATACACTATAAAATAAAAATGATAACTTTGATTGAATAGAATAGTTGCAGGATTTTTCGGTTTCTGTTTAAAATCTATCTGTTTTGAACAAAGATTTACGATTGATTCTTTTACATTATGATTACCGAAACTATTCCTATTCAATCAAAGTTATCTTTCTTGCATGGGCATTGAAGTAAGTCTAGCAAAACGAAAAAAATTGCTATCCGTGTCAGTCAATTTTTCTGCTTTGTTATCCAAGGAATATATATGGAACACAATATAGGAATAATGAAAGAAAGTCTTCAAGGAGGCATCAATTGAGCCATGTTACCTCCAGTATGTCTTTTGATCAATTTTTGAATCAGGAAATATCCATTTGTCTAGGTTACCTAACTGATGACTGTTATGTAGATATCTTATGAAAATACATTTAAGTCTATTTTCCTTAGCTCCATTTGAATTAAGTTCGAACAAGTGTTACTGCATAATTTGGTCATTGGTAGTTATTCCATTAATAACAACATTATTTTATTACCTCTCAAATAATCCCGTCACCCTGCTTCCATGTTTGATATGCTTGTTTTGATGCTTGTAGAAAAGTGATGAAGTGGGACCAAAGGTAGAAGTGCCATCTCCATGAGAGGCATCATGAATCTTGTAAGATTTGTCTCATTTTTGCAATATAGAAACATACAGTTTGTTGAGAAAGTAATTTTGCAATATTTATTTTTTTGTCAGAAGAAGTTTGTGCCCCACAAACTTGGGAACTTTTAAATAGATAATAAACTATCTATGAAAAATTCAATTTAGTGCATTATTTGATGGTCTTGTGCAGAGTCAAAGGACACGAAAAATGTCACAAAAAATATCATAAAACAGTTTGAAGGTAACACAAATTGATTCACTGAAAAGTAACTCTTATTCAACTATCAGCTTTTGGCATGAATATTCACATGTCTGTGTCTGACAGTGCTCATTCCAGATGTCAACACTTGTGAATGATCATCTGAACTCTTTCCCCATCCAATATTACACTGTCTCATTAACTCTTCATTCAGTAAATCTATCACATCTAAATGGTTTTGCCCTATCCCTCCTTTTTGAGCACACATCAGAGGTGTGCTTCCCTTCTTTGTCTGCATATCCACGCTAGGCGGGAAACAGCAAATCAACTGCCTAATGACATTCACAGACAAACCTCTGCGACAAGCCACATGGAGAGGCAACCACCCATTGCTGTCACCACACCCTGCCGATGCCGGGAAAGAGCGAAGCAACATCTCAATCACTTCTTCTGGTACGTCATGAGCGCAGGCATAATGAATCGGAAGTCTGCCAATGGAATCTTTACATCTCGCTCCCTCTGGATAATATCTAATAAGAACCTCCAACACATGGGCCGGAGCACTGGTCAAACAAGCAATATGTAATGGCAGCCTCTGAAATTTCTCCTCCCTCAATTTCAATCCCTCTGGATAGCATTTGATTAATTTCTCCACCACCTCCTTTGGAGGTCGTAGCGCGCAAGCCTGATGAATCGGGAGGACGCGCGAATCGTACTCTCCGTCGAAAAATCCGGTGATGGTGGTCCATTTTGTTGAGGCATGGCGAGCAGAGCTGGATGCGAGGTACATTTTCACTAAATTCCAGTCTTCGTGTGAAATGAAGTCTGTAAGGTCGGTGCTGGCCGAGGTAGAGGGATGGAGTAGGGATTGGAATGTCATTGCTTTTGCAGTTTGTATTTATTGTTTTTTCTATCGTAGTCGGTTCTGTTTTTGGAAAGTATCTATCAGTCCGTGGACTGTGGGACCGCTTGTGTTTTAGCGTTGTGTTGAATTATATTTTCATATTCTGTATGCTTTGACTGATGCACGAGCTTCACGCACCATTATGCATCAGCAACATCATCCCATATTCTTTGTTGCAAGCAGAGATGAAAATCGCGGTTCGCGTTCCAGAGTTCCGAAATTCTATCATGGTGTCAACAATGTGTGACGGACCTGACATTGTTTTAGTCTATGGTATCTCAATAGATGTAGAATGTGACGGTGAGTTAGTCGTAATTCTCGAACTACGTACGACAGACTCCCATAATGAACCGTGCTCTACCACGAACAATGCTGCATAGCGAATTCACGTAGGTGCGTCGCTGGTGCGCCATTCGTTACTTCCTTTTTGCATTCACTCTGTATGGTGACAACACGACAAGAACACCTTATGTGCGCACCTCCCCGGTTATTGTACTCCACCTCGAGAAGCCAACCGCTACGACCACGACTCTCTATCTACGATTCCATCATTGGGGTCGGACTGAGTGTTTTTCTCCACGGTTCTTCAATAATAGCAGATCGAGAGAACGCGAGACAGCCAGAAACAAGTTCAAAGTAGACGTACTAAAAACCAGATCACCGTTACGTAGCCTTGCTCTCTCTAGGACCATGACCAAGATCCCCGCATGAGACTATAAAATATAGACCGGGCGGGTGGTGGATTGACGGTTCATGTCCTCCCATTTCTCATGAAAAGTAAGAACAACAGCAACCTAACTACAGCTAACTACAACAGCAACAACAAGGACAGTGAACACTCTCAATACACAATCGACGTATCAAGCACCATAGAGCATCAATCGACCATAAAGTTTATTGCAGTCATCAACGATGCAACACAATGGATCTATTTGGCGTAAATCCGACGGATTCGACACAATTTCACATGACTCGCGCCAAAAAGCCCGGCTCATGCCCGAAGTGCCAGCGCAAAGCCGGCAAATTCTCAGCTTTTCTAGGCAAGCGTTTTGACAATGGAAAATGCCCCAACTGCCAGCCGGCCCAACAATCCGCTGCGCCAACTCCCATGACCATGCCGCTTTCCGCAATCCCAAGTACTCTAATGGTGCCCTCACCTTATTGTCATGACGTGCCGTGGAGAGGAGACGATCAACACGACGACAACATGACAATAATTTCCGAAATCACCATGGATCGGGCTCTTCTTTCCGACACCAGGAGACCGCACCACCTGCGCACCTCCAACGAGAGCAGTCAGCCCGCTTCGGCGTCTTCCAGTCTTTTCACGCCGACGCCTCATTTGATGGCGCAGGATTTCACAACTTCCATGGATACGCTCACGGAGGAATCGGACGACTATCGTACCCTGCGTGCCATGCATGCCATTGCCAGGATTCAAGAGGAGAGGAGGGTTTGTGAACAGGAGATTTTGACGGAAAGGGAGGAAAGTCTGCGACGGAGACAGGACATAAAAAGAGTTAACGATGATAACCAATCTGGGTCGTCTGGACAAAAGATATTGGACCGTGTAACACAGCAAAAGGTGGCGGATCAAGCAGATGAGACATTGCGTAGTAGAATATCTGGCGAACAAGGAGTACAACACGTCTCGGATGAGCATGACAGTGAGTACGAATGGGAAGAGCACACCCATCTGTTACAACATGAAGGAAATGGTCGCGAAAATGTGTTGCGGCAGCAAGAGAAAATTTCCAATCATTCTGGCAGTTCTGGCGCAGGGGGTAGAATCGTGAGAGGCGAAAAGGAAAGAAAATGTCATTCACAACTCGCTAATGAAATAGACACGTCCCCTGTGAGGAGTTATTCGTCGTCAAAGTGTACACCAAAAACGGGTTCGACAAGTTCGCAATCAAAAACAATGTCGTCAAGAAATGATGAAAGTGGTAGATTTCGTCGTGAAAAGCAGAGTTCACCAACATTTTCGACATCATTTCCTTCTAGGTCTCCACGCTACGAAGAAAACGAAACTCGAATAGAACAAACATCGAAATCACACAACAGCGGTGATTCCTCTGGTGAAATACAATCGAGCAAATCAATGTCTCACAATGAAACATCTACTGCCAGCGAACGCATAATGCACAAGCAGACTACACAGCAACACACACCTAATCAAACAACTGTGAATACGCAGTTAGCATCAATCACTGATATTCCAATAATCATTCAATGCATCAAAATGCACCCAACACAAAATTGCATAGAGCGAGCCTTCCAAACATTATTCCTGTTGGCCACAGAGGCCGATCCAGAGGGCAGTCTTGCAAGAAGGAAAATACTATCGCTCGGGGGGATGGAGCTTCTCCATGCTGCACTTTTACAACATGCAAACAGCGCGGGTGCAGTTATAGCGTTGTTTCATGCTCTTTGGGCGATGTGTTTTTTTCACGGAAGCGATGGAGAGAGCTCGAAGGATGCACTTGCCAAAGTGCGAGAGCTTCAGGTTTTGCAGTGTATTTTGTGCGCACTTAAAAGCCATTGCGAAAACGTCAAGATTCAAGATATGGGATTCGACTTGATTGACAGGTTTGTTGTTGCACCTCTCCCAGTTAATCAACTCAAGCTCATCGTTAGCGTGCTGCCGCACAGCTTGCAATGTGTCAACTCGAATACGTTCATTTTGGCAATGCACACTCTCAATTCTCTGTGCCAGCGATCTGACGAAATCAAACTTGAAGTTGCGCAATATCTGACGAACGATAAAGCCATAATCGAAAAGCTGAAAAGCAAAACGACCACCATAGAATCACGGCAAATAATCATGGAGCTCCTTTGGTGTATTACATCTGTCCTCACTTCCGTGTCGGTCTTGTCGGCAGATAGTCAATCAATTGCCATGGACGTTATGATTGCCGTGGAAGACGTGCCTCGCTCCAGAAATACTGCTTCCTTTCACGAATCCGCCTGCGGCACACTGGCAAATTTTGCAATGCTTGAAGAAAATCATATCAAAATGAATGATGTGGGAGTCGTCCATTTTCTCTGCGAAGAAATCTTTGCTTTCGCATTCTCAGAGTATGTTCAAGCTGCATCGTGCACGGCATTAGCCAACCTATCGACCTCGCTCAAATTGACTTTACTCGCAGAAGACGGAGTCAATGCTTTGTTTTTCAGCATGAAAAGTTCTCCAGACAGTGTGGATGTCCAAAGCGAAGCACTCCGGGCATTGCTTAATCTCTGTCAAGAGTCACCTGCAGCTTTTGCGTCAGGAATAGATATTATCATATCTACTTTATACTGTCATTCGAATGTGAAGTGTATTCAGCAAGTTACGTGCTCTATTCTCTGCAAGCTCTCAACGAACGAGAAATGTCGGATATCAATGATCCGTTCATCGGGCACGTTCGATGCCATGATCAAGATCCAAAAGGGGAATTTAAACGACGAGTCTATCCAAAAAAATGCGCTCTGTCTTTTGCGGAATCTTGCCTTTGAAAGGTCGATTATTCCAATTATACTGAGCAGAGGTTTTGTGCAAGTGATTTTAGAGGCAATGGACTCGTTCCCCAACTCTGTACAGTTACAAGAAAATGCGTGTCACATATTTTTGATACTTGGTTTTAACTCAGAAGCAAAGGTTCAAATCTGTTCTAGCGGAGGAATCAACCACATTGTAAAGGTAAGATTGTTCGTCTGAGCTAGATTGCGAAGAAAATCCTCTGATGGCTTCACTGTTGCATATCGTTTTTAGACGATGCAAGTGATACCAGAATCATCGTCGCTTCAAGAGGCCACATGCAAAGCTCTATACGCCCTAATTGATGATTCTGAAGTATATAAAAAGATTGCGATATCATTGGGTGTGGTTGATGCTGTCATTTGTTTGATTCTAGTTCATCCTCATCATTTGACGGTTTTAGAAGAGGCCATTAATGTTCTCAGAAGTCTGACTGTTGTAAAAGACTGCGTGGTCCAAATGGCGGGCAGTGGAGGAATTTCTGCTGTTGTGGACGCTATGCGTTCCAACATCTCATCAGTCGACTTGATCATTTCTGCATCACGTTTTATTAAAAACATGGTTCTGCAACACGCCGAATATGCGAACGCTGCCGCAGGAAGTGTGATACCCATCCTTTCATGCATGAATCGACACCCTGAATCCAAACAATTGATGGTGGTATGTTGCGATGTCTTGAAAAGTCTTGTGACGCAGAGCGAAACTTGTAAGGAGCGCCTATTGGCGGCAAACGGACGTAATATCCTCGAACAGATCATAACAGAGAAAAAATACGCTGACGCAGCCACATCGAAACAACCTCAGAGTACCGCATCGGCGACTGTGTCTGTTCATGCGCTTCTCGACGAACTGTGCTAATATTAACGAGAGTACGGTTTCTTAGGATTCAAATTAGAGAAAAATGCAGCAAATCATACTTGCGTAGAGCAGTCGATAAGTAGAGGGTTAAACACTTCTTTAGATTCAGATCTCATACCCTTACAATTATTGTCTATTCGATCCGTTCATTGGTAGCTGAAGTGAACATTTTCGAAGCGGCACATAAATAGCGTTGGTGGAGACCATCAAAGCCATTCATGCATCAAGACGAAACGCCACAAAGTTATCCAGGCGAAAGGGAACTAGACGACATGATGTTACAAGTACGACTCGAAAGAGAGTCGAAGGATCTGTTCCCTGCTTGTAGATGCATCGAAACATTATTGACGCTTTCTCAAATCAACATCAATACCATCGAAAGGTTCGTCTCTGCACCGCCTCTCAAAAGCATCAACTTGCTTTCTTGCCACGTCTTTCAACACTTTATCAAGCGTGAATGAAATTATTGGATTAGACACCTGTATCTCCACATCAAATTTAACATTGCACGATGCACGATTTGGCGGCTCTTCTGGAACCTCTATGTTGCCAGCATCGCCAAAACTAAATGCATTGCATTGATGACTTGGAACAACGCTCAATCTCCATCGGCTTTTTAAAGAATCCAACAAATTACTCTGTATACTCTTTGCTTCGACGATCCATACTTGCTCATCACTGTTCTCTCCAACACAGCTCGGCGGTATCATTCTCACTCTAGAAACATACCGTTCTTCCAACACAGTACCCAAAGCAGACGAAGAACCCAGTGGCAATCCCACTCTCAATACTGCATCCATCATTGTTCCACAGGGAGATACTCGTAATATTTTGGATTCGAGGCAATATGGAAGGAAATGTTGATACTGATCCACGTTGTTGATGATTTGATACAAATGTTGAGGATGGATTTCGGACAAGATAGATTGATGAGAGTGGTGATGGGTGGTTGCCAGTCTACGATGGATGACCGATGAAGTCAGGAAGGGAAACTGGAAAATATTGATGCGATGTACTACTGAGGTGGCGAGACGACAAGAAACCATTGGCGGCATAATTGGAGAGATATTAATTGTGATGGTGCTGCAATGACTCCTCGAGAGTGAACGATTCGAGATCACGGAGGGTACTTGTATTGCCTTTTTCGACGAAGGGTAATGTATAATGTTGCTGACGGGCCATGCCATTAATGGCACCTGGTGTTGTCTGGGGGGTGGCATTGTAGAGGCATTGTAGCATGATAGGCTTTGTCGAGGTACACGGACAACCACGAATTGGTCTACGCCACCGCGTGGCCCCGCTGCATCGTTCAGTTAACGTTCATGTAGGGGTAACGAGTGGGTACAAGTTAAAATCTACTTTCGAGCCTGAAATGTCAGACATCTTTGGCCTACTGGTGTGACCGCAATATCAACCCTTTTGGTCCCGGCTGATATTGCACAACCCTTTGGGACTATCTCGAGGGCTTAAGTCCAGCTCGACAAGTCCTCAGAATCAAGGGAAGGCAGCTGCAATGGCAATACAAAAACAGGCATAAGGCTCGAAAGTCCACCCCGTAGAACTCGGTACATTTTCTACGGGGAAATAATGTCAGGTATCGAGAGCCCTCATAATTCACAAAAAATCAGCCAGAACGCACAGTTCGAATAATATTCTACCGTATGGTAAAGTAGAGTAAAGTACAGACAGACTGTCTGACATTTCGTGTCCATCAATTTTTGTCGAAACACGTAGATTTGTACGTAGGAATAATACCCCACGTAGATAATGCTTTAAAGTAGACTCGAGGCTCGAAAGTAGATTTTAACTTGTACCGTATAGGACAATACTGTAGCGGTTGCAGAGCTATCATTAGGATTGTTTGAAAGGGTGTAATTTTGCCGCCATAGTTGGGTCCGTAGTCTATACAGTGGTATCGATTCCTCTGAGCACATTCCTTTGCAATGACCTCTCTAGGCACCCTTTCTGCATGACAATAGGTCGTAACTGAATACAATGGGTGCTCTATCGGCACCATAGTAACATACCTACTTACCTGTAAGATGAATCGTGCCGTTTAACCTAGTGTAACCCTCTCAAAATTTACGTTAACGGTCGAGAAAGAATGGTACAATACAATAAAGTTACAATATATGCCGTTCACGAATCACGTTCCATAGATTAGTACGAAACTCTAAATTTTAGCTGGATAAATTTATAACAAAAATAACACACAGTAATAATGAATGCTTTCAAAATATTTCGAACTTTTCAGAGCTGTGAACGGAGATAAGAGGCTTAACATTTTCTTTCCAGCTTTCCCTTGACGAAAGGGAGATTTCGTTGAACAATAACTGACCCTTCCTAGAGTATTGTACTTTACAGTTTAGCGGTACAATACAGTGCCAGACAAGAAGGAAAAGCCACAGAAGAAGGTTCCGATGTTGTGGGCTTGAACGGTCATGAACGATTGATGTATATTTATGGTGAGGAATGGTGTGGTCTCGCATCAACGGAAAAATTGAGCCACATCGGCCAGCAACTGTTCCCTCCGATGGAAATGCAGGGTGTGTATTGCTAATTTGTTTCACGCCGTTTCTCGTTACTAGTGATCAATTGCGATCACTATGTCATGTTGACAAGTCCAACGCTGATGTGATGAATATAATACGATGGACATGAATTCAAAGCCACACGCTGAACAGTGGCAACAGCCATGGCAACCACGTACGCAACAAGCAACGACAAACGCCATGCCTTCAAATAATAACTATCGACCGGATCAAGCCAAAGTTGACCTTTACAAAAATCAGCAGAGTGGTTTTCATCGTGCTCCGCCTCGCCAGCCAGAACAGCAGCAGCAGCAGCAGCAGCAGCAGCAGCAGCAGCAAGATCGTAATCACTCAAGGGGCCGAACTCGTCCGCAGCAAATTGAAACAATCTCAACAGCGACCAACGCAGCGACGCACGACGACAGAAACTTACATTCCAACTCCAACACGCCAAGACGAAAGGGCAATCCACAAAGCCCTCAGCTAGTCCAGCATAGCAATCCGCGCGAACAATCCACACACGTCGACTCAGTGGAGCTTCACAGATCTCGCTCCCGCTCCAACTCGTCGTCGCGTATTCCCAACCTCGGTGGCAGCGTCGATTTATCCACGCCACTGGCTACTCTTAGTACCGTATTGACAACGGCGAAATCGTATCATGCATGCGCTATCAAGAGTTATAGGGTTAACCACAAGCTGTTTAGGGATGCCAAGGATAGGACAGCAAAGGGTGAGTGCGCGGAGAGATGCAATTGAGTTATTGATGTTGTCGCTGGGCATTTATTGACACCGGGCATTTTTCTTTTATGCTACATTTCGAATCAATCACTGAAACAACTGACGCATTGCTACGTCTCTCGACATTTCTGTTCTCAAATCTCCTAACCATTCATTCAAATGATAACATGCGACCCCGAACCATAATACTCCAGCCCAGCAAGCACTTGCGCAAGCCAAAGCAGAGTATGAACACGCCACAACCGCCCAAGGTGAGACGTTGAATGGTTCTGTATTCATCAACACAACAGCTATCACTTCCTGTTGGCATTCTCACATGAACTGCATACCCAAATCCCTTTCATACAACCGTTGCCAATTTTTGTTCAAAGAATACGCTCATTCGGAATTAACCGCGTCCCTGACTACGAAACAACAATGCGAAGCTCACACACTCCAAATAGAAAAGCAAGTACGTAAGCTCGGGCAACAGCTCAAGGGCAAGCGTGTCAAACTAGTAGGCCTTACGCAGAATGTTCAATGGAACGGTAGGTCCGGAGTGATTGTGAAGTTAGTCATTGAGGGAGAAGATTGTGGTCGGTGGAAGGTAAGGTTGGACAAGGAACAGAGGGGCGGGGATCCAGAAGGGATGGATGGAAGGGATTCGTTGAATGGAGAGGCTAGTGGCGACGTGGCTGTAAATGACGCGTGTGGACGACAACGAAATCATGATGAGTATTACATTGAGGATGAAAACGATGAATGCAACAAATCATCTCATCACGTAGTAGCCAAAGCGGAGAATTTGGAGCTGTTGGAGGTTGTAGATCCTATTGGCTTCGTGGGCAGCGCTGCCACCGCAAGCACTGTCAAGACGAGGTCACCAAGAGGCATGGCGGCGTCGGGTGGGTCGAGTGGGAAATCTCGTGATCCATCTACTTCTCGATACGGTGAGGGTTTTGAAGATGATAACTCTACTCCGGCTGTGGTTTCGCCAAACCGTGGGGATTACATTCGCGGCGTAAAGAATGTGCACCGGTCGTCATCATCATATCGCGATGAGAGACCTATGCCGTCACCGCTCAGTCCACCACATATAATGACACAAAGATCGAGTGGAAAGGATATCTCCTCGGCATTTTCGAATATGTTGTTATCGCCAGTATCGTTTGACAATGTGTCCTTTACGCCGATTCCGACAAATTCGTTCGCAAGTCCGACAAATAAGAGTGTGGAGAGGTTGCAGAAATACAATGCTGTTTCTCCTGCTGATGGTTTTGGAGATGGCGGGATCAACAACTCCGATAATTCCGTAGCCGCGTCATTTTTTGAGGAGGGCACGTCACAAGAGCAAATGAATCATTTCGAATGTACTGAACGCGACCACTGCCTCAGTCGTAAAGAGATTGCGTATGATGATTTCCATTGTGTCGATAGCGAGTCTCACCGGGGATACCCCCAAGAGGTTTACAGCACGGATTTGCCCACACTAGTGATTCTTCCGGTAGAAGACGACGAAGAAACTGATTACGGTGCTCCACATTGCATTGGAGTCAAGGGCGCAGGCGTGCCACACATCAATGGGGTGTATCTTCTTGCCAATCAACAAAACGATACATACGAAGATCCTCCTTCATCACCTCTCTATTTCAAAGATGCTCCACCCACTCTTCTGGAAGATGACAGGTATTACGGTGAGATTTACGATCAAAGTATATGTTGGCATTTTTAAGGCCCATTACACTGAATACTTTCATTTTTAGACATGTGCATTCTACGCATAAACTGCCCAGACTCAAATAATCACGTCATTTGGTTCCTCTCCCGGGTGGACGTAGATCCAACCTGCTTGGATGTCAAGTTCAGCGACTGCTATTATTACTGCCGTGTACATCGTGACAATGACAACAATGGTATGGGCAGCCGATGCCCACCGCTCGGCGGATGGAACATACCCAAGGTCCCGCCGGGAATAGCAATTGCGCCATCGACTTCATTTTCATTGGAATCGGAGGGGTATCATGCAAATGAATTGGACGAGGATGGAATTGGAATTTCCCCAATGAGGACAGCAGATCGACATTAGTGGTGGCTTGCTTACATTATATTGCATTATGACTTGCCTCTCTTCTGGACTAGACAATTATCATTTCAGAGAGTACTGTCGTCCTTTACCCTTTACGCTGCGAAAGATAGAATAAATACCCTGAACATTTGCATTTTTATTGACGTAACAAGGACAAACTAGCGTTCGCTATTCATACAGTCGGTAATATATATTTCTGTTCTAAAATAATTCTGTTCTAGAACATTAGTGCATTTAGAACAGCTGAATCGTCGTCGTGAAAATAAAGACAATTTGATTTTAAAATTACTGTTTGCATTTGTCATTTTTCTTTTGAATTATTTCGCTTGCATTGATTTCATTTCGTTTGTCCCCGCCTCAGTTTGTCTCCGCCCCCTCAAAATGGAAGAAGCTCCCATAGAAAAGCTGATCGTAAGGCCCGAGTAGCCCGTCAGCGCGGAGCGGGGTACCGGTCGTTAGACCGGACAGTGACGTGTTACACCCGTAACCCTACGTCAGTAGGGTTACGGTCAGCCTAAACATGGACTCCGAATAATTAGGGCCTATTGCGACGTACGAACCCAGACAAAGTGCGCAGTCCAAATCCATTAGAGTACTATGCCCCCAGGGGGTTAGGGTAAAGGAGAATAATAAATCTAGACCACATGTTATACGGTGTAGCTCAGCAAGACCTAGATGACATATTATACGGTGTAGCAAATGAAAACCTAGAATTTAGAACACGTGAATATTTTTTTTGAAACGACACAATTTTTTAAAACCAAGAAAGTTTTTTTAAATTATCTATTCGATTTTTTCTAGTACAATATTTCAGCTGTTCTAGAACCGAAAAATTCTAGAACGAAAAAAAAATGGCACTGCGTTCGCGAACTTACGTCAAGTCTGAAACAAGATTTCTTTAGTAGGTTGTTTGTGAACCATATGTTCTGCACGAAATTTCTCGTTCAAGCCAGAAGTCAGTGGAGTTGAGGGAAAAGAGCCTCTGTTATGGCAACTAAATTTAAAAGGTCTTATTAATGAGGAAGTACAATAGTGAACTCTGTACTTGTAGGTAGTTTGACCTCCACAAAACAACTGGTACCTACCTCACGTACCATAGTATGAGGATGTGCAAGGGTGAAAGGGGAGTTGATTGACAGACAAAGGAATAAAAATTAAAACTTGTATAGGTTATGGTAGCAATAAGATGTGCCGTAGTTGCATTTATTTGTCTAATAAATAATTATCCCAACATGTTCCTAAAAACAAGTTACTAATTCTGTTCAACGGCTTTCTTTGGATAAGTAAGCCATTTTCCAAGAGTGAGCCGTTGTAAGCGGAAACGGCTTACTCTCGAGAAAACGGCTTACTTTTGAAAATAAGCCATTTTCTGAAGAGTAAGCCATTTCAATACAAAACGGCTTACTCTTCAGAAAATGGCACACTTTCAAGCTTTCTTGTAAAAAAATTATTGATTCCCATGTCGTTAGGCTTAATCTTAACAGAAAGACTTACTTTCAAGACTAAGCCATTTTTCTAAAGTGAGCCGATTTGGATCGAAAAGGCTTACTAATGAGAAATGGCTTACTTTAAAGATTACGCCATTTTCCCAAAGTAAGCCGTTTGGCTTAAACACGAATAAGCTTCGCTATGGGAACTGGTACTTTCTGGGACTCCTTCCATTCCCGCATGATACGAAAAGAACCTCAACTTCTAACCAACTCTAGAGGTATGTCTATGTAGGTAGGTACGAGACATTCTTATATGCCTGAGATGATACCATTTGGCACAGCGTACAAGAATTCTGAAAATGCGGTAATTACCTCCCGGCGCACAACCCCGCTCAGTGTTGGTCTACGTGATTAAATTATGAAATCTAAGCCAAAATTCTTTAGATGGCAAATGAGTTTGACAAAAATGCTTATTTCCCTTAACTCCAGTGAATTTCTACTCTATCTCAATCAACAATGTATCTCATTGAATCATGAGTTTACTAGATGACAAAAGCAAAGTAAATTAACTTTCTGAAATATGTCGTACAATCATGTTATGCATGCATCTGGCTCTAATGCTTCTGCTTCTTCTTGCTCTTCAAATTGCTCTCGGGATCGCTTGATTCGTTTAGCAACAACCAGAAATAAACCAAGAATAACGACAAAACCAATGACAAGGGGGACCCAGAGCGCAGCCCCAGGACCAGAAACATCTGGGCACTCTGTAGATCCTAAGTAGGATGCACTGGGACAATGAACACATCCACCCAACGAGCTTTGTCGACCAGTGTTAGAGTAGTATCGGATAGGGCAAAGAAGTCCATTGCATCCATACTTCTCAACATCTCCGCGGTTCCAGTTAGAGTTTGAGCAAACCAAAGAATCAATTGATGTCAGTTGATTGTCGGACAAGTCTACTTCCACCTGTCTAGATACCGGAACGTTCTCGAGAAAAGACGATGGAATAAGACCTGAGAGTTGATTGTGTGACATATCCAATAACTTAATGGTGCGAGGAAAATTAATGTCGTCTAGGTTCCCGGTGAATTGGTTGTCATTTATAATCAGTGTTTCAAGGTACGGTAGCTTTTCGAACCTTGGAATGGGCCCGGCTGGTGAAATTGAAACATGTCAAGTAAGACAAAGGCGAAGTCTTCAAGTGAGAATGTTTATTTCTTGTCGCCACTCACTGAAATCGTTGTGACCGATAATTAAACTAGTAAGGGTCTTGATTTCCAATAGCTCGTCTGGGAATGGACCAGAAAGGCGATTGCTTCTCAAACTTAGACGCCGTAAAGACGGTGCACTTGCAATGCCATCAACAGCGGTGAGTCCAACAGCGTCCAAATTTAGATCAGTAAGACGAAGAGAGTCTTCAAGCCAGTGGAAATTGAATGAACTGAGGGGATTGGAGTTTAGATGAAGATTGTTAAGGTTGGGAAGAAGTTGAAATAGTTCCTGCGGTGGCGTTCCAAGAATGTTGTTTGAACCTAGGTTAATGGATTTCACAGTTTTGGTTCCGTTGTGACATTCGATGCCTTGCCAGCGACAATGGCTTAGACGATTATCCATCCAGTGGTTGTTGCTATTCCAGTAATCCCTGAATCAGAAAGAAGAGAGCACAATAAGTAAGATCCTGCTCTTCGCAAGTCAAAGTTATATCTAATGCACGCTCACCCCCCACATTGATGATAAAACTTGGAAAGGGCCTCAGACTCTTGAACAATGTCATATGGAAGCAACTCTAAAGCTTCAACAGGTATTTGAGATTCCGTACTGTTACACGATGTGGCACCGAGGTACAGACTGCCTGGGCAGATTTCGCAGCCATTTACTTCTGAATCTTGTCTTCCAATCGCATTATAAGTGCCGGAAGGGCATAGTATGGCATCGCACCCAAATTGTTTGAAGACTCCTCCTCTAGATCTGTCACAGAGTTCTGAATCAATAGTTGAAAACTGATTCTCTTGAAGATATATTGTATCAAAATGAGATAGGATAGAGGGAACCTCTCCAGTTAAAAAGTTTTGACTAAGATCCAAATAATCGAAGAAAAGTGGGTTTACACCACTCAAGAACTCAGCGGGCACTGTTCCACTGAAAAGATTGCTAGACAGATCCAAACGTCGCAGGTCCCGAAGTGCCTCGAATGACAGGAGATGTCCTCGCAGCGATTGGCTGGACAGATCAAGAAAAGTGAGGCTTTCTAGCGTTCCGATCTCACTAGGAAGAGTTCCCGTGAGATCGTTGTCTTCGAGATTGAGGTGAACAAGGTTTTTGAGCTCGCCAAAAGACTTTGGAATGGAACCTTGCAAATTACTGGAAGAACACGAGAGCAGTTTGAGCTCTTTTAAGTCCCCAATATTCGACGGAATCGACGATCGAAAGGCGTTCGACCCCATGAAAAGCTGTTGCAGTGTCGAAATCTGGAACACCTCCAGAGGGATATCTCCCCTGAAATCGTTCCTGGATATATCAAGCGATAACAATGCAGGTGCATTCTGAATACCATCAAGTTTGAATAAACCGGTGTCGCTCAGATCACAACTTGTAAGCTTTATTGCGTATTTGATGGACGAGAAACTGAACCTTAAATCGTTCGAGTCGAGTGCTCTTCACATTCAGTTGCAGAAGAGGTTGGTTGGATAACGAAGTCAATGAAGCAGCACTTGATACGAAATTGTGTTATGAACTCACAACGTCTCGAGATTCGGGAGGAAAAAGATGTTGGGTGGGAACACACCCTTCAAATTGTTCCCGCTAAGAACAATCGACTTAACAGAATTCTCGTCATTGCATTCTATACCGTACCAAGTACAAATGCTCTCAGAGCTCATCCAATTGTCATTGTGGAACCAATCCTCACCTCCACATGATTGATATATTAACTTTAACTTGTCGACGTCGTTTTCAGAAAGACTAATTCCAGCGCTAGCGGCACCTGCCGACATAGATATGGGTTGTTTGGTGGGTGTTGTTCCAGGACAAAATGTTGTCCCCCAATACACAGCACGTGGGCAGTGTGCACAATATTCGTTGTCCGATTCTTGACGACCTGATTGACTGTACGTCGTTGGTGCACACAGAACCTTCGCACAGTCGTCTCCACACATGCCAGCTTTGAAAGGAGAAGGCGAGATTTCGTGAGTTGAGGATTAGGTAACAATCTATCAAGTTTGACGGGAAGAGAACAGCACAGAGAATACCTGCGACGCCAGTAATTTGGTTGTCCGAAAAATCAAGATTTATCAAAGGAAGGCGAGACAGTGATGCCGGTAACTCTCCTTTCAGAGAGTTCGATGAGAGATCAAGCTTAATGAACTCATTGGTGTCTACGGTTGCAAGGAGGTCAGACGGAACAGTTGAAAGTAATTTGTTGTGGCTCAAATCCAATGATTGCAGCAGCGATAACTTCGCAAAGCTAGGGAGTGTCCCTGTTAGCCCTCCTCCTAAACTTATTTGATCCGATAAGTCAATATCTCTAAGCCCTGTCAATCCTGATACTTCAGGTGGGATTTCTCCTGTGAATTGATTTGATTGCATTTGCAAATATTGCAGAGCACTCATCTCACCGATGGAAGTCGGTAGTTCTCCAGAGAAAGAATTATGATGCAAGGAAAGGAGAATCATTTTCTTCAACGCGAAACCAATCTCACTTGGCAATGTGCCATCAAAGTTATTGAATGAGAGATCTAAGCGTTCCAAATAGCTTAATTGAAGCACTTTCTTGGGGAAGTCTCCTCTCAAGTCATTGGAACTCGCATACAATTCAAGTAGTTTATTCAAATTTTCGATGCCATCTAGTGACTCAGTTTTTGTATTGGTGACATCAAGTGATACCAGTGCTGGCGAGCCCTCAACTTGCGTGAAATCAAAACTTACATCATTTCCCTCCTGAAATTTGGCAATAAACACATTGATGCATTAGCTTAAATGAGCACGGAGAAGACGTTCAACTTTACATGGTCGCACCAGCGCCAAACTGTTCAATCCCGGAAGTGCTTCGAATACCTCTTTTAGTGGAAATGTCCCGGATAGTCCGTTCTACAAATTGCCACAGGATTTAAGGGGAATGTTCGTACGCAAAACAAAAGGCATGGAAACGCAAAAACTCACCGATCGTAATGAGATATCTGTAACAGTGCCATCATCAGAACATGTAATGCCCTCCCATTTGCACACCGAAACACTATCCAACAACCAACTAGTACGAGATAACCAGTTGGGACCGTTGCATGAAGAATAAATCAATTCGATTGCATCTTTTTCTGACATTTGCGATTTTTCAGTTCCACACGAAACACTGCCAAAATACTGAACACCACTGCTTTCGTTACATTTCACACACGGGTCGTGAGATGTCGCGCGGCCAAGCGAGTTGTAGGTGCCAGGAGCACACAGGATTCCATCACAACCAAGTTCTTCCACATCAGTCCCTTCAAGTGCAACGTCACAAATCTCTTGGATGCTCGAGATATGATTCTGCTGCAGGTACACTTTAGTGGCAATCGTGCGTAGGCCGATTGGGAAAGAGGAAACAAGGAGGTTGTCCGACAAATCGGCGTATTCAAACGTTTCGGGGTCTACCGCAGCAAGAAAGAAGCCGGGTACGGGCCCACTGAGAGAATTCGTGCTCAAGTCTATACGTGTCAAAAACGGCGACTCGGCAAACTCTCTCAGCGGCCCTTCAAGACCGATACTTTCAGCGCTTTTTTGACCAGACAAGTCCAATGAAGTCAAACTTGCCAGCATATTGAAAGAGGAAGGAATAGTTCCAACAATGTTATTGTTTTTCAGCCGAAGAGTCGAGAGAGAAGTTAGGTACGAAAATTCTGGGGGAAGATTGCCTCCTAATCTGTTGTTTGATGCTGAGAGCAGCACCAGATCACTCAAGAGATGGATTGAATTATCAATTGCTCCAGATAGACCACAATCATCCATCGTGAGCATCTTTAATTTTTTCAAAGAGAAAATCTCAACAGGGATGGTAGAACCGTCGAAAGGGTTTGAGTCCAAGTACAGCTCCGTTAGTGCTGGAGCATTTTCAAGTCCCAGAACCGCCGACAGACCAGTGGAGCTCAAATCTAACACCTCAAGGTTAATTGCTTTATGAATTTCGCTAAAAAAATCCACTGAATCTGCCTTCGTTGAAAACAAGTCGTTGTCTTTCAACACTAATGTTTTCAGCAATGTCAACTGAAATAGGGATTTCGATACACGACCTTTCAGATTGTTGGATCGTAAGTCTAATGATTCGACTAACTTCGTACCCAGAGCACAATCGACCCCGTACCAATCGCAAACAGAAATAGTCTCGTGCATAATCCATCCATTGTTGTTCTTCCATGATTGGCCTTCCGTGTTTTCATACAATTGCATAAGAATAGTTTTTTGATCATCTTCCGTGATTGCCTCTTCGTCAATACTTGACTGTTTCACGGGCGATGGCGATGGTCCGGACCCACTTAAAAGCGATTCATTGCTGCACATAATGGCACCCCAATACTTAGTCCCCTCACAAGATCGACATTCTTCCCCTGCCTCTTCTTGTCTTCCAGTTCCAGGATAATATTTCCCCGGGGGGCAGAGCACAGCGTCGCACCCGAAGGCAGCAATTGCACCACTTCTACTAGAATCGCACAGTTCTTTCTCATCTAAGCCAGTAATCATATTGTCTTGAATCGCGATCGCGTCGGAATCAAATCGTACCAAAGTCGAGGGCAAAGTCCCCTCAATTCTATTTGAGTTCAACATGGCTCCTTCAAATACTAGCGGATCGGCCGACTTTAAGAAGTTAGTCGGGACGGTGCCTCCAATACTGTTACGACTGAGATCCAATCTTCTCAAGTTATCGCATTGTGAAAACGAGGGCAACTCTCCCGTTAATCCAATAGAACCATCTTTATTAAGGCCACTTTGACTGCTCAAGTCCAAAATCTCCAGTAATTTAGCAACTCCACTGCCATCACATCTCAGTCCCTGAGGAATAGAGCCATAAAATTGGTTCCCACGTAAACTCAAATGGCGCAATTTTTCCAACCGTCCGAACCCCTCCAACTCACCGATCAATTGGTTCCCACTGGCAGAAAATACACGTAAATTATTCATTTGTATATTGGTGGGTATACTCCCGCGCATCATATTGTCGTCCAAAACCCATCTTTCTAATGATCCAAAAACACTCCATTCCTTCTCAGCGAGAGAAGATTGAATCGAACATCCTGAGAGGTACAAATCGTTTAAGAACGGATAAGATACTGCTTTTTCTATAATGGGCGAGGCAGATTGATCCGGATTGATAATATACGATGGAGAGTAGAGAGTGGACAATTGTCCTGATAGTACATCCGTGTTGCTCAGATCAATGTATTGGAGGGAAGATGTCACGGATGATACAGATGAGAATGATGATAGATCATCAAAAAGCACTCCCTCCCACAATGCTATATCCACCCCATCTCCAACATTCGAATCAATGCTGTTCCCATCCAATCTCAACACCTTCAAAAACGGCATGCGCAGCAAAGCACGCAACGGCACACTCCCCTTGAGATTGTTGTTGCTCAATTCAATTTTAGATACGTAATCTTCATCAGTGCAAGTGATTCCGAACCAAGTACAATGCGATGCATCGCCGAGCCAAGAGGTGGATACGGTCCATGTCGAGCCGGAGGTGGATTGATAGAGTGCTGTTAGTATTTGGAGTTCGATAGACTGGCTATCGTTCAGTAACAATCGTGTGGTTTGCGAGAATATGGAGTGTGCAGGCCATGTGCCGACGCAGTATTTACAATGGAATGCGAAGATTGTGTAGATGAACAATGTGAAAGTGGCCATTGTGAATGGTTTCTCGGAAGTTGAATCTAGCACCTGTGTTTATGGTCTTGTCTATTATTTTGTCCGCTCACTATTCATTGCTTGTTAAAAATAGGTCAAATGAAATACGAAATGACGAAACCAATGAGCACCATCTCGTGAAACGTTGTATGAAGAAACATCAAATTGGTAGGAAAAGTGAGAGCCCCAAGACTCGCTCAGAAGAAACACAAGGCAGACGTTCACGAGTCTTCGCGGGGCAGATGTGCAAAAGCAACAAGCTCAAGGGAACAAGCAGAGAGATCCAAAGGTTCTCGCAACACGTTCCTGCGACATCAAAGAAACGGGGCGTTGTGGGAATAATTACCTCTATACTTCGACCTTCGTTTTTCGTTCGCTTTTCGCTGTGTTCTTTCCGTTGTTTTTGATGTGATGGGATGAGATGGGCGTATCGTGTCTGTGCGTTGAAGAGATTCGTGGAGGCAGGAGTTAAAGGGGTCATTCAACCTGGGTGGGCGTTTGGCCTGACTTTGGCGTTGAGTTGTCTCATGATCTTTCAGGGGTATGGTAGAGCTTTATTTAAGTTCGCATTTTTCTACCAACCGTACATATGGCACATAGTCCAGCGACGCCGATATTGGGGTGATGGACAGACGAGCCCGGCAGCAGCTGACACGGACCAAGAATAAGAGGCTTCCAGCTCTCCTCATTCCGTGTTGGGTACTGCTGCAACCCGGGTGTAGCAATGCAACGACGGGTTGATTGTTGCAATGATTAGGTAGATTAAGCCCTTGCCAACAGATTTTTTCCCTCTCTCTTTCTGGTACTCGAGATTTCTGGCGGAAGCGTTCGATTCGGTCGGGGGGCGGCTGTTGGGAGACGGAGGACCACCGCGGGAACTGACAGACACCCTGGCAATTGTCTCGCAATCGCAGGAGGATGATCAACCCCCTCATGCTCGCGACCTCTCACGACGGGGATACGAATGGTCGTGACCCATGCTAGGCTATAAATTACTTTTACTCCGTTTCTTTTTCTCGGAGGCAATAAGTAAGAGGAAAATGAAATTCCTGGTAATTAGCAGTAATTTCTTCAATTACTTAAGTAAAAGAAATTGATTCAGTCCCACGAGCGCCATTTTGGTGGAGTAAAGGTAACTTGGTAAAGGTAAAGTAAAAGTAACAACTATGTACTACTACGCACATACATAGTGTACATATGTATATAAGACAGCTAAGTACAAAAGGAGCACTCCTGCTCTGTCTGTTGTCCGTGTGACGGATGAAAATGACATCACAGTTGGAGTAAAATTTTTTTTTACAACCTTACATCGTTTGAAAGATCCTTTTCTGAGCTTTCGAATGTTGTTCTTATTTTGTTTGTTTGGGCAGTTTTTTTGCAAGTTATTGTCAGTTGAATGCAACAGATTGGAACGATCCAATCCATTCATTCTTGTAGAAAATTGGTATGTTTCTACAGCACTACAATAGAGGTACTTCATTTACTCCAAAGTTCTTTTTTTTAATTTACTCGAAATAAGTTTTTTGGAATCAACTGTCTGGCCGGCTGGGTATCATGATACCTCTAGGATACATAGTGCTCCTATTGTTTCTAGCTGTCATAATATATATACATTATATGCACTTATTAATAGAGGATGGGTGGCAGTTGCCCACAGACACTTCATTTCCAACATAGATAGGATGCATACACAAAACAATACACAAGTTATCTTAATAAAATCTAACTGTATTCATCATCACTCTCACTATCGCACTCCCCTCCTTTTAGGTAGCATTTAACTTCTTTGATGTCCTTGTAGTATTACACCACCCCTTCCTAGAAATTGTAATCATCCTTCTCCCATCCATCAAATTTATCCAACTGATCCTCTGGGCTCTTTTTCAAGTCTAACCCTTGATAGGTTGCCCAAATCATGTAGGTGTTCTTGCCACGTTTCTTCTGGAATAACATCCAGTCTGGATGTGCCTCACAAATACGATAGCCATTATTGCAATCAAGCCAATGGATGCCACCGTATTTTCTCACCATCTTGGCTTCCAAAGCATCATCTCCATTTGGACCAACGTGCACCTTTTCCCAGCTCTAAAATACGTGCTGTCTTTTTAGGAACCTCTGCCGCCGATGCAACAATCTCAGCAAAGTGCTGATCAAGCTTCAAACTCTCAAAGTTCTTCATCAGTCCAAGTTTTACCAGCAGCACATATCTTGGTCTCATGATGCCTTGCCTTTTGTTGCATAGCAGCACCATAAATAAGAGCAGACTTCTTTGCCTTTTCAGTACTCAAGCTAGCTTGCTGCCCAGACTTAGCTTCTTTTACAAGCTTCCAATGGCATTCGGCACTGCCAATGCCAAGGTTCTTTGAAGTGACCAAGTAACCAAGTCTTCCAAGGACTTCAGTTTGAGTCAGGGAATAGGTTTTATGCCAATCATGGGCAAATATTGCAGGGTTTGCTGCAATCAACCATATATTGGGATCAGCATACCTGTCCGTGCATAGAGTGAAGTCAGAATACTGAGTCCAAATCTTGTGAACCAGTTCAGCCCTCCTTTGACTGCGTTCTGATCCAACCAACATCTCAGGAAGGAGAAGCTTTGATATTAGACTAACAACAGCATCATCATGCTGCTTTGTTCTATTTTCAATTACATACTGGATGATAGTTGAGTTAGGAGAAAGAAGATGGCCTGCTAAGGCGGAGGTATGCTTCATCATAGATGCACGATGATTCCTCATTCTCATTACATTAGATGACATGTTATCACCTGACCATCTAGAATGTTCCTGTCGTGAAATAAATATTATTGAGGCACTCGAGTAATGGTTTTGAGCAACTTGAGGTTAAACGAAACTTACCTCCACAACAGCATCCTCATTCTCATTGCCACTCCCGTCCCCGCTCCAGTCATCACTCCCATCATCATCGCCATCAACCACACCACCAAGAATATCTTCATCATCCATATCTGAATCAACACTCTCATCCACATCATCACTAGCAAAGTCCGTATCATCTTGAATAATCTCCTTGATCCCATCTGGCAGTTTACTCCAGTACTCTTCTGCATGTGCCATATAGAGAGGAGTCACTCGGTCAACCTGCATAAGAAACAAGAGCAGTTTGTCCATTGCTGCCACCTTCTGGTCTGCCAAACAAAGGATTCGGAGCTGAGGATAAAGGGTATGACACATATGGAATAGGTAAACCCAAAACTCATCGTTTAATACAACCCTGGAAAGGTCTCCAAATGCTGCAAGTGCTCAGAACTGAGGTGATGTTACCGTGGCCTGCAATGCAGGTTTCAAACGAAGGAGACGCAGCAAGGCAATGTGATAACCAGCCATTCTGTTATTAAAAGCAAATGGAGACTTAGATCATTGTGAGAAAATGTAAACAGATGTCAATGTAACGTATCGACAGTCAGAGGGTTTGATAAACCCGATATGAACCCCACGATAGTGCTTCTTAGAGAAACCCTTGAACATTGCAGCAGGACTGTGCCTTGTGCTACCAAAGACGTTTCTGAGTCTTTTTGCCAAGTTGGCAAGATCAAAGTATTCAGGTACTTTCTTGAAGACATCATCGAAGAAGAGAGGTGTGGTGTGTTCTGGTGCTGGTGCAGATGTGATTCTTGGAAACCTTTTCTTGAGGCTGTGCCCAGCCTTTTGAACATTGCTTATTCCATCAAAGTAAACCAAGTCCACAACTCCTGTGTGTTTGTTGCCCTGTACAAGAAGAACAAATGCAATTAGTAAATGGTGTAATAAAAATATATACACCAATGTATACTCACATAGGCATCTGGCGTATCTTAAAGCATGCTAATGAGAGGCAAGAAGAGTCCTGCAATATACATGGCATCTTTTGTGCCACCCTTTGCACAATGTTCGGTGCAGTCAAACACATCCAACATAGCAAATGAATTGTGGACTCCGGCTCCCAAGGCATTGACCATAGGCACAGTCTTGATTGTTGCCCCGTCTCCAAACAAAGAGATTCCAAATGTCTTGGAATCCCGCAGAAGGGATGAACTGTAGCCCAGTTGACATCGTACAGCTTGTTGAGTAGCTCTCCTCCCAGTTTGCACGCACTGGGTGACTTGTAAGATGAAGGGAGCCACCTAGCATTATTCAAAATTTTAGCAAACTTTGGTTCAACCCCAAAGTAATGTCATAGAGCTTGCTATGGACCAAATCAGCAATGGCAACATCCATCTCATGTCTTGTGAAAAACAGTGAGGATGTGTGAGTTAAAATGGGAAAAGTAAGAAGAATATACTTCAAGTGTAGAAAAATGTTGGGGGCAATTATCTTACTTGAGTCACAAAGCCAACACATGTAACAAGTTATTACATATCCTTTTGAGGTAGAATAAACAATTCAATAATGGAAATTTTAGTATTAATATTTCACTGAACTGAATGGCAACTATGATAGTGCATCTACGTGTTGAATTGGAATAAACCCCTGAGCATCTTCCTCATACAAGCATGCTGGTACATGATGGGGTGGTGTGTAGTCCCTTCACCTAGTGTTGCATGATCTAGCAAGTATTTCAGGGCATACTTGGGTTCTTGAACTTTGAAACCATCAATGTTGAAAAGTACGTTCATTGTTTTTACAAAGAAAAATTCGTTGCTGCAAGTGCTACTTTTAGTATTGTTTGAATGTGTTTAATTGAATTCTTTGCATCCAATCATTGCAAATTGTTGATATCATGCATTTTACTAGTAAAGTTGTGCACAAAGTTACATGCACCATTGTACAACATGAATGCTGCTTTGATGACTGTTAAACTACAGCAATGAATGAAATAGAACTCAATACTGCTATGCATGGTTTTAATATTACATGGGGATTCTACAAAATGGTAAATGAGTCAATGAAGTAAAATGAAGTACTTTGTTTTTGTCAATTAGGCACTGGCATGTTTGTGTAGTACCTATTACTATGTCTGAAGTGACACTTGGAAGATAATCCAAAATATTTTGATCCCATAGCTTCCAAATGATTTTTGGTCAAAGATAAGAAATGGTAATAAATTGACCTAACCTAAAATGTGGATTATAAGTACCACCAGTGTATAAGCACCAAATCTCTGATTTTCAGAATATTTGCATTTTTACAGTGTTTTAGCATGTCAATTAGTCCTAAAAGTATCTGGAATAATTTCTCCTTGTCACCACCAACATGCCAATATGTACAGGTCCTCGTAATTCAGGATAGTTGCGGAGTAATGGCAAAAAGCGTAAAACTCACATCTCTACCGGGCACAACAAAGGAGAGAGGTGAGTTTCGTCGTGGAAAGGATTGTTCTTGTGGGTTTTTTGCCCAACAGTAACGGGTGCATCCGTGCGAATCATCCTTTTGTTGCGCGTGGTTCTTAACCGTGATGATTTGGGTGTTGGCGTCCACCTCAGTCTGCACTCCTTTGTGCGCCACCAACTTGCATGCTACACCATGAACAAAGACGGATCTGATGGGTGCCGTGTTTGTTTCGTGGCAAGGGAGTACGTTGCAGGTGATAATGACATCCGATTGGATGGTGCAGTAGTGAAGATTACCGATGTCTTCACCGCCGAGAATAAGAAGCGCGCCATACCGCGGCTCTTCTTTCACAACTGCGGTTACACCTATGCTGTTGTCCTTTTTTACGCAAAATAATGTTAACAACAATAAATTAATGTTTTAATTTAGTCACTGCTATCTGTCTTTACTGTACACTTTGAAAAGATAAATGAATAATTTGTTTAGACAGTTAGAACCATTCATAATCCTTTTTCATCCATGTGTTTCTCGTAGCTTGGCTGGGAATGGTGTTGTATGCCTCCAATACCCATTCCGCCACGATTTTTTGGGATGGCTCCTTAGCAACACCATTTACCATCCCTTCTCCATCAAGCATCCAATCCTCCCATTTTTCCCTCATCGTGGTCTTGATCGACTTGTTGATGCTGACGTCCACGTCCCACCGAGATATGAATCACCTCAATCCCAAGCGATTGAATTTGATTGACGACATCTCCCATAATGTGCAGGAGATATGTATCAAGCATGAGCGTAGGCACAACACCAGGTGCCTTCATGGTTTTCCAAGGGACAAGGACCAGATCAATCCACTTCATCATGGAGGCCTCGTCCATCCACGCTTTTGGCTGTCACAAGTAATGCTCGTCGGCGGGGTACGTTGCGAATTCAGATTCTGCGATGCGGCTGTTCGGCCCACCCTTAAAAATCAGCATGGGTGGCAACATATTCGCGCCAGCGTCAAGTGTGGTGACAAGAGTGTCATATTCAGTGTCCGTGGTTGAAGCACGTACATCGACGGTCCTTGCACCCCTGTTTTCAAGTGTCTTGTTTGAATGGAAGGAGTATGGGATAGGGGTCTGATCCATGTTGATGATGTCACATGGATCTTTCCCTTCGAGCTTTGTCCACATGAACTTGATGAAATGAGAGGCTTCTTCTTGTGTTTTCTTGAAGTGCTTTTGTGCAGTGTGCCTAGCTGCACAATGTGACAGAGTCCAACAGCTGCGTTTCTTGCAGGAAACGATTTTTCTCAAAAAGCCAGGAGCAAGCGAGCCGCCTGTTGACAAATCATACGGGTACTGACCTGTATGCCATTGTGCCTTGCGTGCACAATGAACTTTGACAGATCGCTGTGTATGTTGCTCAGCAAACTTGGGGCACCTGGATGAATCTTGCGTGCCGACCCGTAATGTACACGTCGCTTTTCTCCGAAGCCTCGACTTTCACTATTGCCTTCTTGAAACGGACATAATACGTGTGGTGTGGGACAAGCCTACATGAGAACATGCCACATGACGAGAAACTCCAGTAGCAACGATGGTGTCGATGGCATGGATGAAGTCCCTCTCCTCTTTGATAGGGTACGATTTGCGGCGGGAACGTTCCGCTTCAAACAGAATGACAGAGGAAGAAACCATACTGAATGCAATGAGGAGATTGCGAAGTATGAATTAATGATGATAATTAATTCTTTGTCACTTCTCCGTCATTGCAAAAAGTGCAAGAGTTCCATTTGTTGATGGAGATGGACTTTCATTTGGCGCGATGTAATCGTGGGTGTTGAGTGGGGGGATGAACCATTCAGAGCTTTAGGCCCCCGAGTGTGTTGTGATGTCGCGTGACACAGATACAATATCCCTACCTCGAGGTAACTTTCAAGATACCAATAATTTTTCACCATGTTAAAATCACTAGCTTGTAACACTTTCTAAGCACAACGAAAAGGAATCTTTTAACATTTGTGGGTACTTATAATCCACATTTTACGGTAGCCTAAATGTGATGACTATTTATATCTGTCACAGATTGTTTCACATGTTGAGTGTAAAGAGGTATATTGCAGGAAAGGATCGATGGTACAGACCAGGATTGAGGGAAAGTCTATGCTGTTATCTATTGAAAACCTTTTGTATCATTCTTGGAATTCATGATGCAGCATTTCAACATGGAAACAGAGCATGTCACTTCATTTTAGAAATGGGGAACATTGGTTGTAATGGGAAAACAAGTTTCCATTATAGCAAAAGGTTAAAACCCTGATTTCAAAGGAACACACATTTAGACCCCATTTTTTCTGGATAGAAATGGGATAAGACCCCTATTTATGATAGAGACAATCAATCAGGCCATTTTGTGATGTTTTTGCAATGAAGAAAATCTTCCAGACAAGTTATTATTATCATGAGTAAAAATCATTATCTTGAGCAAAAATCCAAATACCTTAATACAGTGAGTGAAACATCAAATTTGTTGCTATCCCAAATGGTATCCAAAGGTTGTCCTGTGGTGAGTGAAAATCTGACCGTCCTCGTACTGCAAAATGAGTGTTAAAGTTTTTCTGAAAATTTAAGTTGTCCTATCCGTAACTGAAAAATCTGCCAAAATGAGGCCAGAGTGACATTTCTTTCGATGTCATAGTATACCATATCTATACATTCCTTTAAACCCAGTGTATTTGTTCAACTCCCTACATTGTTCAATAGACGACTGAGCACGCAACCATGTACCCTTGAGAAGGGTGAAAGCAATGAACAACCCTCACATCTGTCACTGGAAAGGGTGTTGGTGACCAGTTATTGATGATTTAATTGCCAATGGAGATAGATTGATACCAACATGCATTTGGTGCAACTTGACGCTTTGATTCATGAAACACCAAATTGGTGCCAACAACAACAGCCTGCCTGTTGTGCGGCAACCACAACTTAGAATTGGGAGGAATCACACAGGGGCCGGAAGACCTGAAAGTCAGTTGTCACAAGAATGGGTGTAAAGATGCCATCAAAGATTTCGTGTCCACATAAGCAATATGTTACAAATTACTTCGACATTAAAGAGCGCTCATCCCAATTTCCGATTCCAGAACCGCTGCCGCACCCATCCCACCTCCAACACACATACTCACAACTCCCACCCTATGACCTTCCCTTCTCATCTCCATCAAAAGACTCACAACCAATCTAGCACCTGTACAACCCAGCGGATGGCCTAACGCAATCGCACCTCCATTCGGATTTACTTTCGATGGATCAATTTGCAATGTTTTAATTGAGTAGTACGCTTGGCTCGCAAAGGCCTCATTGATTTCAAACAAATCCACGTCCTCTATTGTTTTATTGTCCATTTTGAGAGCAGATGGAATGGCATAAACGGGGCCCACCCCCATTATTTTTGGTGGCACACCTTGAACTGCATAGGACTTCCACACTCCTAATATAGGAAGGCGCCGTTTTGTCGCTTCCGCACGAGACATTAACAGTACGGCCGCGGCTCCGTCGGTCAATTGAGAAGAGTTACCGGCGGTGGTGCTCCCGTTCTTGGAGAAGGCTGGTTTCAATTTGGCCAATGTTTCGGTAGTGGTGGTAGGTCGTATTCCGTCATCCTTATCGATATTGTCCACGGGAACAATTTCTGTTCGAAATTTACCGGTCCTTTGTGCCGTTGCCGCCTTGAGATGCGAATCTGCCGCAAATTGATCCAACGTCTTCCTATCTAAATCGAATGCCTTGGCAACATTCTCGCTTGTAATCCCCATGGGAATCAAGCAATCCATAGCCTCCTTAGTCTGACTATCCCAATCCACATTGGGCGGGAACTTTTCATACAGTTCACCCATTTTATCATTACTCATACTCTCGACGCCACATCCTATTCCAATATCAATGGATCCGCATCGAATAGCATGGGCAATGTTGGCAATGGCCTGTAGCCCCGAGGAACATTGTCGATTGACCGTGGAGAGAGCGGCGGTGTATGGAATGCCCGACGAGAGCGCCGCCATGCGAAATGCCACGGCGGCAGTGGGAGGGGCGAGGACATTGCCCACGCAAATGTCCTGGATGGAGGAAGGGTGGACTATGTAATCGGTCTCTTTTGCCGCGGTGGGGGCAGTGGTGGCGGTGTGTTGCGGGGGATGTTGGAGCAAGACGCCGCGTAGGACGGCGGCGAGGAGAGAGGACGGGGGAAGGTGGGCGAGTTGGCCATTGGAGCGGGCGCGGCAGAGCGGAGTTCGGATGGCGGAAACGATGACCGGATCGCGAGGATCCATTGTTACGCATATGCTGTGGGTCACTTTTGTGTGCTTAGAGATGTTGGTAGATGTTGGTGCTGTCAGGCCCGATGACGGATGTTGATGTTGAGCTGATGTTGTGTCTGGAAGATATACGCTTTTTAACTACATTGTACTAGGTAGGTGTGTTCACTACAGTTCGCCTCATACAATACAATACTCAAGCAATACAATACGGTACCAGACAATCTATTGTACCTAAGCAAAGCATAAGCATCCTGATGCGATCACAACCTGGCCCACCCATCTGTACCCATAATAGATAACTCCCATAATTAGATTCAGTGGTGGACGAGATCAGACGAGATCTCAGCAGTGGTGCCGGCAACATCGTGAGCTATCGTGAGTTTGGTCCACCTTGGCTTCATCAGGGCAAGAATTGAGCTTTAAGTGACGGCAATATCTTTGTAGGGCATTTTTCTTCGGGCACATGGTTTTTTCGTCGTTCTCGTGTGGATGGTACCATGTACCAAGCGATGCTCTTGAATGCAATGATGATAGAATTATGCTCGATCATGTATTTGCTGATCACATGGCAATGCACAACGTCGTTCGTATTTCATCCGTTGTCGCATTTGCATCGAATTCGTGATTTACAACTCTCATCTGCTTTTATCTCCCTTCAGTTTGCACAGAATCAACGAGATTTACGATCATTTACGAGCCCAGCCAGCCGGACAGAGAATGCACAACACTCCAGCCACACATGCTTAACTCTTCACGAGCAAGCGAAGCGCAATTCTGATATTCATCAGGTACCGTCCCATCAACCGTTCATAGTCGGCCTTCGAAGTCTACCTTTGTTTTGAATGATGATTCTGTCCCGCAGATGTGCCTCTATCGCACTATCCAATCGCCGTCATCGTTGCATCTCCACCCGTTCCACTGATCTGAGAAGCGTTGCTGCCGCTCACAGCCCGGCGTCGTCACTCGTTCGACATGGCGTTGTTGCCTCCGATGGATTGATTCCCGTGTTTTCCAGTTTCGAGCAACAAAAGAATAGATATGCCCATTCGAGGTGGTCTTCCGGCGGCCGGTCTTCCTTTGCCAAGCTATCTAAAGTGAACAAAAAGGGTGCTGACAACAAAGCGAGCGAGGATAGCTTAGGGGCTTCCTCGACTCTAACTTCACACAGCGACGATGTCGACACGTTGGGTGATCCTTCCATATCGGATGATTCGTCACTAGACGACATCACCGATCCATTTACCGATGATCCGATCTTGGAAACAGCCACATATGAGGCGTGGCACGATGCCACACGAGAAAAGTTACGAGACCTGTCTCTATCGACTGACAAAATATTAACCACCCTTCCTAGCAGCAAGTCCGATATCGATTCGATTTTACAACTCATGACACAATGGAAAGAATTTAGTACTGGCATCACACCAGATATGCATGCTCTCAGTCCATTTCGAAAAGAGAATCCTCAATATCCTCCCTCCGAGTTCATGACCTCCGTTACTTTTGAAGCTGCCACCAAGTGTCAAACATTACTCACTCATATCCTTGCGGCGAATAAGGCAACGCCCCAAAATCAAGTCCAAGCTTACAATCTAGCCATGAAAACATGCGCGGCCATCTACCATCCATCCAGCGGGGATAGATCGGAGGACATTTTGGAAGCGTACGGGGAAAAATTCGGTGGCGACATGGATCAAGCACCATCTATTGAGTGCTACAAAGTTGTTTTGGAGGGACATGATAGATCTTGCTCGTCGTATTTTCGAGATGATCCAGATAGCATCATGAAAGAGGGGAGGATAACTCCGGGCGAGAAGGCATGGGAAATATTAAACCTGTTGTCTGGCGTGTCGGCCTGGGGAGATCTTTACCTAAAGCCTGACTTGGAATTCTATTCTCAAACGATATCCGTGATGCGGAATACACTTTTGGATTGGAAGGGGAGGGGACGGAAGTGTATCGAGGATGCACGGTACGACGAGCTCGCGACGAAGTCGTTGAATGTATTCAAGGATATGGAGTCATTGTTCGAAGAGCAACAGACGAAGCTTGGCGAGCTTTCACTTTATGAATGGCACTGCATACTGCGGGCTTACGGAGATGTGATTGCGGTTGTTTCGAGAGTGGGATCACGAAGAGACGAGAGGTACAAACAAACTGTAGAAGATTTGCTTCATAGATTAGAAGAATGCATATCAAAGAACGCCGAGAACATTCTTCTATCCGTGAAAAGAAATAACTCCGATGGTGGCACCTCCCAGGATCTTATGGAAGTTATACAACGAATTATAGAGCAGGCATACACTAACACAATTTCTTCGCGATTAATATCAAACAAAGGCCGTGGTCATTTTGAGGACTTGAACGCTTCGTTGAACAACGAATCGAACTCACAAAAGATATTCGACCGTATGAAGGCTAGATCGATTGCTGCCTCACCAGAAACTCGCTTTCTTTTCCCACCACCCTCACAAAATCATTACGAAGCATTGTTAGAATGTGTCTGCGAATGTCTACACAATCAGTATTCTACTCCCGAGTCAAACATTGTCATGACACGACTAGCTGAATTCCCACACAACAAAGCTGTTCGTCTTTTAGAAGAATTAGAAGAGTTGCATTCTCAAAGTGCAAGTATTCAACCAATAGATGGATCACTTTATAGCAAAGTAGTATGGGCGAATTGCCAAGTGGTGTTTTGGAAGGCTATTCTTGATCGAGTCAAGTATTTCGATGTTGCTGATTTCATTCAGGACATGCTTCAGAAAATAATCGAAAAGCACGAACGAGGTCTCATAACTTTCTCCTCTTACAGTGATGCAACAAAAATGTTCAATGCCACCTTTCGATTTTATTCAAAAAGATCAAAATATAAAGGCGGTGGAATGGGGCGTAGATTGGCTTCTAGAACGTTGCGTTTGTTTAAAGTATTCGAGCATTGGCAAGGTCAGAGTGATGGAATGATCAAACCAGACGAGGTCACATTCAGTTTAATCCTCAGAATACTGCGTGACAATGACTCAATTGGCTCTGCCCAATCATTTTTGTCGCGGATGGAGATGTCTGGGTTCAAGCCAAACGAAAAGCACTACCTTGCAGCAATGCAATCCCGTCCCCGAGTTGGTCCGAACGTGAGTTCTTTCGACTCCCCAGTCAAGGTAGAGTCCATGTTACGGCATGCTAAAGACATTTACGCGAAAGACGGAAGCATGAAACCTACTACAAAGCTTTTCACGGCATGTATATCAGCGTTCGGAGGCAGTCCGAAACACAACAATATATCAAAAATATTGGATCTAACAAATGAATTGAACGACTTGTACGAAAAAACGCACGACGACGCGTTCAAGCCAGACATTATGTTTTACAGTGCGGTCCTTGATGCATTATCAAAAACAAAGGACGATTCTGCGCTGCATCATGCTCTTCGTGTTTTGGAGGATATAGAAACAAAACATGATAGAGGAGATTTGGATTCAGGTCCCAGTCGTTTTGCTTACACCAGTGTTTTACATGCTATCTCAAAATCGTCAATCTCAAATGGTGCAAAAATGGCAGAAGACCTGATTCAAAGGATGATAAAGCGATCAAATGATTTGAACGATAAATCCATCCTTCCTGATAGAGTGACGTACACAGCGCTCCTGCAAGTACTAGCGAATAGTGGGAGGGCCGATGCTACGGAGCGTGCCGAAGAATGGTTTAATGAGATGAAATTGAAGTACAGGAATGGTGACGATTCTATGAGACCCAATAAAATGACATACACTGCGATGATCAACTGCTGGAGTAATCGTCCAGAGGCTCCGCCAGAAAGGGTAGAAAGAATTCTTGCGGAAATGGAAGAAGATTACGAAAGAGGATTTATAGACTCAAAGCCAGATGCATTTGTTTACGGTTCAATCATCAAAGCATGGTCAAAAAGCCGATTGGAAGACAAAGCCAATCGAGCGTGGAAATTATACAATAGGATGAAAGCTAAGTATGAATCAGGAGACATTGAAATGCAGCCAAATGACATCATAGTAAGTTTTGGGGCCTTCGCTACGCTTGTCATCAACGTCTAACCACCTAACTCCATTTATCTTTGCTTCTGTCCTCCGTTTTATATTAAGATCACATCAATCATTGCTACGTGTGGCCACTCAGCATCAAGTAAAGTTGCAAGGACCAATGCATTGAAAGTGTTGATTGAGTGCATTTCAGAGATCAAAAGTAACGATTACATCACTACATCGCCTACGACCTTCTCGACGCTTTTAAAGGCAATTAAATTTAATGTGCCTGATGATGATACTAGGCGACCTCTCGCTTCATCCATCTTTCAGTTATGCTGTCGTGAAGGTCAGTTAGATAACTCTGTTCTTGATGCACTCCAAAGGGTGCAGCCAGAGCTGTATGCTCAGTTGCCTGTTCGTGTGCAAGAAAGATCCTTTGGGATGGAGACTGGTATTCCTCCTAAATGGATGCGTAATGTCAGGAAATAACAACTAACACTGCATTCATGTTTGAATCACCAGAGTATGTCTATGACAAGGACAGAGACAACCATCTGAGTTACACGAATGTTTTCACAATGCTAAGTAAAAATACCGATGCCAATAAAGAATAGTAAAAATATACCATGATACATATTTTTGACAGTAGCCAACTGAAGACTTTTTTCAGCAAGGGAAGTGAGAAGGTCACAAAAAATCACCATAGGATGCACCTAGCTCACATGACACAATGGTGTAAGCATTGTGAAAGTCTCCATTTGTGAAAACACAGGAAGTAGAAATAAAAAGAAAACAGCTCTTTGTTACTGAAGATGACATGTTGCCCTACTTTATCAGGGTCAGTCTCTGTGTATTGCCACCCATTGCGTAACTCATATCACCATAGAATGAATCAATCATTTGTTCAAGTGCAACAACTCATTTCCCTTTCTCCTGAGGGGAGAGCTAGAGCTCTTGCACAAGCATCTCTTCCTCGCCTCCTCTGCCAACACATGAGCTTACAGTTACTCAATCAACATCCATCATGATGACTATGTCTCCTAACTCCATTTTAAGTCACTCTGGCCTCATTCTTATTGTTCTTACTAGTGATGTTGTCATGCCCTTCCAACTACCTGCCCATCGTCACGTTGAGGATGTTTTCAGTGCCTTCACCGATATCAAAGATCTTCCTCCCCTACACCTTTGGATCAATGTCATTGCCATCTGAGATCAAGCTGTCACAAAACACTCTCAGTTTGGATAGGATAAATTCCGATTGTCACAGTATTCATATGCTGCTCATTTTTCAGAAAATCATCCTCATTACAAAATGACAGGGTGTGTTAGTGTTATCTATGACACTTTTGTGTCTCCTCCCTCTTGAGTGTCCCAACCTTGCAAGGCAAGTAACCTTCATTGGGGACCACACCTGCATCTCCAATTACTGCTTCTATCATCCAGAAGCCAGAGGATATATTCATCAACCTTCCTCAAGCAAATCAAACATTAACCCAAAACCAATGCACAGTTCTTCGCTGTGCTATTGAAGACCTCATCCGCATGGGTATCACTGTCTCCAAGACCACCTGCTAATAGTCAGGTGATGAATTCCCATCTTGTGGCGGCAAAAATTCATGTCATGTGTCTTGCTCTTGCTGCCAGGATGAATCTATGATGATCAAACCCAGCGCCTTTACTCACCAGGTACACTGCAACAACTGGCAGGTATCTTATTGGAAAATTACCAGACAGGCTTGATCACACAGATCCTGAAAGTTCTTCTGGAATTCTTTGGTGTTCTTTGTCTTGACACGATCTGTCTTCAACCATAAAGAATTCCAGAAATCCAAAGATCTCAGGCCAAGAATTTTCTGACCAGGCTTAGAAAAGTTTAACTTTCAAAGACTAGTTAGACATTTTGCCTTCAGCAGAAGTGAGGTAAGTTAAAGTGTTAGGTAAGTTACAGTTAGCTATTTTGCCTTTGGCAAAAGTTGGGTAACTTAGAGTCAGTCATTTTGCCTTTGGCAAAAGTTAGGTCAGTTAGAGTTAACCATTAGTTAGCCACTTTGACATCGGCAAAAGTTAGGACAGTTAGAGTTAACCATTAGTTAGCCACTTTGCCCTTGGCAAAAGTTAGAAAAGTTAGAGCTAGCCATTTTGCCTTGAGCTAAAGTTAGGTAAGTTAGAATTGGCTATTTTGCTTTCAGCTAAAGCTGAGTGCTTTAGAGTTAATAATATTTAATCTTCATCAATCAATACAACCTCTTCTGTGGTTTCTCTTTTTTGTTAACTAGATCATCAAGTGTCAAATCTGCAGGCATTTGAAACCCAAGAAATTCTGCAGAATAAGCTCCAAGTTCCAGCACACAAGAGCATTCTCTGTATTTTCCTTCTTCAGTGCAGCAACCTTACATTTCTTGAAGATATTCATTTGCCACCAAATCTGGGTCAATATAAACAGCGAGACATTCATAATTCTTTACACCTGAATTTAATGAAATATCAGTTAGGTAAGTTAAAGTTACTGGAGTTAAATATCATAAAAGTTAGGAAAGTTAGAGTTAGCCGTTTTGCCTCCAAAGTTAGAAAAATTAGAGTTAGCCATTTTGTTTTGGACTAAGGTTAGGTAAGTTAGAGTTAGCCATTTTTGCCTTCAGCAAAAGTAAGGCAAGTTAGAGTTAGCCATTTTGCTGAAGGCAAAAGTTAGGTAAGTTAGACTTCACCATGTTGTCTTTGGCAGAAGTAAGGAAAGTTACAGATAGGACAGCATTGCCTAACTTTTCCTTAACTGTGAAAGTTTGTGTAATTTTTCCCAAGTCTGTTTCTGACACATGCAATACAAATTTGTTCTGTCACAGGAAATACAAGGACTAAGGGTCTCTAAGTGAAAGATCTCAGTGCCCATACTACTGCTATCCTAAGTCATTGTTTTTAAGTACAAGTTGCAAACAAAGTTTTCAGCTTTTTTGTTTGAGAGAGGTTTTGAGCTCCGTTCCTCCCCCATAGGGATGTCACAGACCTTGCTACAGTTGTAAGGTCTAGTTCTCTTTTAGTTTTCTCCGACTAGGACCCATAGTTTTTGTTATGTGTAGGGGTTGTGCTGCGATGCACAGCGTTTTGTGCAAACAGTGTTCTTGATTGATTAATTCCTATGTGTAGCTTGCTTTTTCAAGAGAGTAGTTTTTTGAATCTATAGCAATCAAAGCACTGGTTTTCGCAGAAACTGACCTGTGTCGGAGTTAAGGGAAATAAGCTTTTTTGTCAAACTCATTTGCCATCTAAAGCATTTTGGCTTGGATTTCATAATTTAATCATGTAGACCAACACTGAGCGGGGTTGTGCGATGAGAGGTAATAACAGCCACATTTTCGGAATTCTTGTACGCTGTGCCAAATGGTATCATCTCAGGCATATAAGAATGTCTCGTACCTACCTACATAGACGTACCTCTAGAGTTGGTTATAAAAGTTGAGGTTCTTTTCGTGTCATGCAGGAATGGAGGGCGTCCCACAAAGTACAGGTTCCCATATGGAAGCTTATTTGTGTTTAAGCCGAACGGCTTACTTTGGGAAAATGGCTTAATCTTTAAAGTAAGCCATTTCCCAAGAGTAAGCCGTTTAGATCCAAATCGGCTCACTTTAGAAAAATGGCTTAGTTTTGAAAGTAAGTCTTCCTGTTAAGATTAAGCCTAATTACATGGGAATCAATATTTTTTATGAGAAAGCTTGAAAGTGTGCCATTTTCTGAAGAGTAAGCCGTTTTGGCCTGAAATGGCTTACTCTTCAGAAAATGGCTTATTTTCAAAAGTAAGCCGTTTCTCAAGAGTAAGGCGTTTTTGCTTAAAACTGCATACTCTTGGAAAATGGCTTACTTATCCAAAGAAAGCCGTTGAACAGAATAAGTAACTTGTTTTTAGGAACATGTTGGGATAATTATTTATTAGACAATAATCAATGCAACTACGGCATATCTTATTGCTACCATAACCTATAAACGTTTTAATTTTTATTCCTTCGTCTGCCAATCAACTCCCCTTTCACTCACCCTTGCACATCCTCATACTATGGTACGTGAGGAAGGTACTATACCAGTTGCTTAGTTGCTTTGTGGATGTCAAAGTACCTAGAAATTACAGAGTTCAACTATTGTACCATATTCTTCATTAATAAGCCCTTTTAAATTTAGTTGCCATTAACAGGGCTCTTTTCCCTCAACTCCATCCTGTTGGAACAGAGAATCTTTTCATAAATTTAAGGTATCTCTTCTGCGTAAGGTTATCACTGTTCCAAACGTCCGGTAGGTATTGTACGGTAGGTACCTCGCATCGCGGAGTAAAGTGGAAAGCACACTTCGATTGCTTCAACCACGTCCTCGAATCTTGACACTTCCTAATCCTCACTTGGGACAGGAAAAAAGACCCACGCCCATGATACAATACATAAGAACTCTGTGATCTCAGCTTGTCACGTACGTAGACAGCAGGTTCGTCGACAGCCATGGCAGGCAACTACTACGTCTACGCGAATCTTGCATTTTGTCTGTTTTCACAACAACATTATCATCTATCGAATCCGAGAACAATGCCCACAATAGGATAGACACAACCGGTCTGAGGAATTGTGTTTCCCTTCATGCTCGAGACGAAATGAATAGATGCTGAAGCCTTACAGCAATCCTTCCTCTGCTAGATCGTCGACTCTTTTTGACCCGTTCAACAAAGTAAGTATTGGCGGATCCCGTCTGAATTAAGAATGACGCATAAGCACCAGTGCTCCGTACTACCGTCACTCTGTCTACTGGCAGGACTGCTGATGCCGGCATCGCTTTCCTTCCTGCACCCCCGTTCAAATCGTCATGTTCTACCGAACACCACTCGACATCACGCTCTTCCGTTGTTGAAGCCACACAGCAGGAATGATAAGAATGTCAATCCAGTGCTTTTAAGGCAGGATCTTCGAGAGGAGACACGCGATATTGGAAATGTTCGCTCGAAAGACCACGTAGGTGGCCCAAAAGGCTTAGTGAAATTCGAGTTGGACTCGGAATCCATGACCACTCATAGCATTGATCATGATCATCAGCGGTGTACACAGCTGCCGCAGGTAGAGAAAGAACTAAACGGTTTCTCATCATCATCGTCATCATCGCAATGGATACTCATAGGAGGCACAGTCACCATTTTGGTGGCAGCATATGCTTTGGGGGTAGCAATGAGCCGTGACTTAGGGTTTGATTTGGAGTGGAGGTGAGTTCAAGCTGCTGCAATGATTTATTGACAGCTGGATGTTCGTGTAAGAGCTTTGTTCGGGGAGCGTTGCAAAACGTAAAGCATCATCTCATCGTGAATCTGACAAGAAACTTTTTTGAAATTCATCTTTTATGCAATCACATCTACACAAAACAACATTTTTTGCAGACAACTAATACAAGACCCATCCACCTCCTTCGACATCATATTAAAGTCCATATCACAATTCGACCCACAGAAAGGCATGATTTACTTTTCTGCTTTTTATGTACTGGCAGAAATTTTAGCCATTCCTGCGGTACCTATCTTCACTGCCTCTTCGGGATATTTATTTGGGTTGTTCCCCGGCACCGCAGTGTGTCTTTTCAGCGCGGCCATTGCTGCAAGCGTGAGCTTTGTCATTGGGAGAACTATATTGCGTGGATATGTCGAAGGGATATTGGAAGATAATCCAAAATTTAGGAGTATGGATCGAGCAGTGGAGAAGGAGGGGTTTAAGTTAATGTTGTTGTTGCGACTTTCGCCATTGTTTCCATTTGCATTATCGAATTATTTGTATGGAGCGTCGAGCATACAGTTTTGGCCATACTTTTTCGGGACATTGTTGGGGTTTGCTCCTGGAACACTTGCGTACGTCTATGCGGGCGAGATTGGCAAGGCTTTGACAGATGTCGAGTATAGTGCTAATTCACAACCTTGGTATATCTATGTTGCCGGGATGGTGGTGCTGGGTGGATTGTTGAGAATTGCAGGAGATGTTGCTTCAGAGGTGGTCAATGCCATTGATATAGATGATGCCGAAGGTTCCTAGCGAGTGAGTACCATACATACATACACACAAAATAATACGTAATATCAGACGTTGGATATCCCTTACACGTGTAATCCTTAGTTTATTTGGGATTGCGTACGACACTCCTCGCCGCTCCATCATGATCAAGAGATGATCAATGACCAAACATCAACGACGTCAGCTAACAATTATGCAACACCAACCATGGCGACATAAACTCAAGACTGATGAGGAAGCCTTGTGTCATATCTTGGTAAGAAGAGCGCCTGTGTGCGTGATTCATTGCGATCAATGATCTAAGGCGACAAGAGCGTGTTTTTCATTCGTGAAAAGTGGAAAATCTTTTTACGTTCTTTTCTGTTTCTGCATTTCTTTCGGTGTTATGGCGTGCATCATTCTCTGTTTTGGGAGGTTTAAAGCACATGAGAAATTATGAAAACAGAAGAAAGAATTGCCGTTTGACGACGAGGAGTTTGGTGTTTATTGTTGCAACGAATCGTTTTGGATTTGAGTCGCCATGGGACTGTATTGGGCCATCGTGAATCATAACCATTCGCCTTTTTCGTTACGCTTCCCTTTTAGTGCGCCTGCCGCTTCATTTCCTGAGACGGATGCTGATTATTGTTTTTTTAATCTGAAATAGTTGATTTACACTTATTCAATAGAAACAGATACAAATCAAGAAACTTCGTAAATGAAGACAGTCCGGACAATACACTCTCAAAAGTCCAAACACATTGAAATGAAATCGGAAAGGCTTTTATTCCTTGCCCGTGGAATAGTAGCATTATTCTTTTTATTGTCAATTGGAAGCATTCACGGAGTTGACGCTTCTTCTCTAAACAATGGGGCGTCAGTTCGATCTCATCCAATCGGAAACGTGGCATCGACGATGGCTAACTCACAAATAGACGGCAACAGCAATAGCGGCCAAAGTTTCCTTCCTCCAAATGAAAACGCATCACCCAACAGCAATGGTTCCGCCATCGCTAATCCACATGAAAGTGAAGTTCCATCAGACTTTCCTATTACTGATGAGTCATCTGCACTCGCCGCGAAGTATGCCTCGGCCAATATTGTCACAGGGGATATTCTAACATCGCAAACAAATCGTGTGCAGTCTAGAGGCGCTAGCCCGTCGGGATCCAGCACTAGCAGTGGCGGTGGGTGGTTCGGTAAAATTTTAGGGAAAGGCTCCTCTCCTGCCTCAGATGATGGAAAGAATATCTATGTGGCACATAGAGGGTCGGGTGGACTTCCTCCACCTCCACCTCCACCACCTTTAAGCAAAGAAGTGACCAATCAACAACAACAACAGCAGCAGCAATGGAAGGATGGATCAATCAAGCAGGTACCTCAACACCAGAAACAACAGCAGCAACATCTAAATCCAAATTACAACCCTTACACCTCGACGAATAACTATCCACCCTACAACCCGCCCCCAGCCTACGTCGATCCTGCCACTTACCAAAACCTTCTCTATGAACTCGACGAATCCACTTTACGTGAAATGACACTCACGCATCAACTCCATAACCTTTCCTCCTACGTCGATTCTCTCACTTCCGAATCGGAGAACTTAGTACTAAGAATTGACGTGTTGACGGAACGCCTTGCAGATACCAATGCTGACTTCAACTATGTTCATAATCGCAATTTGGAATTGCAACAAAACTGTACCCAGCTAGCGGAAACGGTGGAGACCCTGAAAGAGGAAATTGCGGGTTACGAAGGTAAAATATCGAGCATGGAAGATGAGAAGAGTGAGAGTGAAAAAATACTCCTCGATCTGAGAGGTGAACTTCGAAGGGTTACCGACGAACTGGAGCAACTGGCATGCTTGGTCGAAACGGAGAGGTTTGAGATGGAGAAGAGTGAATTCTTGCGGGATTTCAAGAGAAAGCAGGGGTTGAAGCGAAGGAAAAAGAAGGGGTTTTGGGCTTGGCTTTTCGGCTTTGAATCAGAGGAAAGAGAAGATGATACTTCAGGAGAGGAACAGGAACGACTCCGCGCGGCACAAGAATTGGCACGATCAACTCTCTTGCACGCATTACAAACTGAACGGGCTAATGTGGAAGAGCTAGAGGCCGCAGTGGTGACATTACAAAGAAATAACTCCGCAATTATGGATGTTGTTCAATCAAGAAATTCTTTGATCAATGAATTGAATGACCGTGTAGCAGTGTTTGAGGAGGATAAGATGGTGTTGAAGGCAGCTCTGAGGCAGTTGCAAAAGGAGATCCGAGAAGAGGGACCCAAGTTGGAGAAGGCGCTAGAGGGGGAGCGAATGGTTCGAGAGGAACTGGAACAGTTGACTCTAAAGTATCAAGAGGAAAGGGAAGAGTGGAAGCAGCGATTTGAGGAAGGAGAAGCCGAGTGGAATCAAACGAAGGAGGAGTTGTTCTTGATTGGAACCTATGTCGATCAATTGGAAGATCGGTTGGCAAACTTTGCCATAGCGAAGAAGGAAATCGAAGCGCGCGAAAAGCGGTGTCAAGAATTGGAGGCCGATGCGCAGAAACACATCGAAGAGGCAGAATCATGGAAAAGTCAGGTTGAAGCATTGACGAGGGAACAGGGCGAGACCAAGCCATTGCTTGAGGATCTGGTTAAGGAGCGGGCGGAAACTCGTGTGAAAGTGGATGGGCTGCTGAATGAGATAAAGGAATTAAACGAGCAGATCGAAGATTGGAAACGCAAGGTGGAAGAAGTAGAACATCATAGTGAAGAGATAAAGAGTCAAAGTGCGAGGCAACTGTTTTTGACTGTAGAAGAAAGTAAGAGAGAGTGGGAAGCTGAAGCGGCGCGACGAATAGAGGAGCAGAAGCAGTTGTGGGGTGTGGCGAAAGCCAAGGAATGGAAAGAGACTTTGGAAGCCGAAAAGGCAGCATGGCAAAGTCAATCTAAGCACGATGTTGAACAGCGCCTGTCTCAAGAGAAGGCTATCTGGGAGGGTATCTTACGGGATCGCCAATCAAGCCTCGAGGCAAACCTTCTGCACGACTGGAATGCCAAGCTGTCTAACCAAAGAGCTGAGTTGGAATCACGTTTTCAGAACGAATTGGAGCGCATAATTGATTCTGAGCGTTCCAACTGGCAAGAGCAAAAGGAGCAAGAAATACACCAGAGGTTAATGGAGGAACGAGCATTGTGTGAGGCATCATTTTTAAAGAAGGCGACTGATTCATCGGCTTTGGAAAATGAGGTTGAAAAGGCTGCTTCGAAAGTTTATCATAAACTGGAGAAAAATGGCTTTTCCTTTGGTACGAGTGAATCTTCGTTGGAACAAATGAAGGATTTTTTTCAGGTAGTGGACAATGTTAAGAATGAAAAAGAAGCTAGAAAAAGTGATGACAGCGATACATCAACTCTAAACACTACAGAAACCCATGATCTGTTGGCGCCAAATGTAACAATGCAGAACACAACTGCAGCAAGAAAGGTGTCGCTGAAAGGACCTTCAAAATCATTGAGTCGAACTGTGCCATTCCGGGCAGTCCGAAAAGCGTTGTCTCGTGCAACAGGCATGCATGGATTGATCACTCCATCATCTGTTCAACTGCGCCAACGCTCCATGCGTGCTCACCGGCGACCACCGAGAAAGTCTCAACAGAAAAAGGATTCTCAAGAAGACGACCCACAATCACAACAAGATGACTGCACAAAAGAGTTGTCACTTCCTCAGGCGTCAACGAACACCAACGTAGATGACCAATTGTGGGATACTGAAGCCGAAAAGACGAGCGAACCTCCCATGGATTTCTCTAATGGTGGCGAAGATTTGTATCAATCGGAAAATTCTGTTTGGAACTGTGATTCAGAAGGGACGGTGGAACTCCTGTCTTCATTGGAACCCCCACCACTGCCAGACTTGGACGATCGGTAATATCTTTTCCAATTCAGGTAATAAATATCAAAGTTTTTGATCTAAGTAAAATGACATACAGACAACGAAACACAAAAATTCAGTGAAACAGCTAAATTTTAATGTTTACTGGCGTGAACTTTTCCCTATCAAAAAGGGCCAAGTATTGAATACCTTCACCGTTCTCTTCTAACAATGAGCAAGGCATCTCTAAAACATCAGAATGTGGCTGAAGGGAGTTAAAAGCGCCTTACCGTTCAATCATCCTGAGTGAGAAGAACGTTGGGTGCAAAGCTGAACGTGTATTTCAAGCATAACTTGCGAAAGCAACGTGGGGTTGTGACCTACTTGTGACCGCAATTCACCGCAATAGCAGGGGAAAACAATTTCAACTTCAAAAACAAGAATCGACGCTTCTATTCTATCACTGTCTTAGGACGACACTTGTCCACCACTTTGTGAACCAAGCCATGAGACTCAAGAGAATACTGGACTATATTAATGATATTATGCACTTGTGATCTATGTTTTTGATGGTTGGGATAGCGTAGTTGATATTGTGGACACTCATGTTCATGAATATATCTACCCTTTGAAGCGTGACTTTTTTGAAAGAATTGATGCGACAGTTGTGGTGTGGTACAATGTCCTTTCTGAAGTCAAGGCAGCTTTTTTAGAGAACAAATTACATAGGGAAGACAATGTATCAAATGAAAGAATCACTTGAAAAAATTAACATTTACCTTGCAAAATGGTAAAGCTAAGACAAGGCCTGCTTATGATTTAAAGCACTATTGTTGAGACGTAATGATGGCTGAAAGGTAATATCTTCACTATCTGGGCTACAGAAGAAAAGTCGAAATCACGCAATACACCGCTCTCTTATTTTAGTAGCAATCTAAACTACTTTTAAACTGGTAGTTCCTATTCAGGTAATATCAGATTGATGCCCTCGAGAGCCACAGCCTGAGATCACCCGTAGTCTGCTCGGTGGCTGACTTATTTCGAATGAGTTGTTTCTTAACGGACTATTGATTTTCAGTGACAAAACAGTGTCTGTTGGTAGATTAGAAGCATTCAGCTTCCTCTTCAAAACTATAATGTGCGTCAATCGCAACAATCACAACGTACATGTTCTTCCTCACTGATTTCATGACTCGGATATGAAAAAGTTTTAGTACCAATGCACCTCGAATACATGAAATTCAGAATGCGTGATGCTTGACAAGAGATGCTCATTCCATGAGCTGGCCGGTGTCGTGGTAGAGATGCCGAGAGCAAAACAACTGCCATTGTGCAAACTAATGCGATTCCGAAATATGCTAGAAAACACGTAGCTGCAAATTGACGTCCTCCACACTTCATTCGCTTCATCTGAAAAGAGGCGAAGGTGTCGAAACAGCGTACGGCAAATGGTTCATATTATGCAAGGCCAATTTGGATGTTCTCAACCTTGCTGCAGAACAAACTCACCTCTACATGAACAAATGCTGTCTTGCTTTCCATTGCCGAACAACCACATATATCACAGCAAGACCTGCCACTAGTGAACCCACAATGACTAAAAATAGAGTTTTGTTTGCATGATAAGGATTGCTGGTATCATCATAACCGTACATGTCGGGAAATGTAAGTTCGGTATTGAAGCAGCCACTAGATTCGTCAGTGGGGGAATCACAGAGACATCTTCCCAGCGGTTCGGAAGTGCTTATGGTCGACTTGGGACGAAAGACACAATCTCCTCTTCCAGCGCAATTTGCAGGGCAAAATAGGTCAGGGCATACCAACGATGCTTTAGGGCACTTGATCCGAAGAGGGCCAGCTCCGTCGTATTGGAAAATTATCGTGTGAACTTGGCCATCATACTCGCATGTTCTCTTCTGGCCGCCAGCGAAAATTTGCACCAGCCCGAGTTGTGTATTACATTTCGTCCGTAGACACAAACTATAATTCCGTGATCCGTCAGTCTCCACACATCGACTATCGGCACCATAATATTCTCTGCAAAGATAAAAAAGAAAATTTAGCGTTTCTGCTGAGCTCGTTCAAAATATAACAAGGTCGTTTTGAATGCCTCACCCTGCGTCCAACTGCTCGTCGGATACAGGTCTGCCATTAAATTCAAGACAGCTCTGCGTGTCAATAAGTGGGATCGGACAAAAGTCAGCGCTTGTGAATAGGTAAGGACGCAGAGATGTCTGCCCTCCAAAATACTGGAATTGAGGAGGAGCCTCATCTAGAAGAGTGGCCGTTTTACCAATCCCTACAAGTTGATAAATATCAACCAGGTCACAATACGTTTTTGCTGTATGGGAGGGATCACAAGTTTGGCTCCCCGATTCATCGGTATTGATAACTCCATTAGAGCCGATAGATATGACTTCGTTACAAAACTGTTCTTCCATCGCATCGGGAACATTACCGTAGCTATCAATACAATCTTCGTCCAAGAATTCACAGCCTGCTCCATGCCCAAATACACTGATCTGAATATATTCGCTCTCATAGTTTGCTCTATACCTTAATGATAGAATGGCGCATTCATCAAGAAACATCAATCATGAACGTTGAAACACAAGACAACAAATCCAAATTACGCGCTCATTTCTCACCATCCAGAGTCTTCGAGCAAAGCAACTGTCAGCGGACTTAATACATTGACGGTCTGCGAAAAAACTGCACCCATAATCTCAGTATAATAGAAGCGTTCGTCCCAGTGAGACCCAAAGCAATCGTCACTGGTAGGTTGATTCTCCAACCTAGCTCCCGTCGCGTTGGGACAATTGAATTGATTTCTCACAATCCGTCTCACCGTTGGCGTTACCACTTCAAATTGAGTCATACCCGACTTTTTATCCACCAACTCTTTCATAACATTCGGCCCAGGCACCCCGACGTAAGCCACTTCTTCTCCGTTGACACACTTGACGGAAGATAGAGTAAACGGTCGCTGAGTTAGGGGAAACCCTGTGATTGGGTGACGGAAATATCGCAGAGAGTCGGAGGTGACTCCTAACACGTGTCCTATTTCGTGCACCGCCACTCCTATGGAATATTGAACTGTGGCTCTGTTGACTTTATCCAACGTAAGCGATGAAGAAGATGACGACGTATCATCATCATCGTCGCCATCGGTTCCATTTCCCGACGCTCCCGTCCACCCATTCCACTTTTCGCTGGCTTGACCATTGTAATTCCCACCCCTTCCACTGCCCACGGCAGCTTCTTTTGCTGCTATGGCATCGGCGACATTAAAGTCGGAGGACACATCTCCCATTCCTCCGAGACAAAAATCAATGCTTCCCGTGATGGGTCTATCATACTATAGTTAGTAGAATATATCAGTTAGAAAAGCAGAGACTAGCCCTACAAAGCGGCACAAAAGGAAAATAAGTTGTACTTTACCTGATCTCTTTGACAAGACAATGCACTGGCCAAGGTACCCATGGCATTATTAATGTAAACCCGTTCGTCATCACCACCATCCTTGCCGTCATTATCCATGGCATCCCTCGTCGTCGCCGTCGTCCTCCTCCTCCTTCTCTCCCGTCCATTACTATCCGTAGCCGTCGAAATAGTCCCCTCACAATGTCGATTGACCGTGGCGTATATTAATAAATCGGCTCCGCCACCAATACCTGCGGTTTCATCGGGACAGTAGAGCAATCGCACGGGGTCTTCGTAGTAGCCGCGGCATTTCTTTCCTAAAGAAGGTGGCGGACGCAGGAAGGCAATAACGCTGTGAATTGACAACCCAATATTGCGTAAAAAATTGATTGCTGTACACTTTTCGCCTCTTACCAGTACACTCCGTCTCATCATCGGAATCATTGGGCAACAAAACGTCGACGCTCCCTCCCACGGCATCGAGTGGATAAATCCCTCCTGCTACTGGAATGACACGCAATACTGCGACAAACAAACCGGGAGTGCGCATTGTGAATGTTGGTTTGTCAATACATCCAACTGTACGTGTACACACGACATGACATACCAACACAGGACCAACTCACCATCACCCCAAACCATGGCCGTACCAGGCAAAATCTCATAAATCAGCAAAAACAGCTTGGTCGCCGCCACAGTATCCCCGGCACTCAACGACAACTCCATCTGCGACCGTAATATCGAAGTGTCAAAGGCGATTCGTAACGGCTGATAAAGATCGTCCGTGGGACGATGAAGAGGAGTCGTCGTATACGATGCAGCGTCGGTGGTGGACGTTCGTCGTTGTCGTGGAGCAGCGGTCGTTCGGTGACTGTGCGTGGAAAAGACACATGTACCGCGATGGCGCGGGGGGGGCGTGAGTGGCGGCAATGCAATCCCACACAAAACAAGATATACACAAGCACAATTGGTCCGGCACGGCTCACCTGGGAATCCTCTCCGATTGATACAAATGGCGATACGCATCAAAAGGATGAATGCCGCCGTAATCGACATCGGGAGCATTGTTCGGTCGAGAGGGGGCCACGCGTTCTCGGTAGCGGCGGCGTTGTCGAGGTGGTGGTGATTGTTGTTGTCGCGTGTCTGTTGACGCTTGTCCGACGCTTGGGGACGTGTAGGCGGCGCAGAGCACCATCCAGAGGGATCGATGGCGTCGTCGTCGACGTTGTGGTGGTGTTGTGGTGTGGCTGTGGAGCTGGCTGCCATGGGCGGTGTAGCGTCGAGTAGTATTTTCCATCATGATGGATTATGAAGGCGAGACAATGCTGAAAATCAAGGCCACGACGACGATGGAACGATGGCGATATCTCGTCTATTATTGGTTGTGTGGCGAAGTTTTCACTTGCTTTTCTTATAAGATCTCGTTTCTCACCTCTCAGGGGAGCTCGAAGTGTTGTCCATGGCAAGAAGGTATGGTATGGTATGGTATTGTATCGTATCGTAGTACAATATAGTGTGCTGCTGGCGTGATTGACTGGAGAGAATTGACGAAGGGTTCGTTTTACGACTCCCTCGTGCATGAAGCAACCAGACGACTGGGCATAGTGGTATAATATACAGTACGGTACAATACTATTGCTCTTCATATGCCCTTTCCGTTTCGCCCCCTCGACCCAAACATCAATTTCAACGGACTCCCCAAATGATCAATGAACAGACAAAAAAACGTGCTTCCTCTGTTTTCGATTAAATGCGTTTTGAAGGAAAATGTACTTTGTGTAACCCACCCTATTGTACCACCCTCTCCACTCAGCAAGACAGGCAACTTTGGACTTTGGCGATAAGTATCGCCAGATGGAGTCATCCAATGTCGTCCGATGTCGTCAGTTGACGTCACTTAAAAATATCGGGTCATTTCATGCCTTCACTACGGGTCGTTAAAATGTCGTCAGGTGTCGTCACTTGGGCGGTCATTGTGTCGTCAGTGTCGTCACTTGGGTCGTCAAAAGGACTTCACGGTTGTCACTTGTGTCGTCAGTTTGTCTTCACTATGTTTTTGCTCAGAGTCGTCAGTCGTCTTTGACGTCACTTTGTTCGTCACTATCGTCAGTAGGCAGTCGTATATATACCACTTAGGGGTCGTCAGTGTTGTCACGAAGGGTCGTTAAAATGTCGTTAACTGCCTTCTGTTCGGTCGTCATTTTGTCTTCAGTGCCGTCACTTAGGGCTGTCATTTTGTCTTCAGTGTCGTCACTTAGGGTCGTCATTTTGTCTTCGGTGTCGTCACATGGTGCCTTCTTTTGTTGTCACTTGGTTAGTCACATTAATGAGATAATGTAAAAGACGTCAGTTTTCTTCAGTTGTCGTCAGTTGATGTCAGTTAATTGCTCAAATTCATTCACGTGGCAAACTTGCCTGTCTTGCAGGTCAACATCATAGAAACGATCTATGATGTACATACCTATAGTAATATTTATTTCCCAATGTAATATTAATGAATCCGATCAACGATGATATAGGTCTTGCTTTTAAACAACAAAAAGATATTTTATGATATTACCTATGATCGCGATATAGCACACACAGTAAAAATGTGATGAAACACATATTTTAAAAGGTCTGAGTGATATCTAGTAAATCGCGACAAATTACAAGTCTTGTGATCATGACATGTTTTGATTACAAGAACAAAAAATGTCTATATTTCATAGAGACCTAAAATCCTGCAACCAACACACTAAGATCCCTTAGTAACAGTAACAGCAAGGTCCCTGAAACGACAACAATGTCCATAAACAAACAAAGAAGTAGGTAGGAGTAAATTCCCAGGAACCAAAAATGAGAAGCTTCTTGAAATACTCCATTGATTTCTCAGAAAGTATGATAAGTATGAGTCGGAGTCTTTAGAAGGTTTTAATCGGCTAATAACACGCCTACTAAAAAATTATATACTCAGTCGTGTGACAGGCTTCAAATTTCAACGCATACATTCAGACGGCTTCGAATTTTGAAGCCGTCTGATTAGACGGCTTCAAAATTTGAAGCCGTGTGACACACGATTGATATTTTTTCATATGCTCACAAAGGTACTCATTCTTTCGCACCCTCAACCTGGAGAACATTCCAGCCTATTCCAGCCGTACAACTCTACCACATCCATCTCCTCCGCGAGAAGCGAGGAGGCTACCACAGGCCGCCTGCCCACCGACGTCTCCTCCACCACTCCCGTCACCAAACTCTCCGACCGGCCCACCCAATCCACCCACCAACTATCGTACCCCTCTCCACCCTCCTCCCCTCCCTCCACCGACTTCTTTGCACGCCCACTCACGCATCCTCAAGTGACAACTGTGTGAATGCGTCTTTCGCCGGAATGACCTTATTTTACTGGGTATTATTATGAGTCGAGATTAGTAGATGGAAATACCTACCGTCATTGTTCATATGTACCATAAAATGTAAATTGTAAGTACTACATGCAGAATTTACCTTTATGGGTGATAGATATTTCACATGGCTTCAAAAGTTGAAGCCGTCTGTTTAGACGGCTTCAAAATCTGAAGCCATCTGTTCAGACGGCTTCAGATTTTGAAGCTGTCTAAACAAACGGCTTCAACTTTTGAAGCCGTGTAATGCATGGCTGACTTTTTGAATTAGCACTTTGCCCACAGGTTCAAACATAATAAATGGTATCTATTAGGGAGTAGTGGGAGTGTATTCCTACTTGTACATTCCTATTATTTTGCGTACCAGTGGTAGGAGTTGATGGCTGGTCAAATTCTTTGTACAAATGCATGATGCATGAAAAGGTGTACCATAATGGACCTACCAACATCCATTGTTGGTTAAGAAGAAAGATCAGTTCAGAGAAGGTTATCATCGTGATGGTAGTGATGACTGTGGCAGGGTATCTCTCTAGACCTAGATTGTAAATTCCGGAGGAATTCTGGCAGAATTCCACGTTACTCCGGAATATTTGCTATTTTGACAGTAACGTGATTACTGTGATCGCAAGATTACTGAGAATGACTTACTTAAGTACTTTGTTCAATACTTAAGGACTGCGACACTGAAACGTCACAAAATAAGGCTCATTTTGACAAAATTTACCGTAATGTTTCAGGAACCGACCGGAATTACTGCAGTAATTCTGATTGGTTACTGGTTACTGTGTTTTGGGACAGTAACCAAAATTGGAATTTACAACCCAGCCCTAGACCTCCGGAATCATTACATTATTTAGTTATTTATGAGTCCCATTGGGATCATCATTTTTATTTTCAGTCAAGAAGGGCAATTGGAAATGAAAACAATCCACATAAATCTACTGGCTATGAGCATGACCAATAGCAAAATGTGCAAGTTTTGGTCAAATAAATAAGATAAGCATGAAAAAATGTACCTTCATCCCAATAAATCTTTAGAGGGAATATAGTGCAAATATTATAAAAAATCTTTGACATCTAACATCCAACAAACTTACCAACAACAGTCAATTTCAATTAAGGCGTTTGCTATCCTTGTGTTTGTGAAAAAATATCAAATGCACGTCATACTCATGCAAGTGCACAATAATTGACAATTGTGCCAATAATTGACTATGCAAATAAGCAACAAGACCTCTAAGAGTCCTCTAATCTTGCAGAAATCTTACATATTGTCAATTAGGAATAGTAAAACATCTAAAAATCCACAATTGTGTAAACAATCTGCAATTGTATGAAGAATCCTCTAAATATACTCTAGCTTACAGAAAATCTAATTTGCTCATGTCATTATTTTTGCACTTACCAGTGCATTTCCTTTGCCTTCAATGGGACATCATTAGAATTCTCTTTGCGCTACTTGGATATTTTGAAGAATGATTCGAAACTAGACCAAATGGATGGCTATATGCTGTTAAGTATAGGAAGAACTTGTCTATTAGCAGTGTTTTGAAATAAACAATTGTGGAGCTAGATAATAAACAATATATATAATATCAGATGTCATTAAAAGATTATCACAGCCTTTTCAATACATTGTGTGTGTCCCATGATATTTCCAAAAATTTTGGCGTCTTGAGATTGAAATGACATTCTGCGTGATGTTAGTATGAATTTTCAATGAGAAATGTGCTGTACTTGCTTATTCTTTATTTTACTTGATAATTTTTCAGTCACTTGTCTTCTTTTCTTGCAACCTCTTTGTGTTAGGCACTGACATGATCAAAGGCGAATAGTATTTCTACAACATTGAATGCAAGAATACAATGATGAGATTTTGCAATAGTTGCACAATAAGAGCATGCCTATATCAGTTATCTGTCTAGTTGCTGTGTTGGTGACACACAGATATGAAAAATATGTGCCATCAACTGATTGCTTTTGGACTTGAAATTTGATTACAAATGAGCACTCTAAAACAAGATATTTGGTTGACCAGGCAAGTATCAACATACTCATATCCAGTAGTGACACCTTAAGCCCCACTGCTATTACACCTGACAAGTAAAAACATCAAGCCGGGGTTAGCTGATGGGGGAAAGAATTCGAAAGTCTTCATCCACATAATACAACAAAACTTGATTAGTCTTACACAACTTTCACCTACACAATTCATACTGTACAATAGGATTGGCGCCTAACTCTTGCCAAAACTAAATTAAAATCCGCCTCGTCTACATTTCCGCTTGCATCTTCATCAATTGCATCAATCATCCCCTGAATCAATCCCTCACTGGGCTCTTCCCCAATAATCCTCTTTATTGCACTCCTCAGCTCCTCTCGACACAGTTTTCCGTCTTTATTCAAGTCCAAGTCCTCAAAAGAAAACTGTTGTGCAATGTTGACCCATCGATCTTTGCAGCAGAAGTGCACAATGAGGTCAATGGCTTTAAGGTAGTCGTCTTCGCCAGGCAGAGTATTCTTAGCTTGGAGTTGATGGTGCAGATCCATGAGGGGTTGAATTTTGCAAAATCCCTTGAGTAAATTACGTGGCAGCGCAACAGATAAAATGTCATCGTCATTTTCTTCGCCATCAGCTGGACCTCTTTTCCAATACTCAAAATCGGTTTGTAGATATCCTCGTCTTTCGACTCTTCCGTCCTCCAAAGTGGCTGCTGGCTTTCCTTTCTCGACATTGGTTCTCGAATACTCAATGGCGTCTTTCAATTGCTTTCGTGTCATCTCTACAACAATCATTTTTAATGGGAATGGCAACTCTGACTTCAATTCATCATAGCTCATTGTTCCAGTGGTGTATACCTTGGACGCTTTAATTGGAGCGCCATTGATGATACACGCGTCAGCATTCAGTTCAGATTTTATTGCGGTGCAGAAGAATGCGCCAACGGTGGTTTGTTGGTAACGCGAATATTCCGAAGAAAGCGGGAGTTTGTTCCCATCATTACCAGTGAAATAATTAGAAAACATTTTGTTTGTATCCAACACTACAAACTCTTTCATGTGATCGAGGGCCGACAGATGTTTATCCACTATACGTTGGACGATGGGGCATGGCGAGTAGGTATCATTTAACTCTTGGAACTGAACATTGACATGTTGTAGCATGCGAGAAGATTGATCAAATAGAAGATCAACAATAGCCACTCTTTCAGCATCTTGACCCGTTTTTACTATGTGGACATGTGAGTTGGCGCTGCTTGTACTCGTATCACTATTGCTGCTGTCATTAGAGAATATACCATCAGTGCTGCCACTTTGAAGAGATATCATTTCGTGAATCCGGTGATGCTCATGCCCTCCAAGTATCAAGCCACCCACGACACCCGTGTCACTCCTGGACTGCAACTCCAAGATGGCAGTGGCCAAGCTCACATCAGCTTTCAAAGTTTGATGCGTCAAAGGTATCAAGCAATCAACACCAATCAACTTCTCTGCTATTTTGCGATATCTATCTCTCACGTTCTCAATCGCAAGTCCACGAAATGTTCCATCGCGAAACATTTCACGTTCATCACTCAATAGCCCCATCAACCCCACCTTAATCCTCCCACAATTCGAAGACACCACATCAACCTCCTTAGTGTGACGTCCCAGCCCGCTCACGTTGGAATTTAGCACCACCAACCGCCCCCTCTGACTCAATTCCCCCAGCCGATCTTTCAGCACGGGCAACGTCAAATCGGCTTCATGATTCCCAAGACTGACGTGAGTAATTCCGGCGCTGCGGAGGACGGCGACATGTCCTCGTCCATTGTCCACGGAGGTGAGCGCCGAGGGGGATAAGAAGTCACCGCACAGAGTTACGGCAGATGGCTTTACGGTATCCTCGGCGTTGTTGAGAGAACGGAGGAGTTGGGCCAGGCGTGGGAGGTTCGAGAGGTTGTAGACATCGTTGAGGGAGACGAGGCGGAGTGTGATGAGTTCCGTTGAACTGGACGAGAGGCGCAATCGTCGTCGATCGGGGCGGGCGAAGATACGAATTAGTGTCGGAGGACGCGAGGAAGTCAACGCAAACATGATTTCGTATTGTAACCATGTCACGGTAACTATGTGCGGTTGGGCTGAGTTATGCCAAAAAGTATCAAAACTAAGGCATTCACCAACGACTGGGTTATCGTCCGGGGTTATTAAATTTTTAACCCACCCCTTTTTTTCATTTTCGGCATCGTATCCCCCAGACGAATTTTTACGCCACCTAAAGGGTTATGCGATCAATTTTTCGCCCGGATAAGGTATGCCATCGACTGGGCACACGTTCTGTTGCACTTCTGGGGTAAAATGTGTTAGATATAGTCGCTAAGGTATATATAAAGCTCACTCTTATCTCCTATCTCTCTTGTGCATCAGGAGACCACGGGAGTCTGAGAGGTTACGAGACCCTTCAACGCAAACGTTACCAACAACAAAAGCGGAGCAACACACAGTTCAGCGCAGAGCAAGCGTATTGGACTCATCAGCATGGAGGACGAGCAGCCCGCAGCACCAGCCACGCGAAGAACAGGCCGTCCCCACAAACCAACACGTAAGGCACAAGAAAGTGCTGCACAAACTCGTAAACAAGTCATGGCATCAAAGCCCCCACCAGCCCAGGAAACGACGGCGGCAGTGGGGACAATAAATCAAAAACAACCAGACGACATGACACTCGATGAATTAATCGAACACATTGACGCACCCATGAGGGAATATTTGGAGGCCACCAAACATGAATTAAACCAGCCCTCCCCGTCGGCATGGGAGCAACATCAAAAACTCTGCGATCAGGCTGAGGCTGAAGAAAGTTCTGATTGCGAGTCCGACCCAGTACTACCGGATGCATTTGTGGAGGAAATGGCGACGAATGCGGAGGCCAGCGAGGCCACAGCGTATAGTCCAGACCTATTATCACCTTCACAACCGCCACAACCACAACAGGGCCCTAATGTGTGGACCACATTGCAAGCACTCATTTCACAGATGGATGAAAGGGCGGTGGAGCGATCTACGAGATTGGAAGAGCGACTGGTGCGGACAGTTCAGGAATCAAGCGCGGCAACAGAGGCACGAATTGCCAATATGCACTCAGAGCTCCGACATATCAAAAAGGACATGCACCAGGAAATAGCGGACCAAGTAAACGCATGGTACGCCACTTGGGAACAATCTATCGCGGACACGCATGCGGAATACATGGGTGCCCGTGAAGATCTGGTTCATAAGATGAAGGAAGTGACTCAAATGCAAGGGAAAGCGAAGGAGATCGTCGGACTCGTACATGAAGCCCGGAACAAATTCACCTCAGCTACCCAGGAGTGCAACACCGTTATTCATCGTGTAGACAGCACCATTGCACAACACAACAGCAAGATGGTAATATGGGAGGAACAGATGACACGCAATCGTCAGGTCCTGGAACAAATCGGCAGCATAAATACCCTTCTGCAGTCAGTTGAGGCGAGACAAGCAGAGTTGGAGCACGTCCGAGTAGATGTGCAGAAGATGCAGGCCAACATCAATCAAACACAGGTGCAATGGAAACAGGTCACCAGTCTAAGCCACTAAGTAAAGGAATTGCCAACCAAACTGCATAGGATGCAAAAGCTCACAACCAAACTGGAGAACGATCTCGTACAAGCGCATGCATATTGGAAGCAACAATGGACCCAATTAGAGGAACGCATGACAGCCCAGGAAGACCACAGACTGGATGAAACAAGAATGCAACAGTTCGTGGACACTGCCGTCAAAGCATCGACCAAAACAACGAATGACCTCACGGAAAGCCGGATCACATCAGCTATCCAAAAACAGGTCGCAGAGGCACTCCGACAATTTGACAATCAGACTGACGCAATTAAGGATACTTTGAACAACACGGTTGAGCAGTACACGGAGGAACTCAAAACGTACATGGAGTCGGCGGTGCAGTCTCATCACGAGGATTTGATTGCATGTGGCACGCAGCAACAGGCCGCCATTACACGACTGACCGAGGAATGGGAATGGAAAGCAGCGCAGGAGCGACGCTATCAGTCACCCCCGAAAACAGCTACAAGGAATGTACCGGATCATGTTGACATCCCCACGACAGACAGTCACATGGAAATGAGCCGACGGAGCGTCGACCCACCGGAGGCCCCGTTCAGCCTGGGCAACAGACTACATCATTAGCGGATGTGAGAGTTCGGGATGGGAACCAGCCAACATTCACACAACCTGATAGGAGACAGTCACCCAGGACCGACAGATGGCAAGGCATCACAGTACCCGGTGGAGCACCAACGGCACGGCAACCAACATCTGCGCGCAACACACGATCACAGGAGATCGACATGCCACAGGGCACCACAAGGTACCGAACACCGCGAAACGAGAAATAGCAAAACCTCAATCCACAAAACAAAGGGCAAAGGTCAATTGAGGGACAGGATAATGAGAACATGGATAATGCGCCGCTCATGACTCCTGCACAACTCCGCCAGGTATATCCACACCTCATCATCGAGGAACGGATGCCACCGGTTAATCAACAAGGGCATGCACAAATTCAACCACGAGGGTTGTGGAACCAGGAACAGGACACCCAACGCAAGTCGGAACATGCTGACGCACACCACAATCGGCCACAAAGACTACAGTATCAGTTTGATGAGGAGTTCGAAGCAGCATTCACAAGAGACACACAATACCTCATGGGCCTCGATGGAGTAGAGTCCCTCACGGTTCAAGACTTGGAACGCATCGGGTTCTCCAATCCAAGGAAGGCTTATAGAGCTTTTCACACCGAACATCAAACTCTAATGATGAACTGGCACATGACCACATCACGGCGAAAGATTGTCGGCCCCAATCAAAAACAACTTCTTCAAGATATTGGCTTATTTAATCCCCTCAATTCTACTCGCCAATCCGATGTCATCGACTTTGTGGCTCAATTCCACGATCTTATTGATAGTTACAACATAGCAGTGATGCCGTTTTCGATGATCGAAGTTAAATTTGGAATAGTGGGCCTGTGCCTCCCGGGGGTAGGCGAAATCAAGTACGACCGCATGGGACAAGCCCTCGCGAAGATATTATATGGGCATCTCATACCCCATAACATTGATAACATCGGGCGATTGGATCAGCTACTCCTCAATGCCAAGAATAGCATACCACCCAACGGGTATGAAATGCTCCATATCCTCCTGGAGCTGTATGTAGACCCTTTTAAACCACACATGGTGGACATTCGGTGGCCAACGTTTGGGAGTTGCCGTAACATCTTTGATTATGCAGGGCAATTCAATGTTATCATGCAGCTATATGAGAAGAAGGGCGAAAAGGTGGAACCAAGGAAAGCAGCCCTCAAGTTTTTAGAAGCAGTCAAGAAAGAAGGGGGTGTAACATATAAAGCCGCTGCCCTCCTACTCAAAACTGCCATTATGGAAAGACCTCAGGAGGCGCCATTGCCAGCACGATTCGAAATCGGGAATATGGCCACATTTATTGCTGACTCAAATGCAGATGCATCGGATGATGAGTTTGTGAATGATACTAGGCCACCTAATCGAGCGTTGAAATTGACACAGGCGTCTCTCCCTCATGAACAGCCGCCTATGAAGTACAACAGGGACATACCACACATTGAAATACCACCGACTATCAAGCAAACCACCATCACAGACTCCACAAAGAAAGCCTCGCTCTCCACCCTCACTAGTGACTTAAATCGTTACATGCAGGGGTATACCCCACACCGACACCGCATAAATCAGGCTTATCGGACTGCACGCGATCCCTCAAGGACCGTGATACGACCAACTCCAGAACCACTCAAGGGACGCACAAACCCCAGACGCCGCCGTGCCTATGATCCTTACATCAAATGCTGCGCATGTAGAAGGACAGGACATGCTGCTGTCCAATGTGACACCCTGGCAATGGCCATTCTCATACGAAAGTATATGAGCGAATCCGGCAACGCCGAGGCCATGAAGCAAACCTCAGAAAACTGGTTTAGGCGAAACGAAGAAGCCCTCAAATGTCCAAATAGTTCGGCGGCATCGCAAGCAAAGCCTCTACAGGTGTTACACACCTATATGGACCGGTATCTCAAGGACATTGATGAAGTAGATGAACAAATGGATTGGGAATTCTTCCAGGACGATGAAACGGAATCTACAGAGGATCAGGCCTGACATGCGGTGGCGCAGAAGACCCAGATCTGTGAGGTAAAGGAACAAGGGCACATGCTGCATGACAAGTGTATACTTCAACAACGCTGCCCTAATCCACCACAAAGACAACCAGGGGACCCGACGCAGGATGGTACTCCGATAGCTCACACATTGGAGCCAATTCAAGGCAGAACGCCTCTGAACAAATACCCACCGGATCAGAGGTCTATGGAACACACAACATCGGACACGATGGTTGACCCTTCGGATGATGACAGTATAAGCAACGAATGCTTGAAAATACCCGACGGGTGTGTACTCGACATGCTCCGACCAGCTTCTCCCACAGCGGTGACTGATTTTCCCACTTGTGATACGTCAAAACGCACGGTACGCTTGGCAGAGTCACTTCACCTCGAGCCATCCACTGTCCGTCCATTCCCGCTGATCAAGAGAACCACAACTCCACTACAACAGATAGTACAGGAGGTCAATCAAACCGACAAAAACATGTCTTACGTGACTCCTCACCCTCCCTCTCAGGTGATAGCATCCACCATGGTAGCCGATTTAGGTGTCTACGGCCATACGTATGTCAGGCAGGCATCGCACAAATGGGATAGAGGGAAGATGGCGGATTCTGGCGCTAATTGCTGTATGACCAACAACTGGAGTTTGCTGGAAAACGTCACCAAACTAGGAAACCCGGTCCAAGTAGGAATGGCTCTAGAGAAAGTGGGGGGCAATGTGGACATGCAATTATGTCAATATGTCGGCGACTTACCCATTGAATGTGACGACGGTCATGTCATCCGCACTAAATGCTTTTACAACCCATTTGCTTCGGATACGATTATCTCTCCGCAGGCCATCTTAGATCAATCACCTGAATTTACTGCATGGCTACAGGAAGGCAGTAAGATTGGACATCCTGGGACGCTTACATTCACGGGTCCCAACGTTACACATAAGATCACCTTGCATCAACAAACCGGATTATATTACTGCAATTCAATTTGCTACGACATATATCAAACCGCTAATGCGGATGCGGTTTATGTCAACAAAGCGGGGATTCAGGACAGGCAGCATGTCACAACGCCAATACAACTCACAAAGAAGGGAGTACCAAGAGCCAACCGATACCAACCCACAACGCGGGCCAAAATCCTGGAATCCGAAACATGGTCACTCAGGATGGGGGCATGCCATGAAACACAACTCAAGGCGCTTCCAAAACATGCTATAGAGTTTCACCCTTTTCGATATATTGATTTCAAAGAACAGGCACGTATTCGGAAACAGCCGGCGGGTCGCAATCCAATCTCCCTTAGCAATCGTGGCCAACAGTTCCATATGGACTTTGGTTTTCTACGAGCATCGTCAGAGGACTTTTGCAGCACCATCCTAAAATCGGATCGTATAGTAGAATCGTTTGATGGGTATAAATCCTACCTCATCGTTGTAGACAAAACTACACGATATGCATGGCTCTTTCTTACAAAGACGAAGAAACCTCCGGTGGGCATCATACGCCTATTCCTCTCAAAATTTGGACATGAGGATGGAGGATTAATACGAGTCGACCAAGGGGGGGAACTTGCCCGGAGTGATGACTGGTGGACAATGGCCATTAATGACTTTCGGTATGTGGTGGAACCCACCGGCGCAGATAGTCCTTCTCAGAATGGACAGGCGGAACGATACAATGAAACAATTGCTACCATCACCAGAACGTTATTGTATGGTGCTGACCTCACAGCACTGTATTGGTCAGCCGCTGCACTTCATGCGGTATACCTCATGAACCGTCGCCCACACAGTGCCATTGGAAAAACACCATATGAGGCATGGTGGGACACTAAGCCAGATTTGAGTACACTGAAGGTATTTGGATCAAGGGTGTGTGTCAAGATCACTGGGAAGCGTAAGGCTAAGCTTAACCGACATGATTTCACGGGCATATTCCTGGGTTATACTGCAACAGATGATAATATTCGGTACGTTGATGTACAATCAGGCATGGTCAAAACATCACACCACGCGGTGTTCGATGAGGCTTGGTACCTCCAACCGACACGACCTCCAGCAGCCCAGCTGCTCTATGATATGGGTATGGAACTAGACGTTACCGACACATGGACACAAACCCCAATCCCATCGCCTGCACCGTATCCCACAGTACCAGATATGCCCCTAAAGAAAATACCTGGGAAAGCACGCCTTTGTCCCCTACCATTTCGTGTCAGCCCCGAACCGCCAGGGCAGGTATATGCAGCGAGTGCAGCCAAAACTGATACCAACAGGGAGGACAGTGCCATCGAATTTCTCACTATTGGAAATGGAAGTAAAAGCGACACATTCCAACAGATATACCTTTCGCCCAATCCGTACTACGATGCCTTCACTGAACGATTGGACATTCGGCATTGGCATCCCAATGATCACCCTACAGCTGGACTACGACTCGTTGAAGAGGGTAATAGGGTGTTTATTACAATAATGGATCCGTCCACTCCGGCATCGCGCATACCAAGATGGCGATCGCGTATTAAGGGCGCTTGGTTGATGCAAGTGGCAAATATGCCGGTGCATTCGGTCAAAGAGGTTCAGACAGCCTTGGAACGCATCAAGAGGGATGGACGGTTGTATTGTGAGCTACTCATGGCCCATGCTGAATTACGGGATGGTTTATCAGACGATGGGATCCCACAAGTGAACATCGACCAGTTGAACACACGGTTCTTCATAAACGACAAGTTTATTGCAACACAACAAGTGCCAATGGTCGCGAGTGGAGGGGTATATAATTATGCATTCTCTAAACTCACACGTGGTAAATTGCTCAAACAAAATGACTGGCATGAATGGCAACAATCTGAGTTTCTTCAATTGGACCAATACAAGAAGCAGTTTATGTTTGGTACACCAACGTTGGTAGAAGATAGGTCACAAGTATTTCATCTAGTATGGACGTATAATATTAAAGACTTGGATAAGCGCAAGAAAGCTAGGTGTGCTTGTGATGGCTCCACACGAGGTGGAAAAGTGCGCTTGTTGGATTACACGTATGCGAATTGCGTGGACCACACCGCATCGCGTATGTTCTATGCAATATCTGCGGCTGAAAACCTACTTATATTTGGGGCTGATGTATGCAATGCATTTAGTGAAGCCCCGGCACCTAAACAGGGATTCTATATTCAACCGGATCGTGCCTTCTGTGATTGGTGGATACACCAAGGGAACGAACCCATTCCAGACGGGTACGTAATACCGGTGATGAGGGCAATGCAAGGACATCCGGAGTCACCACGCCTAGGGGAAAAATGGTGTGATACAATGATTCAACAACACAATTTCAAGCCAACAACACATGAGCCTTGCCTGTACACCGGCATATGGTTCAGAGAAAAGTGCTATTTTAAACGGCAAGTCGATGACTTTGAATTTGCTGCGCCGTCAGTGCAGTTGGCACATTCGTTCTACGATGCGATTGACGATCACCTCACAATGCCCATCAAAAGGCAGGGCATGGTGACGTTGTTTAACGGAATTGATATACAACAATCACGCCATTACATAAAGATATCTGCAGAAACATACATCGACAAAATGGGAGCAAAATATTTGGAACTCTGGCACAAAGAAGTCCCGATGATGGCGGAACGCCCACTACCCATCCCTACACATGAGTCGTTTGTCAAGAACTTTCACAACGCTGTTGGCGACAATGACACTGACATTTAACGTGACCTACAACAACGGTATCATTTCGGGTATAGGAATGGAGTTGGGGAATTGATTTACGCCATGGTCACTTGCCGACCGGACATCTCCACTGTCACTGTTAAATGTGCACAACACAGTGCCCGCCCCGCTGAAATTCATTTTCAGCTTGTCAAACATGCCATAAAATATTTAGTGGCCACACCCAAAGATGGAATATACTTCTGGCGAGCTAAACCCCTACTAACACTACCGGAGCATCCTTTACCAATATGTGCAACTTCTCTGCACGGACCACTCCCACCTACGATTACACGACCTCAACATGACCCACTCCAACTAAACGCCTACGCTGACTCCGACTGGGCCACCTGCACCAAGACTAGACGATCATATTCCGGGATCATTGTACAACTGGCGGGTGGTACAATCGCATACAAAACAAAACTTCAACCAACTGTTGCCCTATCATCAACTGAAGCAGAGTTTATGGCGGCATGTGATGCCGGCAAAATGATTTTGTTCATTCGGAGTATAATGTGGGACCTCGGCATCCCACAACAAGCCGCAACACTGTTATATGAGGACAATGACGCATGCACAGCCATGGCCAATGCCCAAAAACTGACATCCCGAACACGACATATGGATATTCGATACTTTGCACTCGCTGAATGGGTTGAACGAGATCTTATGATCCTTGAACGCATCCACACATCTATCAATGTAGCTGATCATATGACAAAGATTCTCGAACGTACCTTATTCTATCGTCATGTCGATCATATCATGGGACACGTCCCACCTCGATACTCACCATGTTACACCACGTACAGTAAGCAAACAGAACCGACAATACTCCACGACAATACGGTCGATGATCTTTGTATGAGTGATTTCGCGGCAGAGGCGGCTAAATGCTATACCTCAACATATCCTTGGACGCTCATTATTACAGGTTCTGCACCGATACAATCCAACCACCACTCCAGTGGTCCTTGGATTGTGGGGGGGGGTGTTAGATATAGTCGCTAAGGTATATATAAAGCTCACTCTTTTCTCCTATCTCTCTTGTGCATCACGAGACCACGGGAGTCTGAGAAAATGTCGTCACTCTTGTAAACATCTCTGTCGCTTGCTGGCGCCGCCCTTCGCCTCCCTTGCAATGTTCAAATGCTCTCCTTACACTTGGAAATAGAGATGCAATAGACTTAATGGGAGAGAGAGGCACGGAAGGCAAAGTATGTAAATGAAGCGGGTGGACTAAAATATACTATTGCCATGGCGAATAGAAGCAAAATTTATTGTTCAATTAATTTTAGCAAAAAGTTATGGAGCAACTTCCAATAATATCTATAACCTATGCAATCCTCGAGACAGCCTCGTGACATCATTAAGCATCAAATATCACTTTTCGTCACGTAACTCGTTGCAGAGGACTGAGCCACGCTAACCCTGCCCCTCTTAACATCATTCGCATACGGCGTCGATTCCAGTCTACTAACCTGTGGAGAGAAAGAAGTGACGAAAGAAGTCATGATGACCTGAATTCAGCAACTATCCAACTTCCGGTTGGTTGTTGAGTTACAGTCGAAAACCCACCAACTCTCATATGAGCCCAAAATGGCTGACGTAATCAACGTGTTTTCGTTGATCCGCTGGTAGTGCAATGGGCCCGAATATGGTATTATTGTGTCGTTTTGATTTAGAACTATCCAGCAGAAAAATGCGATCGTCGACACTCTGTTTGGTTGTTGAGTTTTACGGTTGAAAACCCGCCAACTCTCTTCCGAGTCCACAATTGTTGACGAAATCAACGTGTTTTTGTTGGGCTGCTGGTGGTACAATGAGCCCGGGTTTGGTATTGTTGTGTTGGTTAGGTTCCGCTTTATCCAGCAAAAAAATCCGATTGTAAAAACTTTGGTTGGTTGTTGAGTTTTACGGTCGAAAACCGGCCAACTCTCGTCTGAGTCCACAATCGCTGAGGCAGTCGACGGGTTTTTGTTGAGCCGCTGGCGGTGCAACGGGCCCGAGTTCGGTATTGATGTGTCGGTTGGGTTCGGGTTTATCCAACAAAAAAATCCGATCGTCAAAATTCTGGTTGGTTGTTGAGTTGCGGTCGAAAAACTGTTTCGGCACACATGGTGGAGGGGTTTTGGACTCGGAATCGTCCCTGAATTTGACATGATGACTTGACATGAGAACAGAACAATGGTGTGAGTTCTGACGAAAAGGGCAAGACAAAAGATATGGCGGGAAAAAATGTGTGGCTACGAAAATTAAACCCCAGTAGAAATCGTCCGGGGGGAATTTGAGGATTTCAACCCGGATGAATTTCATTCCCCCCAGTGGGTTATGTGTTTTAACCCATCGGAGTCGACTGCCCGGTTGCTAGCAAATGGCAAGATGGGTTAAATATGGGTTATGAGCTCAAAAAATGCGTTTAACCCAGGATATAACCCAGTCGCTGGAGAATGGCCTAATATGGCAGCTAGTACCTTGCATATCTCACGAGTGTTGTCTTCTCGCGGTATTTGCATGTTTGCCTTGCTAGAGTATTCTTATCACATCTTCTCACAGTCCGTCTCGTATGGCACTGAGCGATCCTGTATCCAGGAAAAATTGGTTCTGTTGCAGCTAATCCTGGGACAACCCAGAGTCCCGGGACTATATGGTAAAGGTATCCAGCAGTCCTGGGACTAGGGTATTTTTGAATGTTGTACACAGCTAATCCTGGGACACCCCTAGTCCCGGGACTAAGGAGCTGCATACCCCCTAGTCCCGGGACTAAGGAGCTACTACCCCCTAGTCCCGGGACTAAGGAGCTACTACCCCCTAGTCCTGGGACTAAGGAGGTACAACCCTCTAGTCCCGGGACTAAGGAGCTACTAGGGGGGCCCGCATCCATCTAGTCCTAAGACAAAGTAAGCTGGATGTGCTGTAACAAGGGGACCCAGACCTGGAAAAGGGGCATCACCAAATTTTACCTCTTACTTAACATGTAGGTGATCATAAAAATCGGTATGAATACTTCCTCTTGGAATATACTGCTGAGCAGATGCCAACATAATTTTGTTTACGAGGACCACAACCACAACACCATGATGACTACTTCTATTGCTGCTGAACACAATGATACCCCTACAAGGTGTGCTGAGAGGGATGCTATGTCACAACATCGTTCGATTTTCAATCATAAAGCATTTGGAATCAATAACAATGGAGAAGTAATAGACAAAAGCAAAGCTCCGAAGTTAGAGTCTAAACAGTTGACTGCTGAGACATGGGCAGATGTTGTTAGAGTTTTGTCAACATAGAAGAAACAAGAGGACATTGAGCAGCTTGGAGAAGAAGAGGCAAAAGCATATGACAAATTCAAAGAAGATAACATTAGTTTGTGGCGATCAGATCGGAAAATTTTTTTTCGGTGGTCATGCAAATATGCTGTAGAGGTCAGCCAGTTGGCAAATGGCGATGCGGTAAAGAGGCTTGTCAGGATTGAGAGTGGAAAGGAAGATTCAGAGAGACGAATTGTGGTGCCTATTACAAACATTTTTGATGTCATACATGAATCTCACCGGTCCATTGGACATCTTGGTGAGGAAAGGACATACGTTGATGCATCTAAGAAGTGCTACAATGTAACACAGGCATTAGTCAAGACATTTATTGGGTCATGCTTTCATTGTCACCAGAAGCAACCCTCAATTAAACCATTGAAAGGAGCAAAGAAGCCCATTGTGTCATCAGAGTTTCGCGATCGGTTTCAGGTAGATTTGATTGATATGAGAAAAAAGATGAAAAAGAACATTTATGGTGTTATCCAACGATGGATCATGACATTAAAAGACCATGCTACTGGTTTGACTTACGTGACATCGATCCCAAGAAAGAAAGCAAAATATGTTGCCCATGAGCTTGATCATATCTTTGGATTGATAGGGTATCCAAACATCTTCCATACAGACAATGGAAAGGAATTCATTGCAGTGATGATTCTTCAACTGCTCAAGGAACTCAACCCCAACATTATAACTGTCCATGGGAGGCCGCGTACACCTCGTGATCAAGGGTCTGTTGAAAGTGTGAATAAGATGGTCAAGCGTGTGTTAGCAATGATTGAGTCAGAGGTGAGGATTTCAGGAGTGGAGCCAAACTGGACAAACCTACTTGGGCGTACCATGGCAGCAATCAACAACCAAAAGGGACGTGGCAAATTTGCTGAAACAGCTTACAAAGCTGTATTTGGACAGGATTACAATCAGCATATCAAGTGTCCAGTTTCAGAAGCCCGCAAATGCAAAACAATTGAAGAGAGGCTTCGTGTTGCCAATGACCCGAGATTGGCAGAAGTAACAAAGGATCTATTTTTCCTTGATGACGATGGTTTGGTTCTTGATGACATTAACGATAGCAAGCATGATGAGTTCTGGGATAAATCTGAGGATGATTCAGGTGAAGAGTCTGGAGTTGATGTAGAGACATTCTGGGACAAGGATGAGGATGATTCTGGTGAAGAGTCTCTGGATCATGCAGCAAAAAGGATATCAGAGTACGATGGTGAAACCCAGTTGAGTAGCAAGGAAGTTCAAGAAGGGGTAGAGCTCTTACAGCAAATTGGTTGGACGACTCCAGTTAAAACCACAACACCAAAATTGATGGAGACAAACACAGAGCCTACCATTGAAGGAAACGAAATTGTTCAGGAGCTGAAAGTTACTAATCGAAAAAAAGATATGGTCACACCAGTGAGTAAGAGTACAAAAGGAACTCACAAATATCCAACGGAACAGTTTCGGCAGTTGTACTCAGTAGATTGGGCATGGAAAACTGGCAAAAAGATTCAGGCAATACGAAGAGGAGGACACAACAAGAGGCATGAAAAAGAGTACAACTTTGTGTTTCCAATGTTACTCTGTGAATGCTGTTGTTGGGCTGGTTTCCAAATTGTGCCCATTGGAGACAGTACTTATCAATCAGACTGTGAGAATTCAAAGCGATGGTGGGATACAGGATACAGACTTCATCGCTGCATTCACTACACTAGTAGCACATGAGTCACATGTCGACTGCCACTTGAGATCTATAAAAAACACACAGTTGATTCATTGTCCACATCCAAACATCCATCCAGCAGAATCAGAGTGTAAATCACTGCATGCCAATGTGGAGAGATTGGTTTCAGTGCTACATGATGTGGATCATTTCTCAGTACTTGAAATCAATATACACAGGCGATCCATGACAGTCTATGATGGTCTCAAACGTGAGCTCAAACGATGGGACAATCACATCACCAACATTCTTCGTAGGTGCAAACTCATGACTCAGGACTGTTCATCCACACATGTTTCCAAAAGTGATTGGAGGGGGATGGAAGTTAGGAAAATAGTCATCAGTGAGGACAACTCTAACTTTTGGACTGTTGAAAGTGACATGAAAATACAGCAGAATGACACTTACAACTGTGGACCGATTGCATGTATGAAGATTATGGAGCTATTCAGAAGTCCTGAGTATGAGTTGTTTGATCCAACCATGCATGACATTGGCATGTACCGACACATTGTCATGGATGCATTCAAGCGCCTTGTTGCTAGATTTTCAAGTGATTTGAAGGTTACAGTGAGAACCACAAGGACAGACTTGACAACTCCTCCACAATCAACTAAAACAGCAGCTGAAATGACTAGTGATCCTACACCACCAGACCTGGATTGTTTCTGTTTTGCCCATTCAATTGGGATGGAAGTGATAGAAATGATATGTTGCAAGAAGAAGTTGCATGTTGTGTGCATGATTCAACAGCATGAAAATTACGGCCGTTGTCCATACTGCCAGGCAGCAACAAAGACAGAAGATTTGGTTCTGGCTGAGGTGATCTACAGAAGCAATGGTGACTCAACAAAGGATGAGAAAGAGGTAGGTCATTGGGCAACGGAGAGGATAAAAACGAAGCAAAAATTACATCAAAGGACATGAAAGAGACAATATACGGGAGCAACAAAAAGACAAACAAACAAACACAAGTCACAGAGAAGAGGAGTGATGTAGTCCGCAGAAATGCCATGGAAAAGAAAAGACATCATCAGCAACAGTCACATGAACGCATGAAAAGATGGTGGAGAGACGACATCAACAAATTGGAAATATCAATAGGAGCTGTTGTCACTGTTCAGGTGGATGCAAGGGATGTAACCCATCCTCAAGGTGTATTGGGAGTTGTGGTTGAGGCCAAAAAGAACACAGGGGGGATACGAGTGGTGACTGAGGCTGGGCTACTTTGTGCCACCACCTCTATGAGAGACTACTGGATACCTGTAGACAAGTATGTCATCAGGGCTCACGCCTCTGAAGAATGTGTACTGTCTGATGGTCTCAAAGAGGTCCGAGAACAAATAATCAAAGGAACACCTAATGAAAAGCAATGGTACAAAACAACAATTCAGAAGGCTCACCAGCTTGTGGTTGGTGCTAGTAGCCCATGTATCAGAAGAATATGTCGATGTAAAGGAGGTAGATGCACTCGTAGATGTCGATGCTGGGACAAAGTTGCTGCTAAGCATAAATGCATGAGTGGTTGCTCTTGCAATGGGAACTGCAATGAATAAAGAGGGAAATTTCTAATGTGGAGAGGGGCTTTTTAAATTGAATAATAAAAGAAATGAATAGAGCTCAATGAGATGTTTATTTTGGCACCTGGCAGGTCTCCAGAGGTCAAAAACTCACTGAGCTATTGCAATTTCCCTACCATCAAGCATGGATTATGTTTATGGCTTTCCCCTGGACTTTTTACCATTTGAAGCAGATCCCCCACTGCCACATTGAGTTGAATAATAAAGGAGATGAATATAGCTCAATGAGATGTTTATTCTGGCATCAGACAGGTATCCACTGAGATATGGCAATTACCCCACCGTCAAGCATGGATAATGTTTATTGCTTTCCCCTGGTCTTTTGACAATTTTAAGCAGATTGTCCCTTGCCACATTGATTTGAACAGTAAATGAAACAAACAGAGCTCAATGAGATGTTTAATTTGGCACCAGACAGGTCTCCAGAGGTCAAAAACTCACTGAGCTGTGGCAACTTCCCTAACATCAATTATAAATGAAATGACTTTCCCTTGTCTTTTGACAAATTCAAGCAGATTGTCCCCTGCCACCCGGATTCAAACAGTACATGAAATCAAAAGAGCTCAATGAGATGTTTAATTTGGCACTACGCAGGTCTCCAGAGGTCAAAAACTCACTGAGCTGTGGCAATTTCCCTACTCTCAAATATGGATTATGTTTATGGCGTACCCCTGGTCTTTGAAAATTCAAAACAGATCACCCACTGCTGCATTGATTCGATCAATAAAGGAAATGAATATAGCTCAATGAGATGTTTATTTTGGCACAAAGCAGGTATCCATGGGTCAAAAACTTGCTGAGATATGGCAATTTCCCTACCATCAACCTTGGATTATGTTTATGGCTTTCCCCTGGATTTTTGACAATTTCAAGCTTATCGCCCACTGCCGCATTGAGTCAAATAGTAAATAAAATGAACAGAGCTCAATGAGATGTTTATATTGGCACCAGGCAGGTCTCCAGAGGTCAAAAACTCGCTGAGCTGTGGCGATTTCCCTACCATCAACCTTGGATTATGTTTACGGCTTTCCCCTGGATTTTTGACAATTTCAAGCTTATCTCCCACTGCCGCATTGAGTCAAATAGTAAATGAAATGAACAGAACTCAATGAGAAGTTTATATTGGCACCAGAGGGGTCTCCAGAGGTCAAAAACTTGCTGAGCTGTGGCAATTTCCCTACCATCAACCTTGGATTATGTTTATGGCTTTCCCCTGGTCTTTTGGCAATTTGAAGCAGATCGCCCACTGACACATTGATTCGAACAGTAAATGAAATGAACAGAACTCACTGAGAAGTTTATATTGGCACCAGAGGGGTCTCCAGAGGTCAAAAACTTGCTGAGCTGTGGCAATTTCCCTACCATCAACCTTGGATTATGTTTATGGCTTTCCCCTGGTCTTTTGGCAATTAGAAGCTTATCGCCCACTGCCGCATAGAGTCGAATAGTAAATGAAATGAATAGAGCTCAATGAGATGTTTATTTTGGCACCAGGCAGGTCTCCAGAGGTCAAAAACTCGCTGAGCTGTGGCAATTTCCCTACCCTCAAATGTGGATTATGTTTACGGCTTTCCCCTGGATTTTTGACAATTTCAAGCTTATCGCCCACTGCCGCATTGAGTCAAATAGTAAATAAAATGAACAGAACTCACTGAGAAGTTTATTTTGGCACCAGGCAGGTCTCCAGAGGTCAAAAACTCGCTGAGCTATGGCAATTTCCCTACCATCAACCTTGGATCATGTTTATTGCTTCCCCTGGTCTTTTAGCACTTTGAAGCTTATCGCCCACTGCCGCATTGATTCGAATAGTAAATGGAATGAATAGAGCTCAATGAGAAGTTTATTTTGGCACCAGGCAGGTCTCCAGAGGTCAAAAACTCACTGAGATATGGCAATTTCCCTACCCTCAAATGTGGATTATGTTTATGGCTTTCCCCCGGTCTTTTGGCAATTTGAAGCTTATCACCCACTGCCGCATAGAGTCGAATAGTAAATGAAATGAATAGAGCTCAATGAGATGTTTATTTTGGTGCCAGGCAGGTTTCCAGAGGTCAAAAACTCGCTAAGATATGGAAATTTTGGTGAAGTTGATGGATGTGTTGTTGAGATGTGATCTGATCTGATCTGATGCTGGGTGATCGTCCTATGTTTTATTTGCCAAGAATTGCGTCAGGTCATCGGGCGTACACCTTCTATATGCCCTCATGATGACTATTAGAAATGTCACAATATTGCCGAAGTCATTAATTGTGATACCGTGTGATATTATGACCGATGTGTTTAATATCTTTTATTTTATTTTATTTTATTTTCCTAGAGTATTCTGACCGGACCACGCACAGCACAACACGTGGAGCGACAATCCACCACAGTATGCGTCGAAACCACTGCCATACTTGTCAAAAACCACACTCCTCTCCCTCGATACATATCATTTTTGGGCTGGTTCGTCAACTGCGAATGGATATTGTGTGATCATCGTCTGATAGCAGGATGAAGTGGGGGGTGAATTGACGGGTGCGACAGCGTTGTAGGCAGAGAAGGGACTCTGAGGAGTGCTTTCCCCCTTCGCTGTTGCGTCCGTCGTTGATCTCCCCTTTGTCTTGCAACAGCGATGACAGCACAATGTCCGTTGACTTGACTGCCAATGGACTTTGTGCCATCATCGTCTGATAGCAGGATGAAGTGGGGGGTGAATTGACGGGTGCGACAGCGTTGTAGGCAGAGAAGGGACTCTGAGGAGTGCTTTCCCCCTTCGCTGTTGTGTCCGTCGTTGATCTCCCCTTCGTCTTGCAACAGCGATGACAGCACAATGTCCGTTGACTTGACTGCCAATGGACTTTGTGCCATCATCGTCTGATAGCAGGATGAAGTGGGGGGTGAATTGACGGGTGCGACAGCGTTGTAGGCAGAGAAGGGACTCTGAGGAGTGCTTTCCCCTTCGCTGTTGCGTCCGTCGTTGATCTCCCCTTTGTCTTGCAACAGCGATGACAGCACAATGTCCGTTGACTTGACTGCCAATGGACTTTGTGCCATCATCGCCTGATAGCAGGATGAAGTGGGGGGTGAATTGACGGGTGCGACAGCGTTGTAGGCAGAGAAGGGACTCTGAGGAGTGCTTTCCCCCTTCGCTGTTGTGCCCGTTGTTGATCTCCCCTTCATCTTGCAATATCCATTGACATATTCCCCCTTTGAGTTGGGCGGGTTTGTTGACTGCCAATGGGCTTGGTGCTGTCAGTGTCAAATAGGCGAAGTTGGCAGAGACTGGACTCTGAGGAGTGCATTCCCCCTTCTTGTTGTACCCATCATCAATCCTCCCTTTGCGAGGGAAATGAAACATAAATATGTTATTTTAGACAGTTGATTAAGAAGAAACAGTCTAAATAATAATTTTAGAATTGTCTACACCCCATAATGCTTAAAAACACCTTTGCTGTGCAATTTGTCATGGCAAGTTCTCCATGCCAAGGAAGCACTTTTGCTCTTGTGATAAGAGATAGGCTTGTCATTGCCCATCTTAGTTTCTGTCAATAAATATGGCATAATATCCTCAAAAATACCATCCCACAGCTGAGTAACAGTTTCCCCATTCCAGTAGTTTGCTGCATTTCTTGGCTCCCAGACCTTCCTCAACTCAGCAAAATGCCGGACAATTTTCATAACTCTCCTCATGCGAGAAAGAGATGCACCATCTTTGTCAAAATGAGAAACTTGTTTTGTTGAAATATATTTCAGGGGTGGCACACTTTCTGCTGGGCTCCCCATTTGATACAAAGTGATCATCTGTATTAGGTTCATTCGTTTTGGATATCTCCACATGGAAGGAAGGGGATTGAGCACTCCATGATGGAAACCCACCAACAGTCCATGACTTCTCCTGTTTTGTAATTGTTGCTGTGTTTTTGTCTTAATTGTAGCATCACGAACCATTTCTTGAATAGCTCTTTCCTCATCAACAGTTATGATAATATCGTCATCCTCTTCAAGCCCACCACAAAAGAAAGCATCATCCATTCCATCGACATCCATTTTTTCAGTCTCGGTTTGTGCAACAGGAACAGACAGTTTCTCAATAAGGGTGTCCAATTTCTGGTTCAACTCCACAGATATACCATATCTCTCTCCTCCAATAGAGCGCCTATTCAGTGACATTTCAACATTATTGGTTATCTCTTCTACTACACGTGAATTGTCTTGCAACAAAGCTACTTTGAATGCCTCCAGCTCTATCTGCATCTTCTCGACCTTTGCCATATACATCACATCAACTGGAAGCCCCGTGAACTCAGGTGTGTCATTTGTCTTATTCCAGGGGTAGCAAGTTGTTACATGCTCAGAATGAGGAATCGTCTCTGACCAGAATGGTGAAGTACGCAGTGCATTCTCAGAGTGAATGCTGGAATTTAGCCAATCTCTGTGAAATACAAGAGATGAAAGACATGCCTTAAACAGAGCAAAAACACATTCATTCAGTGCTGCCCCACCAGGCATGCGAGCCTTGATCCAATCATCAACTTCCTTCGTCATTTGCTCTTTGACTATTGGATCAAAGAGTGAAAAATCAAAGTAGGGAAGGCTCTCTGCAAATCCCTTACCTAACCTGCTACGGCCAGAGACGCATCTTCCAACATACTGATCACCAGCTGCTTCATATTTTATGTATCGGTTCATCACTCCTGGCATTTTCCAGTTTGCACGAATGCAAATAGATGCAATAGGTGGAGATGATGTTACACCACAAGCAACATGAGTCACTGCACCTTTCCGCATGGAATGAGTCCCAAAGAAGGATGGTGTCAGCCCACGATCAATGAAGGCTTGCCGATGCTCAGGAGAGTTCACGATGGTGCGAAGGATATTGTTGTAGTGCTCATATTGATTTGAGCCTTCAAACAATTTACACTTACCAAGAAGAATTCGAGGTCTGCATAAAAGATGTTTGCAAAATGCAACAAGCGGGCAGATGGCAGGGGTTTCTGGGCAAGCATAGACATGGAAGGGGTGGTCGACATGCTTGGTGCCATCTTGATCTGTCTTTGTTGGGCCTATCTCAAATCGGAGTGCATCACTCCACATACCAACAAGCTCAATATTTGCACTAATTACACCATCTGCCCGGAGATTAGATTCCAGTCAATGAGTAAAAACAGATGAGCTGCAACATGCTCAGGATTGCTGCTGCGGTTAAGAATCTCAGCAAGGTGTACATATGCCGCAAATGGCAATGGATCTCTTCCTTCGGATGTCCGAAGACCAAGCTCCTGCCGCTCTCGTGCTCCCTTCCTTCGACTTCCCTTCTTATATATTGCAATAACCCTCCACATTTCTTTTGTTGAAGGATTGATATCCCTGTCAACATTGCACTCTGTGAAGAGGTTGGCCAGAGAGGAGGTGACACCATCATATGATGATGGACGAAGGCGAATTGTGAAAGTACGGTTTGTCATATCATCACCCTCGGTTAAGATGATGTCCTCTTCTGGTAGATTGTTGCGAGTGTATGTCTTTGAAAATGTAGACATATAACAAGCAAGGATGTGAAAGTTGAGGTTCTCTAAGTTCATGGGATGAGTGGATGGATTTTCAGTTCGGATATTGGATAGGGCATTATGGATGGCATTATTGATGGAGTTTCTCAACTTACTTGGAGCTCCAGACCGTGTTCTCCTGCTACGGTCCTCTTCATGTGCAACAGTCAAAGTACCCATGAGATCTGGATGGATCATGTTTGGGAATTGGGAACAATTATCAAAGAAGAATCTGATAATCCGTGTGTTGTAATCATCATATGTCTTGCGGCTCTTTTAGAGATCCGTGAACGGAGGACATCACGAACGTCGGCTGCAATCTGTGCTTGATCCAAGAGGGGAGGTCCAGCAGGCATGACTGGAGCAATCATTGTTTCAACATGCTGTTGTTGTGGTGCAGGCTGATGTTGAGTTTGCTGTTGCTGGGAATTCTGTTGCGGTGTTGCTAGCAGCGGAGGAGGATTATCAACAGCAGCAGCAACAGCATTTGGTAAAACTCGACTGTGTCTTCTTTGAACCCCCCCTCCCTCCGCCCTAATAATCCTGCCATGAGCATCTACTATGACTCTAGTACTTCCACCTCCATGGTTTTGCCTATTATTTTCATTGCCTGTGTGACTACCAACATGAGCGCCACCATGCCCCCCTCCTCCAAATTCCCTTTCAAACAATTCAGCAGCAGCTGCTCCATAGCGAGTGCTGCGTTGTCGTCGTGAAGAGTGAGGATGGGGTTCATATACTCCTAGGGTTGCTGCAACCTGTGCACGGGCTTCGTCACCACGACGTTGGGCAGATGAGATAGCTTCTTGCATGGTATATTTTATGTTTTATGTATTACAAGGTGTTGCCACACTTGTGCACACAAATAATTTGCATCGCGTTTTGTTCAGCGCAAATTTGAGGTCATTCATGACCATTATATTCAACGTTGGAACCTGTATTTGATGATGTTTGTAAGACACGTCAGGATACCTGACGAAATTACGAACTCACGCATAGATGAGTTCGTGGACTGAAGTAATTTACGTCGATTTTGTATTACGAACTCATGCACGCATAAGGTAGAAAAACGTATGGTATCCTGACGTAATATTTATTATCGCGCGCGAATTTCGACAGGATATCTGCGCAATTATGGGTTATGTCTTTTCGTATATAAGTTAGAATTAGTTATTCTTTATGTCTAAAAGTTAGTAGAAATGGTATCCAGGTGTCCCAGGACTATGGAGTTGGCATCTCCAGAGTCCCGGGACTCTGGGTTGTCCCAGGATTAGCTGCAACAGTTCACAACTTTCTTACCATAATTCTTTTTCAACTTACAAGCGAATTTGCATGATGGCCCACATGTCCCAGAGTCCTCCGGACCTCTCCTGCCCGCCGCCAACAGATATCAAAGTCACCTTACGACGGTGGACGTAACCCCTAAAATGCATGAATCCCTCTGGACAAAAAGAATTACTAAGTGCTTAATCGCTCACACTCAGACTTGAGCTTCGTAGCATGTCGATCAAAGAAATGGGTTTCGGCGGGAGCCCTTCTGACAGCGATGGCGTAGAAACTGTGCAAAATATGTTACGAAGCCTAAGGACGGCAGGGATTTGGCGTAATCTTATCTTTCGTCGATGCATGGGCGACCGTAGCTGCTCTTAGACTCAATGGATGGGAGGAAACGCGGATGAAATGTGTGAAAACAAATAGGGAAATGCGCACCCTACAATCAGCTACAATCGCTAGTTTGTCGCGAGACGTCTGCTTGATACCAATCACAATGGGGGAAAATCTGCATCGGTAGCTTTCTTGTCTTTCATCATTTGGCTCGGTCTGTATTTTGGGAGGGAGGGCATTTATATCGTGGTAGTCATGTAGAAAGCGCCGAACTGCGTTGATTTTCAATGAACAGCAATAATAATGGCCCATTAGGTAGTTATGAGGAACTGGCCTTCACTGCAGGGAATGGGGTATCTCAATTGTTTGGTGGCAGGTGCATCCATGTGCTGAATCCATTTATGAGAGGACATTATGATGTATCCACTAGTTTGTGGAACTACCTATCGATAGGAATGTTCTCGGCGTATACCTTACTAAAGTCTTGGATTAAAGTGTGCATTTCATGTGTAACATATCTCAAGATCTCAAAACTGGTGGAGGACGCTGCCTCTCTATTGTTTTATGAGGTTCTGTGACAGATTTCCAGTTGTGGTCTTCCTTATTGAATGGTCAACATAGCTTAGATAGAATTAGACTCTTCAATTCACCTCAAGAGACTTCTATTCAACCCACAGCCAAACAGTCAAACTTCATTTATTAGCACCAATAAGCATGCATTTACTTTAGCAAACTTAGCAACCCTTCGAAAACACTTGGCACTCCATTGTCCTTCCTCTCGGGCCTTACTCTCTCCTCTTTCAAAAACTCATAAATATATTCCGCCGTCTCAACAGGCTTCTCCAAGTGAGGCACATGTCCACATTCTTCCACCCATTTCAACTCTGCTTCGGGCATGATCTCGACAAATTTGTTTGCAAATTCTTCGCCATCTAAAATGCCGTCTTGTCGACCCCATAAAACTAGCGACGGCACCGATATTTGTGATACCTTTTCCTTGGGGCGGAATCCTCCACTTTGCATGAATGAGAGCATGCTCTCTTCCCATCCGTCGCGGAGACAGTGAATTCGGCCTACATTTAATGCATCCACGGTTGCATAAGTGGCTGGATCGTAGTAGGACATTTGATTGGCCGTTTCGCGGAGAGGCGTTGATTTGAGGACTTGAATGCCAAGTTTTGCGAGTGGTGTAGGAAGGAAGGACATGGGTCCAATGCCGTCCACGAATCCTTGCGCGTCAATAAGAACTGTGCCTCGCACGAATCCTGTTTTGTCATCATTCTGGGGATAGTATAAATTCTGTGAAGCGAATTCAATGACTGCAGCTCCACCCAGTGATGCTCCTCCAACGACCACTTGCGCATTGTTGCCAACGGTTTGCCAAAATCCCCGGAGCGCATCGACTTTGGCCTGTGCCGAAAAGCTCTTGACGCCATCCAATTGGGTGTACCCCCAACCCAATAGGTCCACACAATAGACATCAATTCCAAGGTTGGCTAGTTGCGGTCCCAATCGACGGTATTCCAAGGACGATGAATCAAATCCATGAACCAACAATAATGGGCACAGCGCTTGTTGCTGACTCTTCTTCTGTCCCTCCCAGTGAATGTAAGAAATTCCCACATACCCAGTATCACTCACATCCGAAGAAACCGGGACCATGACCCGCTTCATTTTAGATGCGGCTTCGGCGCATAATTGTTCGGAGATGGTTTCAGCGGTGTTAGGTGGAGAGAACGTGAGATCTTCTTGGATGCCGACGACATTCGAGTGCAGTCGAGTGGAGATTGCGAACAACGTGGGTTGGAGGAAGGCGGAGGACGCTGGGATAATGGCTGTGAGGAGAGAGACGCTGAGCAGAGATGGTGCCTTCATATTTTTTCTTGAGATTTTTGGAGCTGGGTGTGGGCGTATGAACTAATGCTCTATATGGAACAGAAAAAGAATTGCACGCTTTTAATTGGGCTTTCAATGGATTCCAGACCTCATTCGGCTTCATTGCCATTGCTGCCTCAGAAGGCGGGTTGCCTCACCGAATTGCCCATTGCCATGCAATACCACGCACCACGAGCACCACGTATGTGGACGCACAAAAAATGATTCAAGTAATATTATTCTCTCTACCAGTACAACATGGTACACTACCGTACCATACAACCAGGGCTTCAGATGATGAGTGTTCTAGAGTGTTCTTTATTGCTCTCAACGTGAGAATCTTCATCCTCAGAGGCATTATGGGACATGCCATAACTCAAGTCAGGTGGGGGGATGGAATTGGAGATGATGAGGTCTGATAGAATAAGGTACCATACTTGATCAACATGCAGAGATACAGTGGGTGTGGGGGCACAGTGGTGCTAATGGGGTTTGGGTTTACAAGAATTTCAATTTGGATGATTATCCTGACTACTCTCTTGATAACTTGTGCACTTTGTGGGATGAGTTCGGGCTGCATGGATGGGTTTAGGTGATTTAGATGGGAGTCACTCTTAGAGACAATAAATCTCATAAGAATAGACACCGCTGCACTCTAGGATTTTCTTTGTTGCCTGTTTGCTGGGTATTCTTGCTTCTTCTCGCTTGTGTTTGTCTGAGAAGGATTTCCATGATAGTATTCTGAATCTAACTCTTACGTGTTGTTCTCTTACATTCATCGCGAGGTCTACAACGGAACACGAGTCAGTAAGGTTGTGCCCAGCCCCTCCTCGGGGTTGTAGCTTTTGCTGTTGCCTTTGGAGAATGGCATGTTGTTTCTATTTTTTCTACACATGGGGGACTTGGGTGTGTTGAGTCTTCTTTGGGGGTGATATAGGCAAGGGGTGGGTTTGTGAGCTTTCATTGCAGTTTGTGGTTTTGAGCATTTCTTAGTTGTTAAGACATTTCATTTTTTGGTCAACTAACCATTCCTAACAGTTCTTCGTATTTGTAAACCTACAACACAAGCATAATTTGCCGTATTGTATCATTATCCTTTCCCATTGCTTGATTTTGGTAGAGCCTGGGGGCATCCAGCTTCTCTGGTATGGGTGCTACTATAAACTCTTAAGAGTTGATGATTGACTTTTTATTGATGAATAGTACATCTCATACAAGTTATTTATTATTCTCTAGGGAGGTTGTAGCATTTTTGAGACTCATCATGATTTATTACAAGTTTACCTAGATAGTAATGTTGTCTTGCCATTATCATTATTTTTAGTCAGGAATCTACTAAAAAACTCTGTTACACGTCTTCCTTCTATGTTTTTGTGTCTTGAGCCGCTGGACAGTGATGCTTAAAATCCTCTTGATTGATTGATGAACAAACACATCTAGTGCTTTTACATTCTCAGTTTTTAATGCCAATGTTGGGCACCCTCACATCAGTAAGTCTCCAGGAATTACCAGGTAAAAAATGTAATCTTTATTGCTACAATTATTTGACTTCCCATACCATGTAAATGATCTTCCTACTTCTTATACAAATATCAATTTTGCCTTTCAGATCAAAGGAGATGATGTATCCCAGGTACTTGCATGTTCTGGTAAAATGGACACATCTAATGTTTCTTAACCATAGATAGTCTGTGTCTGTGCACTCAATATATGATCTTGCATCTTGCTTGGCTCTTGCTTTGGGACTCTCTTTTTTGTTTGGTTTGGTGATAAATGCTCCTAGATTTTCTTTGTTGAGGACTGGGGCACTGATTGCAAGTTGCTTGAAGAAACATGACAGAAGGAAAAGGTGTAGTAGGTCTTAGAGGTGATATGCTTCTCATCTTTGTTTGCATCTGTTCGAATTTCTCATGCAAATCTCTTCATGTGCTCATAGATGGTTGGAACAGTCAGCTCTAAACAAAATAAATGCTTATTGTGTCTACCCTATTAGTTTATTAGATCATATTTCACTGCTACTTTTCTGCATGTTCTCAGTTCTGCTACCTTTGATTTCATCTTTGAGAGGTAAAGCAAATGATGGTTTTCGAGCCATTTCAGTTGGATGACAATGGCTTCTTCACTTTGGCTCTCAATTCCATTTTGTCCCCAATACTTTTTCAAATTTTGGTGATGCCTCCCTAGTTCCAATGTTGGTGTTGATGTCACTACAGATTATGAGGGGTCTGTTGCAATTTAGCTAAGGATGGAGGCAGTCATTGCTAGGAAGTCACCATACATTTTCTTTGAAGGGTTGCGGTAGATGGATGCAAGGAATTTTTGGTGTACTTGTACGTTGTTTCCACAAGAATCAATCTTGGAACCTTTTCGACCCCTATGAATCCCCCAATAACTTCTTTTTAGTTCTGTGGAGTTGTGATCTATTGATTCATAGGATTTTTGTTTGTTTGTAACTATTCCAAAAATAGCAATGAAGCTGCTTTCTTTGTGCCTCAATGCAGTTGCCACCAGCTTCATCTGCTTCTGCTTACTCATAACTAAGCTATGAGTTTGTTGTTGATTTTATGGAATTGATAAAATAATCTAAACTTATGCATGTTATGAAGCATGAGAGATTGAAGAGCTTGCAAAGTTCCACCAAAAGGCTAGCTGTCACCAGACTTGTTGTGTCTGTAAAAGTTATGTTTCATCATTGACAGGCACAGGACTTGTGTTTGTTGCGGTTTATAAACCATGTTTTTGTGAGTGTGGTTATAATTTGTTCTGAGCCATGCTCATGCTTCATGCTCTTGGTGATGGAGTAGAGCCTAGCGAAGCCGTTCTTTTGGCTATCTATTGTGGCGCACTATTTTGATTTGTGTATCCTGTAACATTGTTAGATAGATGTTTATTACTTTTCTTAGATGTTACCAATTCATTTACAGGTCCTTCACCATCATGGATTTGAAATAGGATTTCAATAATCGATAGTTTGCGTCATCTGACCAGAAACATATTTAGATATCTAATAGCAGATACTCTATCTCTACCTGTTCCCGGATAAATTATGGCACTGTGGAAAGCCCCATTCTTCAGAATCTGGTGTGCTTGAATGAATGGGAAAGACTAACAAGAACATTATTTCAATTATTGAATGGTTCAAACAAACACATTTTCTTCCCTCATTTCTGTCTTCTTTATTTTCTTGTATCGCCACACTTCCTCTCCTCGGATGTCATTCTAAAGACAAACACTTCCTCCAAGTTTTTCCTCTCGTAATTCATCTAAGCATCCGGGTTATTCTTCGCAAAACTCTCCAACCACTCTGGGGTATGACTCTTCGGCCTCTCCAAAGGCAATCCCAAAGCTCTGTCCCAATAAAGCTGACACAGGCCTCCTACAGCACGACTGACACCAAACAACACTGTGTAATACTGATACTGAGTGAACCCGTAATGCCAGAGGAGCACTCCCGAGTGAGAATCAACATTGGGGTAGGGGTTGGAAACTTTGCCGTGTTCAGTGAGAATACCAGGCATGACTTGGTAGATGGTATCGACAATTTTGAAGAGGGGATCGTCTGGCATGTGCTTGAGCCCAAACTCACGTTGGCAGGTGTAACGTGGATCGGTCTTACGAAGGACTGCGTGCCCGTAGCCAGGAATGACCTTTTTGGCATTAAGCGTCTCCCATGCAAACTCAGTGATCGTTTCGGCATTGACTTCCTTACCCTCCTTCTGGAATTTAGCCTGTAGTGCTTGGATCCACTTGAGCACTTCTTGGTTGGCCAAACCGTGCAGGGGACCTGCAAGTGCGTTCAATCCCGCAGCATATGAGAGGTATGGATCCGAGAGTGTAGATCCAACCAAGTGGGTAGTGTGGGCGGAGGCATTTCCTCCCTCATGATCGGTGTGGATGCAGAGGTAGAGACGCATGAGTTCATCGAAGGATGGGTTGTTGTATCCCAACATGCGACAGAAGTTTCCAGAGTAGTCGAGAGAAAGATCCTTGGTCACGACTCCATCAAAGTATACATTGCGGTAGATGGTGGCGGCGATTTCAGGAATGATGGCAAATACATTCAAAATATCTTCAAGGACATATTTGTGATACTCGTTCTTTGGAACCCCATCGGCATATGCCTTGGCAAACACCGAGGCAGTCTGTGCCGCATTAAGCCCGATGGAGAATTGAGTCATGGGGTGCATATCCTTGGGTAGGCTATTCAGAAGAGGAACAACGTGGGAGGGGAGTTTGGCAGATCGTTCGTGGAGTTCCGCGGTAAGTGTGTCCACTTGCTCTTTGGTTGGCACTTCGGAGGTGAGAAGGAGCCAAATGAGCGATTCCAGCAAGGGTTCTCCGTCGCCGACTTTGCCAGAGTAGGTGGGTAAAACCTGAGGATAATGAGGTAATGTAACGATGTTAGAGTGGACTTCAGACAGCTAGGCGACAAGAATTCCCAGCAAACAAGATGAATAAAAAATCAGTGATATCACAATAGCGACGACAGGGAGTGAAGCCGAAGTCGCAGAATGGATTCACAGCATGCCACAAAAAGCCGATGTTTATGAAACAATTCACCCCCTTCGAAAGCAAGGCATTCATTATTTGGTCAATATGAGGTGGCCTCGGATTGACATCAGCACAATTCCAACAGGTAAGAGATATCAAGAAGTGGTTTGCTCAACTCAGTGAAAAATGCACATTTTTGAATATGTCACAGGAAACGAGAAATAATCAATTGCCCATGTATCGCTTATGAATGAGACATGAATGAAAAATTGCACGAGTCTATGGTGTTCGACCAGTCATTCACTCATCGTGCCATCAGACGTCGTAGTATCGCAACTGACGAGCAGGTTGAACTAAATCATGGTAAAACGTCGTCTCGTATCAGGTATGGAGCGCAAGCGACCTGCTGGCACTATCGCTGCCTCTTAGAAACACGGGCACGTGGGTCGGTCATTACCCAAACTTGAATTTTCAACTAAGGACCCCGCAGTCCACCGCTTACGGCCCCTCGCGCCAGAGTGACAACAGACAAGGATATGATACGCACCTGTTGACACTCCGGGATAGTCAAACCTCGAAACCGAATCCCTTCGTCCGCATCCAAGTTACTAGTCTCCCAAAGCATGCATTTCACCCCCCTCGCACCACCAATCAATTGATCGATGGTCACCTTTCCGATAACTTTGGATCCGTGCTCCTTTTTTAGGGTGGCGAGTCTGGTTTGCTTCGAGGGGACTTGAGCCTCGAGGGTTTCTTGGAGGGTGGTGATGCAGCGAGCGCTGGCTGCGGAGACGTTGGTGAGATGGGGGCGGAGAAAGCGGGAGGCGGTGACGAGGGAGTTCATGGCTGCGATCGAGGGGTGACTGAAAATGCGAGCAAGTGCGAGCCAATAAAATAATTATGGTGCTGGTCGTGCAGGTAGGGGGGGAGAAAAGATGCCAACTTGATTGATGGAAAAGATTCTTCTTGTTTTTTCATTTTTGCTTCCTGTTACTTCTTCAAACTTCGCAAAGATTTGCCGGAAATCAGTTCGCCAATCGCTCCTACACGCCGCACGTAGAAAATTAGGCCTAAATAAATAGATAATTTCAAGATTTTTCAAAATTTGAGTTGATTTGAGACTGAGCATTTTTTTGGTCGTCTCCTTCTATTTTGCTCCCTATATACTAACATCAATGAAAGACACACAGACATCCATGTCATTCCTATGTTAAAAAGGGGATTTGGTAAAAACAGATAGTACCAATTGATATTTCATTAATGGCTCACTGTGATGTATTGATGTTAAAATAAAAAATTGACGGACCTGAAGAAATCCAACTTTGTTCTGCAGAGGGTTTCCTAATGATATTATATGACCAGCTTCATCTTATTTTTAATTGTATTGCCACAATGTGCCATATCTAAAAGAGCAACAACTCTGAATACACTGGGAAAAAAGTGCTTACAGGCCAAGCAGTGTCACAGGTAGCTGATGCCATATTCCTTTATGGTTTTATGGGACAAATTGCTTCGTGATGACTAGGTTGTGAATTCCAGAGGAATTCTGGCTGAATTACAGGTTACTCCAGAAATTCAAGAAAATTTAACTGTAATGTAATTACTGTGGTAGAAATTTTACCAAAAAAACAAATACTTATGTACTGTACAATATTTATATTTATAGAGTATGGCATGACAATGTCACAAAACGAGATTTGACATGGCAAAAGTTAGTGCAATATTACTGGAACCTAAGTCAATTCTTGTCTGGTTACTACTAGTTTACTGATAACTGGTTCTTGGGGACAGTGACCAAAATCGGAGTTTACAATCTATAGTGACACAATATTATCTATAATGACACTCTATATTTGGGAGCACCAGTGCACCTTATATGAAGGATACTGATAATTTTGCTTTTCATTTTGTCCTAATTGATTCTTCTTGTCAAGATCAACACAACCATGTGCATGTTTTGCATTGCTTTTAAAAACTTTGGAGGAACTTGCACCATTGCTGTCAGGGCAGCCAACAATAGAGAAATGCACTTAAACTAGAAGTGTTTTGACAGGATGTTAGTTTCTAGTCATGCCTACAATTTTTATCCTAAATTGTCCTGATAAGGGTAAATTAAGGATGGCTATTTTTGTTGCATGATCATTACTCTTGCCAAATACAAGTATAAGTGACAAATGTGGAGTCTTTTGTGTTTAATGCTGCGTGTCCTCGATAATATACAGTACTTTGTTGGTAGGAGCATGTGTGACATAATTTGATAATTGTGATGTGTGGATGGTGTTATTAAGGATACCAGTTGAGTATTTCAAAAAGTCTGAATAACATACCATTTTCATTACATTTCATATGGAAAGACAAGTAATATACCATAGAGCCATGCTGATCAATTGAATTCCTCACCTCTCTATCAATTATCCTTTCTTGCACTTTGGTGGTAAGAAAATCTCAGCAAGAAACTCTCCCACTCATGATATGCTACACAAGCAAAGAGGTTTTGCTCGATGCACTATTTCCAGGTTAGGGTTACGACATGGGAAATTCCATCAAATACGCCATATGGCTACATGGGCATCATCTTTCTACCATCATTTATTAAGTCTTGAAGAAAACAATTCAATCATATTGCAAGGAGTATGGACTATTTTTCCTATCTTTGATGAATTTCTTCTCCTTTCATGCAGGGCTTCAAATTGCCCTCTCCATAAGTTGTGTTGATGATGATGGTAGATGCTGTCGCACTTTTGTTGGTATTCTTATGCACTGATTCACTGATTGAAGTTAACTAGAAGCATGCAAGCTAAAAGCTATCATAACTACTCTGTCAGTTGCAAATCTCAGAGTGTATTGTGTGGTTACGGGAGATTTTGTGCATTGTTTAGGCTGTGATTTCATTTATCATGCAGACATGTTCCAGTACAAAAAAATTGCCTAAGTGTAAGTATAGAATTTTCAATCATAGTAGTTTCCATACTTCTATAAATCAAGTGTTATCAATTCTTAGTTGGTAATATGTGGTAATTCTCAGGATAGTTCTCAATAAAAACAACAAATTTGCTTCATTGATTTGCAGATGAGCTTAAACTTCTATATGACTCTGATATTTGGGTGCAAGCTGGCTCAGTCTTAGACCTATAAATCCATTGATATTAGATGGTATCATTTTTATGAGTTTCACAATAGCTCCATCTAACAATCAAATAAGTCCCAGTACCATTTGATATGCAGTTATATATTTAATAAGAACAGAAAATTGGATAACTGTCTTCCTTTACTTTTATATATATGAGAGTTGTCGGATTACAAGAATATGAAGACAACTCTTACCTGTAAAATAAGAGTCAATTAAATAATCTGTATAAAATAAGCCCAAAGTCAACTTAAATGAACAATAAATTTGTAAATTATTTCTTTCCAGTTGTTTCAATTGTGAAAATCACAAGAAGGAGTTTAGTAGAAAAATTAGAAAGTGATGTCATGATGTGCCAAATATTCATGACAACACAAGTTCAACTTCCTGAATCACATTCTTTTTATGGTCAATCTCCTTTGGGAATATGGTGGGACTTTCTTTTTTGAAAGTGAATTAATATTGCCAGGTGGCTGCTTTTTACCAAAGCAGTTCAATTTTATGACAATGTTGAAGTAAGACTTCAGTAGAAATTATGTGCATTAGTTTTAAGAAAGTACCATTAGTTTTAAGAAAGTACATCCTTCAATGATTAGACCAATTTTAGTCCATCATTCTAAGACTCAAAACACCCGCAGTGCAAAGCCTCAGCACAAAGAATTTGCACTCACAAATCATCTGCAACCTCTCTTGAGACATCTCTTCCCATAGTGTTCTATTTTTTCTATTAATAGAAACTATCCCTACTGTACATGATCTTCCACATCTCTGCACATAGACTGAGGTTAGGACGTCCCTCCCACATCAATGCAATACCACAACCATTTGGCAGTGACTGGTGAAAGGGTATGCAGCACCACCCCCTTTCAGAGTACTGTTTGAGCATTTTTTATCATCACAACCACACATGAATTTCAGTCCATAGTAATGGTTGACATAGTGTTTGGTTTCAATCAATGTTTAAATTTACATTTCAGTCTTTTGCAAAGCAACTTATGACATTGCAAATGCAGTAAACACATAAGCCACTGTGTTTGGTGATATGACCAATGTTCATAATGATGTATGGCTTCAAGTTGATCACATATCCCTGTTACCCTCTGTAGAATCTTCCCTTATCATAACATTTCTTCCATAATGAAAGTTCTACTCTGTAGATGGTAGGTGTTTCTAGAAGCTTTTCCGTACGTGGAATATGACATAGGCCAAGAATATGATTACATGTGAAAGCTTCATGAGCTTCCACCTGGAAATTTCTTAGGTCTCCTTCTTTTTGGACAATACAAAGGGGGTACAGAAGTCATAGGATATAAATTTCTGAGAAAATAATATCCCAGTCATGGTATACAATCCACATGCCCTAGAGAAAGAAATTTCCAAGACTAGTGATCTTCTCGGAAAACTTCTTATGGGAAAGTTCCCACAGATAGGACTAAGAAGAGAACAGTCATGTGACTGTTACCAAGTTATCTCCAAAACTCATCAGGAACACATCACTTTTCCTCCTACATGATGTATGATGTAAAACCATGCATTTGTTTTTAGTAGTTGCAAAGCTCATAATTTCAAATTACAAGCCATCAAAGCATATAATCCTGAGAAAAACATTTCGGTATTTTTCCTTACATAAATTTAATTACATTGAGTATTCATAAGTTTCTTTGCTTGGTCAATCTCCTGTAGTGTTAACAGATAGATAACATCATGTTAGCTGCAGTTCGCAAACACCAGATTCGTCTCCTCTTTGTTTGCTGGAGTGTTCACAACACTCTCTTCTTTCATTGTGTAATGACACAGGCATTTCATGAATGTCGTTCAATTCTCTTATGCACTTGGGATGGGATCAAAGTCTATTGAGAGATGGCATTGGCAACAGTGTTTTGTATGCCTTTTCTGTGCATGATTTCAGGACTGAATTCCTTAAGGACCAACCTCCACCAGTAGACTTAGTCAGAAGTTAACTGAGGGCATCTTGCATTGGATTTTTATGGTCTGTGTGGATCTTTAATCTTTCCTGCCCAGGAAGTAGCTATCACAACTAGGGGAGTTCAACAGGAAAGTGAATGCACTATCACTAAATGGATGCATACGTGTTACAATGATAATGATGATTCTGACTCATCTTCTATGATGGGTCGGGTAGTACTAGGAATATACATGCTAGATCTGACTATAATAAATCAGATATTGTCAACCATCCCAGTCCAATTGAAACTACCCCATGTACCTCTATAACATTTTCTGATTTTTGTACCTCTACAACATTTTCTGATTTTAACCATGACTGTTTGAATGCAGTAGAAGATGTAGAAAATCTTCCAGCTGACTACACATAGATATAGAGTGAAATAACTGCCACATTGTTGGACCCCAAACTATTGGGTCAACTTTTCAATAGTGTGAACTCCCCTTTGATAGGTAAAGAAGGACAAGCCATTGCTATAGCATCTGAAAATCTGGCCCATAAAAACAGCAAAAATTCTAAAGGGTCTTGCATCAAATTCTAGTAGAAAGTGGATCCGATGGTGACCTACTGTTTCATGAAAAAGGAACAATAAGACACTTTTCCTACTTGAGTAGGCAGGTGCCAAAGTCTTTGCATACATCAAATGGGAGCTATGGGGGCTAAATAATCAAAGGAAGGAGCAAAATCAACTTAAAGATCTTTGAGCATTCAAACAGCAAGGAGTACTTAGTGACCCCTGATGCTGCAGAATTTGACACAAAAAAGATGACCAAGCCAATGTTCAGCCTCATTCTTGGGTGTAAAACCACCAAGAGCTCGGCATTTTCCTATATTTTTGAACAAAAGAAACAATAAATGAACACATAATTTTGCCAATGAGAGATATCAATAGTCTGATGTCATTGCCCCTGGAAAAACCTGGGCTGTGGACAACAGCGCATGGCATCAGCATCAGTTTCAGTCATTCCTGTGGTAGGACATTAAATATTTAATTTAAAATTAGATGTCGTCAAGAATATTTGTAAAAATATTGAGTTCATAAAAACTCACCTTGGAAATAGACCCACCACTGTGATTTGTTGTTGGTTAGATGGCTGTGCCAGACAGGAGGACTAACTCAGTCAGTGAGCTGAGTTTAAGCGGTTCTTGTGATGGGATGGCCTGGTATCAATGTAATTGAAGAAATGGAAGTTAGGGGATAGAAGTGAGATTGCACCCCCTCTACAGTTGCTGCTGGTGCAAGCCAGTGTGTTGTAGGTATGGTATTGTACCATACCATACTGTAGGGATATAAGTAGTATTTTGAGACGTGTAATTCTTGTGTTCATCTGTTTTTGGTGCAGTCACTTCTGATAGTACTTATGCATAACTATCAAGTATAGAATATATATCATAATGTATTATGTTGCTATAATTATGTTGTTATAAATAATACTAGGCCTTGCCAATAAATGATATACTTCTGGTTCATGAATTCTAGAAATTTGTTCTTAATCCTATTTCGAGGGATTTTGGAAAATTGGCAGATGAGGCTCCTAACCTAGCAAGTGAATGATGTACTTCTGCCACAGGAATTATCAAAATTTGAACTTAATATTCCTATTTGGAATGGTCTTGAAAAAATTGGCATAACAAATTGACCAAAAGATTTGTCAATAAAAATGAGCTGTAACCGAAAGTATTCAAAAACCAAGCCTAAAATCGCCTCCAAAACTAGACACAGCAGGTGATCATACTGGTGGAAACTTGTGATTCACGAAATGTCAATCATGAACTACTAGTATGTCACCTGTACATTCAGAAGATTTTTTGCTTCAAAGCTTAGCATGACAAACAAAATTGTGGCTTAAGCAATGCATAAAAAGTCCGGTAACCTGCCTGTACACTCTGACATTTTGCGAGTGTACAGGCAGGTTACCGGTGCCTTTTTGTTTGCAGTGGATATTGTTTAACTGCCTGCAATCCCTGAGGCAATTATTCCCCTGGATTCAAAAGGGTGAATGGGCAAAAAGAATCTTAAGCAACCTAAGTTAACATACTTTGACAAACCATATGCAATGTTTTGGCAAGTTCATGAACATGACCTGGTTTAGTTGGTATCTGTGCTGTCAGACATCAATTACCACAATGAAAACAAATTCAACATTCACTTTGAGGCCTTTATGTACATCATTTGGGACCAATTGGAGCCAACCAGCATCAAGAACCCAACAGCAAATGCAAAACTGGAGCTAGTACATCCAGTGATTTCATCTATGTTCCGTACTGTTGAAATAGACATGGTCGTCTCAGTAGCATCCTGTGACATATAAGAGTTCCTAACAAATGCAGCTTAGGCAATTAACTCAACTTCCCACACAGCACTTAAAGCCTTCCCAGGTGCAGCAATTATTGGTTGGGACAAGTTGTTTGACATCCCGTTCTTTGCTGACTGAAATAAAATTGGAGAATATAGGTAGCACCAAACAGACCAAAACATGAAACATGAAATTTGCTCACATCATGATTGGGACTGCAAACTAGGTGATCAAGTACTTATTAGAAAATATGGTATCCTCTGCAAACGTAAAAGTTGGTATGAGAGTGATCCCTGGACCATTGCATCAGTTTAAATAAATGGGACTAGGGTTTGACATGGAACAAAGTATATGAATGATGAAACATATAACAAAATATACCCTTTTTAATTTTCAATTCTAAACAAAGTCTTAGTACTCTCCCTCTTCATGAAATACTTATGCTTCATACAATATTAACAGACTCTTTAGTCCATTCTCATTGCTCCTTGTGCAAACCATTTTTGTCTTACAATGAGTTAGGATTTTTGTTCCACTTTTACCTGATACTCCATTTTTGAGGGCAAATGAGATAGGCCAAGAATCTGATTACATGCGTATCATGAGCTTCCACATGGAAACTCCAAAGGTCTCCTTCTGTTTGGGCAATATACAAAGGGGGTACAATAGTCAAAGGATGAAAAGTTCTCAGAAAATCATATCCAAGACATGGCATACAATCCACACGTACCTGATAAAAACATTCAAGATCAGTTTTCTTCTCAGAAAACTTCTTCCTGGACAGTTCCCACAAGTAAGACTAAGGCTGTGATTTTGTTCCCCCAATTGACGAACCATAATATTGCCAAAAATTCCTATTGTGCTATTTGGCATAAAATCAATGACTTTGTTCGTCCTACTAGAGCAACTGATAGCAAAATTGTCAATTATCTATTTGACTATTTGATCTTGCGGAGCGGAATTGTTGAATAGCAGGTGCTACTTGACTGTTTGGAATAGACATAGTCCAATAATCAAATAGCATTTCCCACCTTTGTTGCACCACTCCATCCAGTAAACTTACGTACAATTTTTAGAAGTCATACTATCCCCTTTTCCACAAAAATTAGCATTTATGAAAAAATCCCTCATGTGGCTGTACTTGTGGTGGCGGGAAGATCGCAATTGGTCTATTAGACTGTTCACTATTTGGGTCAGTCCCGATTTAAAACAAAACCAAGATTTCCCTTCCATAGTGAAAAATTACATTTAATGGCAAGAATGGCTATTTGCTATCCACTATTCGAGGAACATAATCACACCCTAAAAAGGGAACAATCATGCAACTGTTACCAAGTTATCTTCAAAGCTCATCAGGAGCACATCACTTTTTTCATACATGATTTAGATGTCAAAGCATGTATTTGTTTTTAGTAGTTGCAAAGCTCATAATTTCAAATTACAAACCATCAAAACAAATAAATCTGAGAAAATCAGTTTCTGTGTTTCCCTCAAAACGGATCAGGCAGGTCAGCATAAAAATCATTCTTTGCTAATGAGTTTGGAGCTGTTGCAACATATAATACCTAGACTGACACCAATTCCTATACCATACAAATGACTATAAAGGTCAGAATGGGATTTGACCAGATGAAGGATCAGTAACATGGGGGTAGAACAACTTGGCTGTATCCATAAGTATGGGGCAGGTAGGAAGGTTGATCATGAAGTCAAACAACATTTTCACTACATCTAGATTTGTGTGCACTGTTAGCCAAAAATCATTATTTAGTATTGTTGTTACAAAATGAGGTTGGGAAAAGGATCCGCTGAATGATCGAATATCACAAATGTTGCAGTCAAGGAGGGCTAGGATTGCCATATGGTTGAGTCTTAGTCACATTGCTGTCATCCTCTTCCCCATCATTTCATTGTTAATATTTGCATGAAATCACAAGCATCTAAAAGCTTGGACTCCAAAGGGATGTAGCCTACCAAAAACGATGGCTGACATGACAAACTCGAATGACAGCAAAAATGAAACCCAATCATTTTGAGCAACCAATGCTACCATGACAGAACTGGAATTTTTATGCAATGAAGTGTACCAAATTCAGACTGTTCCACGTGTTCTGTTTGGTAAGATTTGAAGGATTTTGAATGAAGATTGCCCATTCAATTTTGACTTTTGCTATAACCAAAATATCTTTGGATAACCATCTTGAACACAATGAACAATCCTTTTTCTCAAAATACTGCTTATATCCCTATAGTATGGTACAATACCATAGCATACCTACAAAACACTCGCTTGCACCATGCACCAGCAGCAACTGTAAAGAGGACTCTCACTTCTATCCCCAAACTTCCATATCTTCAATTACATTGGTACAGGGCCAACCCATCACAAGAACTGCTGAAGCTCAGCTCACAGCCTGAGTTAGTCTCCCACCTGGCATCACTGCTTAGCCAACAACAACTGGCAGCAATAGGTATTTTACAAAGGTACATTTGTTCATTCTTCACCTTTTCTACTCATGCTCTGCTATTGACAAGTCATTTTTCAATTAAATGCTTGCTGTCTTTGCACGGGACTTGCCAAAACCCAGCCCACAGACTGAGTTTGGCCTCCCACCCAGCATTGCTGTCTGGCTAACAACAATTGGCAGAGGAGGGTATATTTTCAGGGTGAGATCTGATGAGTTCAACATTTTTTACAAATGGTTTTCACTGCATCTAATTTTTAATTATATATTTAATGTCCTACCATGGGAATGGCTGAAACTCAGACCAGAGACAAACTTTAGCCTCCTGCTCAGCATCGCTGTCTAGCCAACAACAATATGCAGGGTCAAAACTTTTAAAAGTGTTTTCCATTACATCTAATTTTCAATTAAATGTTTATTGTCCTTCCAGGCGAGAGGAAAAAACCCAGCCCACAGACTGAGTTTAGCCTTCAACCCATTTTGCTGCCTGTAAGTACTACTTTACATTTTTAATTATCTTCCTTTTTCAAATGACAACTCACTTTCTAATATCATCATTACATTGTAATATTGTGTTGTTGCTGTGCAGGACAAAACCAAGTCTTGGAGTTGGTTTGGATGGTCCTTGATAGCATTTTTTAATGTGGGCTGAAATTTGATAGGGTGTGGCTTTTCAGGCTCATTCTTTGGGGGATGAAGGGACAGTCCTGGGAAAGATTAGGATGTACTTGCATATGTAATTATTCTAGTAAAGCATAATAATTGTTCAAACCATAACTTGCACCTACTCAGCCTAATGTTACACTATCCAGTAGTCTAAAAGTAACAAAAGCCAACCAGGTAACTCTCCAGTCCAGAACACTTCTGGTAACCCTCCCCTACACTTCTGTCAACCCAACTGCACACTTCCGGTATGCCACCAGTAAAAATTTTTAGCCACTAAGAAATGCTGAAATAACCACTATTTAGATTGATATCGATTCTATATCTTACTGAGAATTCAGTTTTCTGTAAAATACCAATTCCTTGTGCGAACATCGGTTTAGGTCCAGAATGACCAGTAACAGACTGGCACACTCCAGTAACCCTCCATATTCTAGTGTTAGCATACTGTAGAGTTACTGAAGAGTGCAGTTGGGTTACTGGAGTGTACCATTTGGGGATGCTCCTGTAACCCTCCTGCACACTTGAGTGTACAGGGACTGTAATAAACACAGGACTGCTATCTTTCTCAAGAAAGTTTTATGCTGATCCAATGCAGCAACTTCTTGACCCTCTGAGCTTCTGACAAACTGATCTTGAAATCTTCAAAGGTGCCTTGAAGGGGCTGCAATATCATATCTGAGCTAAATGATATACTTTTACACTAATTGTGCAAAGTAAGCATGATGGTTGACTTTTAGTCATTCAATTCAACTTTTACCTGGTACATTTGTTGTTGTTGCAAAGATCATAATCCAACATAAGTTTCATGATATATTATTCATGTCCAAGTTTATGCCATCATGCTGACACTTGATTCAATTTAGCATATATAATGAGGGAAAGTCTAATCCACATACTGAAAGTATGTTGCTGTCATTTTTTAATCACTCATCATTTTCATGTCTGAAAACATATCATCATGCAAAATAGTCCACTTACTTCACATTTATATTGCAGATGCATTATTTTACAAACTTTCTTGGTTTTTGAATTTGACTTGCACACTGGGTTCATAATACAACCACTGTTCCTTGAATCACTAACAAGATATCTTCAAACCCCCCTTCCTATTCATTGTGATTCACAACAGTACACACAAAGGAAAGTCTGTCTGTTACTATCAAAATCTAACAATGTTTTTGTTGATATCATATGGCTACCATCTCAGATATGATGCACCCGGTTGTTTGGAGATGTTGTCTTCAATACCAAAGTTTCATTCATTAAGCAGAAATGCATAAATTTGACACTAAAAATGAGGAGTCATAATGTAGGAGGTTTGTTACTTTCAACTTGAACAAAAAATTCACCATTTGGAGTTGTCTGATACTATTGCCAACTTTTTTCAGGGTTGCCCCTGGTTCATAAAAAAGTTCATCATGCAGGAATCACGGGATGTCACTTGGGTTGTCACGCCGTATTTATCAGTTGTCACTTATATGTCATTACAAGACATTCACTATAAGGGTATCAGATCATCACTTCAAGTTGTGGTTGTACTTGGCATAGTGCATGTAATTGTTGTCTTGAGGAGCAAGCAAGATGCTAGGCTTGTTAGTTGTGAGTTTTGAAATATGGGTCATTGGTGTCAGCAGCATGAGATGTCAACAGATAGGCACCGGTAGTCATCAGGATAATTAAGAGATAGTCACCAGTTGTCATCAGAATCATCAACAAGTAGCCACAATGGGGCAACACGATTGTAAACAGGGTTGAAAACAGGTAATCACCAGTGGTCACACTGCTATTACAAGGTTGTGAAAGGTCATCAGCAATGTTGGACATTGACTTTTTGTCACTTCTCATCAATTAATTTCTCCAAAAATGCATCAATGCAAAAGTTGCCTATCTTGTAGAATTGTAACTCCCATGAATCTCAAGTAGTCGAGCCTATTTTGGTGTAATTTTATTATTAAATATCAACATATCAAACCCCACTTTTCTTGCGTTCATCCATGCCATACCCATTGCCATTGTTACCAAAGACTAAAGAAAACTACCAATAACGCTGATTTTGAGGTGGCAGTAGCTGCCCACAGACCTTGTTATTGATTTACAATTGGAGAGCAAGAATTTCTCACTACAACAGCACACCCTTCATTACAGTTGTCTTCGAATTGTCTGCCCATCTCTCTTGACCTCAAGAGAAGCCTGCTATTGATTTTAGGGTGGGTTTTTGATAACAAAACGCGGAATCTCCTCATGTCTGAATCACGTATGATTTACAGGACAAAGTAGAGACTTCTAGAGTGTTTTGGATACCGAATGAAAAAAGGACTTCTTGACTCTTTGATTTGGTATGTATTAATTACCTCTTCATTGCCCTTCTTGTATAGCTTACACACAAACAAGAATATAGTCTGTGTTTGGGTTTAAGTAATGAACAAGTCATCAATATCTGTAATTTCCCCTAGTGGCTGTTAAATGAGCTTTTCTAAGCAAAATGAAGTGGACTATTCCTTCGAAGCCATCCTGGCATCAATTTTGATGTTAGAAATATTATTCAAGGTATGCATAACATACTAGGAGACACGATGTCTGCAGGAACCAGGATATTGCCTAATTCTTGGTGCATCTGTTTCTTAGGAATCTGCATACAAAGTGTGTATAACATACTTAGAGACATTATGTCTGCAGGAACCAGGATAATGCCTAATTTTTGGAACATCTGTTAACTAAGATCTACGAAATCTCCAAAATCTTAGCGTCTGCTGTTTCAAGAATAATTAAAGCTAACTTTATGTAATGAAACTAATCAAGCACTAGATCTCACAATTGACATGGGCCCTTTCTTGTTTACCACAAAAATTTATAGAGCGTGTATATCAAGAACTGCCCATCATATGAATGTCAGATATTCATGTCAAGTCAAAAATATGCATTTAACTGTCATGTCAAAAAGTTGCATCAGTTGTGGAACAATTTATTACAATACATCCCTTAAGTCAACAAACAGAAACACATGTTGCTGTTGGCTTGGATCATTCACAACACATTCTACTATCATCGTGTGTTCACAATTATATGAAATATTGTTTGTTAACCTTAATTTTTCACACATTGCACTCTCCCCTTTAATTTGGATCAAACATTGACAAAGTGTGTTCAAACTCTAAAATGAATCGTTCAAGCTTGATGACGAAAAAGAATGGTAGCCATGTGCAGTTTGGTTGTCAGTGTATTGATTGCCACCAAGTATTTCATCTATTGTCAACAAATGACCATTGTTTTTTGTCATTTGTTCACTCCTGTTTTGGTTAGTTTGATTACACTGGGCTTTGACTTGATGTTGCTGATGGGTTCGAACAACTGAGAGATCAGGGTGATGATCAAACAGAAGAGAGCTTCCTTTGTACTGATCATTTGATAGATCGCCTTGGTCTTTTGCCCAGTTGAATTTCACTTGATGTTGATACGTATAATCATTAAGAGCTTTTTGATCCAATCCACCAGTGGACTGCACGTACTGTTCATTTGATTCGTAACCTTGGTGCTCCAAGCTTGGAATGTACTTGTCAATGCATTCTTGTGTGCCTGGACTCCACTGCTGCTCGACTTGACAGTAATTTGCGAATGAGCACTGTGCACTATAAAGTTGCTTATTGTCGTTCGAATGATTATAATTAAATGGGTCAGTATCTGGGGCATGATGATCAAATTCATCAGACGACTGAGCATAATTCATAGTAGTACTGGCTTGAGCAATGTGGCCTTGTGTCCCATGCATATCGTGCTTCTGAGCTTGATATTGATATTTGCATTCGCGCTGCAATGAGTTGGAACTCTTCCTCTTGTTTAAGTACAAAAAACTGCCTCTGACAGTCTCAGCATTATTGTGCTTAAATGGATCATCCTCATAGAACGAGTACCCTGAAGAATTTTTCATTGGAGGGACATTTTTTTGATGAAATGCAGGCGTCCACTGCTGCTGTCTAAATGATTTTTCGGGATCTTCGGCATCAGACGGCTTGTGATGCCCACTTATGGATGAGGCACGTAATTGATATCCCCATATGGTTTCTGCGCAAATATTGTTATTCGTTGATTCTCTACCCAAATCATTGGTCACGGATGGATTTAGTGCTAACGAGAACTTCTTGTCTTGCGGGCAGTTTTTGTCATCACGAGCCAAGATCAGAGGATTCAATTCTCCATTCCAGGAACACGAGACTTTCTGTGAAGCACGGTGGCATGAATTATCATCTTTTGCAAAGCTTTCTTTGGACACTCGCGGAGCTGGCAATGACTTAATACGAGGAGGAAAACAATTTGCAGCGCTCTCGTAGCGATCAAATGGAACTGCCATTGACGGACGTCGATCTATTGATGCGGGCAATGCACGAGTGAAAGCATTCGAGTTAAGACCCCTTGTCGAATTGCTTTTACTCATCTCACCACTGCTATTATAACTTATTTCCGGAAGACGAAACTTGCGACTGATTTCATAGAGATCCGGCTCCTCAAGCTTGTTTGGCAGCCGTATGCCTGGTTTTACAAGGCGATTCATAAGACTCATAAGATCTGGTAAACCGCGCAAGAAATATTGGTTGTAATAGCATTTGTAATCGGGACCATTGGCAGAAAGCCGCTGGGCCAGTGACAGGGTTAACAGAAGTAAAAGTTGAGCAATCTGGTCTTCTTGTCTTCCACGATGTAAAATGCGGTCAAGTAATATTCTCACCTTGAATCCCCATCCGTTGACTTGCCTATTGAAGCTTTCAAATTTCTCATGCTTAAAGTGCTCCTTGCAAACAACTCTGACTAATAGCTCCTTGTCCAAGATCTTCCATGCGCGCCCATGTGGCATCCAAGAAATGATGTGAAAGTACTCGGGATTAGACAAAATCATGTGTAATTTCCTCGGAAAGTTGTCGACATTTGAGCTATTTCTATGACTGGAAGCGTCCAAAGTTTTAACTTCATAGGTCGAATAATCGGCGTATGTATGGTCAATGACTGAGGCTTTCACTATTCTCTTCGTCGGAGGCGCAGACGCTGTTGTGAGTGAGTCTTCCTTTGGATTGCCTGGCTCGTTCATTTTTCTCTCCTCTCGTTCGATTGAGATTGCCGCGATGGGCTACTACAGATACTGCGTTGGACAATATTTCTATCGTTCCCTCAATTTGTGCGGCAGAAATGGTTGTAGAAAATGGAACAACAAAATGGGTGTAATCGCTGACACGATAGTTACATGAGTCCATAAGAAGTTTATTTAAAGTTCTCTTTCTAATGCACTATTGAGTGTTGAGGTGTTGAAATAAATTAATTGGCACGACTTGTTATTTTATGGTACGTAGCTGGAGGTCTGAGGTTCGCATGATATCTGTCCAAGATTACTTCCATTCTACTGCCCAATCCTTCCCTCCCCTTCCTAGCAAATAGAAGCCCTATAATAGGCCTTCCTACAGAGACTCTCGAGCCAAAACGTATGACAAAATCATCCTTAAACCGCAATATCAAACCTTGTATTTTGCTTGTCAACCCTACACTCTAAAGCAAAACGTCTTTTTTAAGTATTGTACCATCATCCGTAGTTTACGAAACATAACCAAAGAGTATGCTCAATTGAGCCCAAAAAGCATTATTTTATTTGTAACAATATACCAACCAATAGCAAAATTTACCACTTTGCTATTTGACTATTCAATGTATTGACGTCAAATTGTCAAATAGAAGATTTTCAGCATTTCAAATAGCATTATCTGCGTTATTTTCCCATCAACCAACCAACCAACCAACCAATCATGGATTCCTATGGTTTCTCGTCCTCTAGTGATAACTACACCTTAGCTGTTGTTGTGAATTTCAATACTGAAGACCCCACTTTTGCTGACCCCATTGAAGAGGTTGGAGACGGAAGCATTCGTTCCTGCTCTATAATGATGATTTTGTTGAGGATGACTCTTCTCCTCCATAAGAAAGATGCACCAATCTGAAAATGCAGTCACTTATTCATTTGGTAATGTATATGTTGGATCCCATTATGGCACCATCCCAGTTCTAGAACTGGGACACAAATTTCGTCCAGTGCTAGAACTGGACGTTTTTCTCCCTGTTGTGGCACCGTGCCTCAATAGGCACCCAGTTCTAGAACTGGACGTCCCAGTTCTAGAACTGGACGTCCCAGTTCTAGAACTGGGTCCACAATGAAAGTCAAGTTCTAGAACTGGACGCCCAGTTCTAGAACTGGGAGATTTGCTCCAACCCCTTCGTGGCACCGGTCCCATTGGGGCACCAGTTGCCCTAATGGGGGTGATGAAGATGTCCCTATTTAGGCACTACTAATGTATGTAGTTGGGATACTGGCTGCAACCGTACGATAGAGGGTATGGTTCACAAAAATCATGCAAGCGCATCAAATTCTTCCGATGATGTGGTTACCTAACAATGTACCTCGAAAAATTTGACGTAGTAATTATCCCTACCTCAGTCAGGTTTGATCCCCATTGGGGCACTGGAAAAAAATTCAACGCAAAGTGCCACAACGGGGAGAAAAACGTCCAGTTCTAGCACTGGATGAAATTTTTGTCCCAGTTCTAAAACTGGGAGGGTGCCCTAACAGGATCCAACATATACCAATCAAATTGTTATAAAGAGTTCTTAAAGCTCAGTGTCTGGCCTAAGCCGTTGGAGGTAAAAAATATTAAATACTATGTTTGTAGGTAAAATGGTATATGACGTTATTGTTGATAAATTGTGAGCTATTGGTTTATTGATTGCAATGAATAAATGATGATGGAAGGGCAATGCAATCCCTTTCATCCTAAAACAAAACAATTGAATTTTGGGTAGGTTCTACACATCCTGGTGTGTTTATACCCTTCTCTTGAGGATGCTCTCTACAGAGGTGTTCTCCTGTTGCATAGATCCATTGTTCTGGATCATGTTGCCTTGTAAGGATCTCTCTTTACTTGGGAGGTTAGGATGAGTCCTTATGTGGGAGTTTTATATTTGGTACCTAGGGGTACTAAATAAGGTAGGTACTCGGCCTATGTCAATTGCCCCCATAAATGGAGGATCAGGGTGACGTTATGAGGTAAAAAATTATCCATCTCTCTCATGTGACTAGTGTAACAAACTGAAAGGTTTGTTGATACAGGAGAGGGAGACAGCACACATGAAGAATAACATTTATAACTGTTTTAAGTCTGTTTGTTAAAAAATGTGTGATTCTTCTGATGTTTAATCTTTCTGATTTTGTTCCGCATTGAAACCTGATTGTCCCATTCGTATGAACTATTGTGAATGTCCAAGGATCACTTTCATACCAACTTTCTGATTTGCGGAGGATACCATCTCTTCTAAAGAGTATTGTAACCCCAACCACCATGTGAGCAATTTTCCTGCTTCATGTTGATGTCAGTTTGGTGCTGCCAATGTTCTCCAATTTTATTCCAGTCAGAAAGGAAGGGAACACCAAACGACATGTCCCTGCCAAAAATTGCTGCTCCTGGGGAGGCTTTTAGTACTGTGTGGGAAGTTGAGTGGCCCATGCGGTATTTTTTAGGAACCCATCTATGTCACTGGCAACTACTGTATTGGCCATGTATAGTTCAGTAGTGCAGATCATTGCTGTAATTGCTTGATGCACCAGCTTCTTGACACTGGTTGGCTTGTGCTTGATCCCATATGATTCACAAAGAGCTTTGAAGTATAGTTTGAATTCATCTCCATTGTCATAAATAATGTCTTGACAGCGTGGATAATGGCTAAACCAGGTCATATTAACTAATTTTTTATCATTGCAGATGATTCATCAAAGTATGGTAATTTTGTGTTGCTATGAGTCTTAGTGCCCTGTTGCCCATGTTGTCAATGTGTTAGGCCAAAGTCAGGAAATTTGGGGTTGCGTGATAATAACATTTTTTGGTGATTACAAGTCCTAGGCCATTTTTACTTTGACAACTATTTCTTACATTCTTGTTGGGACTATGTAGAACAATTCTTGGGGAACGGCCGTATTGCACATGAAATGCAAGAAAACAGTGTTGTTGATATCATATTTCAAAGATTTCTGAGACAAAACAAAACCAACTGTCAATCATCATCGTATGTACGAATCCCTACGTACAATCAAATCTTGTACAAACAAGAACATTGGCAGATATTTGTGATTCCTAGGAAATTGCAATGAAGCAATTGGTAATCTGAGCCCCTAATATTTTGATGCCACTCCATCATGCCACTCTTTTAAATTGATGCCGAACTAGTTGACTTTGCAGAAATCCCGGGCTAATACAGTGTTCCCAAGGAATTACAAAGTGGAAAAGTGCAAATAGTTGTCAAAGTAAAAATGGACAAGGAATTGCAATCACCTTTGACATTTTTTGCAATTCTCACTCAATTGCGAATTACCTAACTTTTGGCCCAACACACGTGGGTAACCACATATGTCGTTACCAGCAGTTCTACTATTTCAAATCAAACAGAAAATGGATATATTATAAGAAGACACATAAAATCAATTTCTGTCCCATCTTTGCCTTTGAGTTTGTATGATCAAATAAGGTCTACACACAATGCCTCCCAAGGGTTTGTGATGACAAGCTTTGTTGGGAGTTTCCCATAGCTGTGCTTGTGCTGTTTGTTAACTTGACATATGCTGCAGTTTTTGACATGTGTTGGATGGTACGCCTCATGCCTTTCTGGCACATTACGATGTGTAACATCTCCTCAAGACGTGTGTGTCCAGGATGCTGCAAATAGTAGGGACACCAACTAAGTGCTCAATTTTGAAGGACTTTAGGGATGACCATCTTTCCATCCTTATATTTCTTCAAAGTTGCATCTTTTATCTAGGCTTGTGCAATTTCCTTTACTGTTAATGGGCAAATTACATCTTTGTTGCTTTGATTGGAAAACACCATATTGATTTCTTCCTGTTGATCATGAGGGCTTTCTGCACTTGTTGCATGCTTGGTGTAGTGACACCAGCACTTTGTGAATGCCATCAATTAGCATTATCATCTTTGATTGGACCTGAGTCTAACCTAGAGATGGCGTCAGCAACAGTATTATGGATGCCTTTGATGTGCACAATTTTGGCACCATACTCCTCAATAACCTCCATCAATAAACACAGTCTGAGGTTGATCCGAGGGCATCCTGGATTTAGTTTTTGTGATCTGTATAGATCTTGATTGTCTGTCCCCACAGCATGCCTTTGAACTCTTTTAGTGTCTTCACTATGGCCAATAGTTCAATCTCAGTCATGCAGTTTTGTTGTGTCACAGAGAATTTTCTACGGAAGAATGCAAGAGGCTCATTACCATGTGTATTTACTGAGCCAAGTTGTTTAGACAAGGCATAAGTGTAGATTTGAAATTCTTTTGAAAAATCAGGGTAGGCTAAAACTACATCCTGTGCAATGGTAGCTTTTTGACATAGGCCTATTACCTACTTATTTAGTACTCTTGGGTACTAAATCGAGATACCCAGATAGGGATCAATTTTGACCTCCCAAAGAAGAGAGGTCCTAAAAAAGGGACAAAGATCCATATCTTTGGGATCTTTGGCAATAGCATTGCCCCCCTTTCAGAACACCCTCAGAGAGAAGGGTAGAAACATACTATGATTGTGTAGAAACCTACACAAAATCCCATTGTTTCGTTTTTAGGATGAAAGGGATAGCATTACCCTTCCATCCACATTTATTCATAGCAATAAGCTCACAATTTAATCAACAGCATTATTTTATCATCGTTTATCTACAATTTACTACGTAATAAAAAATTACATCGTTACGGCTTAGGTCACTATCAATTGATAGCCTTCGTGCAACCAAGCAAGTCGTCTGTCCGACTTTCCACCATGCATCGTCCATGAGGTACGTGTTGACCATGGTAGGTTCGTCTGTCTGTCGTCAGTCGCTCGAGGCCGTACAATACCCTGGGGTATATGTAGCCATTGCGCAACTTGTTTTGTATGACTGCAAGTGCGTAGCAATAGCCAGAACTGAGCTACAAGTTTATACTCAGCCAGTTGAAGTGAGTTTTCCTCACAGGTGGGCACATGTCATTTAGACAAGTAGCCATATAAGCAATTGCCCTTGACGTCAGTGAGGGCTAGATCCCACATGACGTGGGTATACTCTGCTTTGGTTAGCAGAGTGCGCGAGTAGCACATAGTGCACTTGACGTAAAAAAAGACCACTCGTGACGTATTTTACGCACAAGTAGTGGCATAAAATTTACTTGCGATGTAGCTTGTAATAGCCCCTCAATGAGCGAGGAGGCAATAAATATAAATGCCTTGGGTTAATTTTTTTCCCGAAAAAGAGCAATGTGTGTACGTTCTATTCTGTATAGAACTAAAAACACGTTTAGACTAATAATTAGTCCGTACCCGTGATCACTTCCAGATGCAGTGATAACACGGAGTATAAGTACATAGCCAAAAAAAAGGCAGTACAAAAGAAAAGATCTTCTAGGGCCTAAATGGATCCCACAAAGTATTCTGCATAGCCTCTAAGGCTTAAAAGGCTTGCTGGTGACCCCCAAGAGGTTTTAGTCACTCCAAGGACTTGCGATCCCCCAGGAAGTTCTCGTCGCTGACGTGTTTTGCACTCCAAGAATTCAGTTTCCTTGTTCGTTCGCATGGTGCCGGTGGGAGTAGCGTGGAAACATTGCACGGGCATAGGTTGGACGCGGGACTCAAGGTTACATTGTTGGCCAAGAAAAAAAAACTCATTGGGAGATGCAATCGCGCAGGACTTTGTCCCACGATCGCGGATCAGCCCCAATTAAATGGGAGCAAGTCACGGCACAGCCCATTTCGGAAATCGCATTGCGACACAGCCCTCGCGATCACGATCGGATTAAAACGACCACATGATTTGTGTCTAAGCATCATCGGGCCCAGCCCATGAGTGCAAATGACCGGCCTAGGAGAGAACACTGTTCTACTCCGCATAAAGGCACGGGAGCACAATATTGCCCTACAAAGGTTAAAAACGTCAGTGTGACGCGGAGTAGCTACTCCAAGTCCCTGAACGCATGGGGGCGCAAGTAGGACCCGTAAATCAACTATATGTCGATCCCCAGAAATACTCATGTCAAAATTCTCGCGAATTTCCGATTTGCGCAAGAATGCTGCCTGGTATTTATGGTTTTCATATGGAAAACACGAAACTTGTTGATTTCTTCATGAAATCCAAGTAAAAAGGAGAGAAGAGTCCACTAATCAAAAGATTAGCATGAGAAAATTGCGGAACTGTCGGACCCCGAACTGTCGTGTGCCATAGAACCCGAATTGCCGGGTATCTTTCTCAATAGTGAGACTACTTCCTCCACTTTCACAAGTAACAGCTATGTAGCTGTGCAAGAAACAGGTACATCCTCTGGTCCAAGGAAAACAGAATTCAGAGCCCAAACAAATGTTTGGAATTATTTAATTTGAAATTAAACAGCTCGTTGAAAAAATCTTAATCAGAATTCTAAAGTCAAGTTAAAATAACCTGACATTCAAATACCTTGCTAAATGTAAGAATGACACAAAAATGCCTAGAAAATTTCTGGAATGGTGCATTTATTTTTCTCGAGAAGCTGAATCCTTCTCCCACGTAGAGAAACACACACAAGTGCAATGTAGCACTAATTACAAGCAATGGTATAAAAAGCAACTGGAAATCAAAACCATGTTGGGTTTCGAACCCCTAACATGGTGTTGCTACAGTAACAGTGAAAGCAAGAAGGACATAGTCCCAAGCTTCCCACATGTTCCAATGTTAGGAGCATACATATGTTTTCCCTACCCTGCTAGGCTGGTGTCAAACTCTTGGTACACGCAGGATGGGTTCTTCCTACTTGAAAGGAAGGGAAAAGTCACATGCTCTGATTACATGTTACCAGAGTGACTAAGCCAACATATGACCTCAGTCTTTAGTGAATACAGGGACTGAGTTATAATTGTTCTAGATTTCCGAACAAATTACCACATAAAAAAATTATGTGAAGATCAATCTCACCTTGCCAGTGATAATTGATGTAACAATCTGTTAAAATCTGTGGACCCAAGTTGAAATAAAAACTGGCAAAACAGATAAAGCACATAGCTAACCACTTAAGTGCAGGGCTCAGTTGGAGAAAAAAATACTCATGATCACAGAGCTTACCACTCTTGTGAAAACTCGTTTGGAGATAGAGTAGAATAACAGAACTTCCAAGTAGCGTAAAAAAATGACACTTGAACACTAAAAACTCAATTTCAAACATGTTACTGAGGTTTCTCACAACAAGAGAAACTGTTTGACCAAGTTTTGGTGTCTTGGAAAAAAAATGCCTGTATACCTCTACTTTTCAGAAGAGGTGGGTTTATACCCTATAAAAACAGAGCACAACCAGTCAAAATAACCATGTAAAAAGTGAGGACAATTTACCTTGGTGACTGGAGGGGTTATTTGACAGCCGACGTCAGAACTGGCTGTACATGAACATAACACCCAAAACAAAAAAAGAAACTACTGTAAAATGAAAAGTGATTCTTAAAAGAAGTAAAAAAGGACAAAAAGTTAGGAAAATTGTCCAAACTCAAAAGAATCATTTACAGTACTGTAAAAGTTGATATGCTCAACTTTGCCATTAAACAAGACTTCATGACAAGTCAATAAATCATTAGATTGGAGACTGACGCATCCAGAACCCATTAAATACCTAGAAAAACTGAAAAAGGTCTTACCTGTTCAGGTCTAGCAGAAACAAGTATGGGTTTTCCATGTGCCTCACAAGCACATTCAATGGAATCAATGATGGCCATATGGTTCTGAACAGAACTCATTTGGAGGACTCTGATAGTCTCCAAGGGCTAGCCTGGAAGACCACCTTAAACAAGGTTAGGATGGACTTACCAAGCAGCGAGAACCAGTTTGACTGACAAACTATAATACCTCTGCACAAGGACAACAGGGGCTTAATAACAGACCCAAAGTCTTTTTATGGCAAAAGCACAATGCTTACAAGCAGATAAACTCACTAGGAATTCGCCTTTAAAGGGAACTCAAAAGTCACTGGGTGGTCCAGTACCAGAGAACCTTAGGCAAGACAACATGCTAGTCTCACCTCACTCACAACTTGGGTGCAGAGGAGGAGGTACACCGTCATCAATAGCCACTAACATGGTCCATAAGACAAGGTACACAAAAGAAAGACACATGTATGTTAAAGCATCACCAACTCAGATTGGGGTGGCTCGCATTCTAGTTCAGCTTGCTAAACTTAGAGGCACTAACACAGAATAAGAGAAAGAAATCCTTGACCATGTTAAAACATTATTGGATATTCAAACAAACTGTGTAAAACTAGAAAATGGGCTCACTGTGACTCAATAACTAGTATTTGGTTTGGTATCCATACTAAGGGACTCATAGGGTCACCAAAACACCTTGTTCTTTGTTAAGCACTAAGGGGATTACCATAGGTAGTGCAACTAAATGTAGTGCAACAAACCATAAAACAAGCCTCAAAATCTTATGAGCACAAGAACACAAAGATCTGCAATCTTTGTTTTTGTAAAAGCCACAGCACAGAGAATTGTGAGTATCCCTTGCTAACAGGGAATACCATCTCGGATAAGTCACATCATGAACATCTCTATTGAGAGACATGTAGCACCATGTTGGCATGCAGTGCAAATAAAAAGCAGCTATACACAGAACTGTAGTAAGGCTTAATTAGCTAAGACAAATCCAAATAGAAGACAACAATTATGTTGTCAACATCAAGGAAAAATTCGCTTCTCCAAGATGTTTGCTGTGAAGTCACAATATGGTTTCATACACCATAAGAAGATAATCAACCAATGTCTTAAAAAAAACATATGGTGCGTACATGCAATATGTTGCAATGTCATTACCACCAACAAAAAGAGTTGTACAAGCACAGACCTCACTGGAGGATCATTGCTACAAAGTACTAAAAGGATGTCAAAGCAATGACTCTGTACTCTAAAGAGAAAAAAGACATAGATGTTGATGTTTGAACCTCCCAATGATTCTGGTCAATCCATTAAATTGAATTGACACTGTTAACTTGCCGGTAGTTGACCCTTATGGGCAACTATTCCCAGGGATACATAGGGGTAATAGAGCAAGTAGAAGGACAATTTCTCATACCAAGGATGCATAAGAAAAAGTAACAGAATATCTGTACTATTAGCACCTTCGTAAATAGACCTGGTTTAATATCCAAATTGTGCGCACATGGTACAATTAAGGTGCAGTTTTTACACTACACTTTCGGAACAAATGTATGTCATTTGGATTCCAAGTGTAAGTCAACCAGAGTCATCAACACTCAAAAACCCAAAAAGTGAATAGTTATCTAGAGATCAAGTAGATTCTTGACCTGCTGACAAACCATGGTCTAACCAGCAGCTTCTAGTGGCACAATGTGTTCCTAAACAAACATTCAGATGCCATTCACTCAGACCTACAATACAGTGCCTATCGCCTCAATGTAGTGTAGCATTCATAAGATTGAATTGTTGTTCGGCAATCCACTTTTGCACACACATATAAAAATTATAGGAGATACCAGGCAACACAAGACCGACCCTACTTGATCCTCATCAAAGTTAGGTCACAAGGTCCGTGAGAGTACTGTTTAGTATAAAAGGTCATTTACCCCGCAAAATATTCTGTCTGTACAACAGTGATAATTGGACTATACAAAAGTTATACGATAAGACAATCAGGGTTTCACGCGGAAGTAAATCATAATACTCGGCTTCGGAGAGTATAAACACATCAGCTTTATCATAAGACAAAAAAGTCTCCCTCTCCACAAAAGAACTTACACTTCATATAGTACAACAATGTGTATGTACAAATGTCACAGGCAGCTTGCACACTTTGACCTCAACCAGGAGGTTTTTCTGCAAGTTTGGCTCGTACTAGGATATTTTTCCTCACAGAGGTTTTACTTTTCCGCGAAGCCACGCTCATTGTCCAATCGTGGGGGCGAGTGACATAGGCCAATTACCTACTTATTTAGTACTCTTGGGTACTAAATCGAGATACCCAGATAGGGATCAATTTTGACCTCCCAAAGAAGAGAGGTCCTAAAAAAGGGACAAAGATCCATATCTTTGGATCTTTGGCAATAGCATTGCCCCCCTTTCAGAACACCCTCAGAGAGAAGGGTAGAAACATACTATGATTGTGTAGAAACCTACACAAAATCCCATTGTTTCGTTTTTAGGATGAAAGGGATAGCATTACCCTTCCATCCACATTTATTCATAGCAATAAGCTCACAATTTAATCAACAGCATTATTTTATCATCGTTTATCTACAATTTACTACGTAATAAAAAATTACATCGTTACGGCTAAGGTCACTTTTACATTGTCAAATGATATTTGATGTACCTCATCCCAATACCAAGATGTCTCTTTGGTTTTCTTGGCCTTGGTGAATTTGGTATGGCCACACTCTCCTACCAGTGAGGTGAGTGGGGCAAGCATTTCACTACGTCTTGCCTAAAGATCTCTATAGTACTGGACCATGCCCAGAAATCTACAGAGGTCTTTGTTGCATTTTGTTTGGCTGCGGCTTTATGCCCATTCTTGTGAGGATATACCATAGGCATTCCGTTTCAATAGCACAGAATTTTGATGTTGGTGTGTTGTCCTGCAAGCCAGCTTCTTGCAGCAGGGATAGTACTCCAGGCTTGCCCTGGTGATGCCATAGCAAATCATCCAGATAAGTTCTGACAAACACTAAGGCTACAATGTGCTCTGACATTTTTGCCTGAAAAATATGTTGGGAGAACCTGCAATCCCCATTGGTTATCTGAGATACAAATACTTTCCCCTTGAAAAATGATTGTGCAGATTTTGGATGAATCAGGATCCAATCTTATGGTATAACAACACACGCCTAAGTCAAGGGCTGCGGCAAAAGTAAATCCTTCTAATTCTTGCAAAACAGTACTGATTTTTGGTAATGGAAACAGTTTCCTAACTAGACGTTTATTAACCTATCAAAAATCAGATATAAAACCAACAGTTTTATCCTTCTTTGGTATTATGAATGTGGGCGACGCCCATTCTGATGCAGGCTGAAACTCTAATATCCCCAGTTCACAGAGCCTATTTAGTTTTTTGATTATGGTCTCTTTATGTAATCTTGGAACTGGGGATGGTCAGCCATGATATGGCTTAGCGCCTTCCTGAGTTCTAGAGAGACAAGTTCCGTATTTCAATCACCTAATGTTCCATCAAACAGCTCCTCATATCAGTGAGTAACAATAGTAACTTATTTTGATCTTGGAGACTTAGGTGAGTACAATTGGTGCTAACAACTGATTGGAGGTCTGCTTTTTCGTGTCTAGGATATGAACTACTCTCTGTAGTGTGTATTGCGTACTACAAGGTTCATATGCCATACTGTTGTTCACAGCCCAGGCTTTTTCCATTTTTGACTTGGTCAGACTACTGATGTCTCTCATTGGCAAAATGACTTCATCAATAGTTATTTCCTTTGTTTGAAAATCTAGAACAATTCCTAACTCTTTCATGGTGTTACAACCAAGAATGAGGACATACATTGGCTTAGTCATTTTTCTTATCATACTCTACAACATCTGGTTTTACCAGATACTCATTGTTGCTTGAGTAATCAAAAACATTATGATGACTTTGCGCCTTCCTTTGGTGAGGAAGTTCCCAATGTGTGCCAAGAAGTTGGCACCTGCCTAGTCAAGTAGGGGAAATGCATGGAGGTTCCCTTTTCATGGAACATCAAGTCTCATCAGATCAACTATCTAGAGGAACTTTAAGACTTAGTTACTTGGGCAACTTCTCCCAGAGTGTTTGTGTCTCTGTTGAGATTGATTTTCAGTTGCTAAATGGTACCTTTATTTGGTCACTACATCAGTGAATCTTCCTTCTATTTGACTTTTGGAGGAAGTAGTCACACTATGGAGAAAGGCCTCTAGCATTTTGGAGTCTGACAGTTTGGCAATTATCTCACTCTGTGCATCATGTTTGATCTAAGTTTCACATTTTTTGATCTTGTTCTAGCATAGTGTCATGAACAATTCTATTATTTAAATTTGAGTGTTCAATTTTTTGTCAAGACTTTCAAGGTTAGGCATAGGCTCAGGCTTAGGGGTGCTTGGATTACTACAATCATTAATCAAATGAATTTTTGAATTAGCAATAGTGGTAGTTTTAAATGGACTAGAGTGAGTATTACTGTCTTGTTTATTACTCTAATGTTTCTTATGATCTATAACGTATTCCTCAGGACTACCGTACCCAACTCTTCAGGATCGTGATGGCGCTTGTGCTCCTTCTGCACATGCTTGAGTTTCTTATTAGAAGTCTTGAGCTTTATCAATTTTTGCAGAAAGTTGTGCATAGATGAGACGGTCCACACGGCTTTCTTCTGATAAAGTCTTTCTTTGGGGTACCATCCATCTCATACTTGCTGCACTCCTGTGTATTATGGGTCATGTGCACCCCCCCCCCCTGTTTTTTTGCATAGAATGCAGTGCTTTGCATTTGTGAGGAGCTTCTTTGGGATTCCTTCCTTGAACAAAACCATCTTCCTCTTTGAGGAGTCTCTGGACTTTGCAGAAGTCTTGTGCCCTCCACAATCCTTATTGGTCAGGTAGGCCTTTTCAATGCGTTCGAGTGCTTCTAAGAGCTTCCAAACACTTTGAGATACTTATGCCTCACTATGTTAGTATTGGTCTTGCCAATGTGTAGGGATCATACAAAGAATATGACTTGCTTGGTTGGCGTCATCAAAAGGCTTCACCAAAGTGTTGAGTTTTGTAGCACAATTGGAGTACAACAAACAGGGCAATAGCTCCCAATATCCATTGAGTTGCTGAATGAGACTGATAAATTGGCAAATGGGAACCCTGTTACACTTCTTCAATCCATTACTAATATAGAAGTGTTGCATTCTGTGGTGTCATTACGGAACAATGCCAGCAGACGGAAGTTGACGCATTCCATGAATGATCCCCTGGACTGCTCATGCTTCTTGAGATGTTCTTCCCCATAAAGATCAGTCCAGGGTGCACAGGCAATCTGTTCACTCATGATCTTCTTCCAGGGATGCCTTGCTTCCTTGATAATAGGTTGGAGTAGAGGCTAAACACCTGATTAACTGTGGGCTTAACTGACTTGCTAGCTTTGGCGGAGGCTTCTAGAGCCTACTCAAATGCTTTTTCATTGGGTGGATTCTCGTCCGATCCCATGTATTTTATAAAAGCCCCATTGGCCTTTTGCAGTTTTGTCATGCATGCCGTCTCTTCCTTGCAAACCATATCATATGCTGTGTCTAGGCCTTTCTGCCTCACGACATCAAATGCTGCTTGGACATGCATCAAGAATTGCTCAGGAGTCCCATGTGAGCACAGGGACAGTCTCAACTCTACCTTACCAGGTAGAGTGAGCTTCATGGTGTTGGCGGTAGTATCTACTGCCAACGCTGCCTGAATTACATCCATTTCAGGTATGTTGAAACAGGTGGTGTACTCTATCCTGGGTTCATCTCACACTCTTGGCCTTTAAGTCCATCAGGAACTCCCTTTGAGGTGATCATCCTCTTTAATACGTCATCTAGGCATGTACTAACAAAAAGAGCTTTCAAGAAGCTATTATCTACACCTTAGCTGTTGTTAAAAATTTCAATACTGAAGACCCCTCTTTTGCTGATCCCATTAAAGAGGTTGGAGATGGAAGCATTTGTTCCTGCTCTATTATAATAATTTTTAAAGATCACTCTTTTCCTCCATAAGAACGATGCATCAATCTGAAAATGCAGTCACTTATTCATTTGGAAATGTATACCAATCAAATTGTTGTAAAAGTGTCTGGCCTAAGCCATTGGAGGTAAAAAATATTAAATACTATGTTTGTAGGTAAAATGGTATATGACTTGTTAGTGTTGATAAATTGTGAGCTATTGGTTTATTGATTGCAATGAACAAATGATGATGGAAGGGCAATACAATCCCTTTCATCCTAAAACAAAACCATTGAATTTTGGGTAGGTTCTGCACATCCTGGTGTGTTTATACCCTTCTCTTGAGGATGCTCTCTACAGAGGTGTTCTCCTGTTGCATAGATCCATTGTTCTGGATCATGTTGCCTTGTAAGGATCCCTCCTTACTTGGGAGGTTAGGATGAGTCCTTACGTGGGAGTTTTATATTTGGTACCTAGGGGTACTAAATAAGGTAGGTACTTGGCCTATGTCAGTATCGATGAATGAATTTACCATCTCTCTTCCAGAGACAGTTTTGTCAAATTTTTACGCAATTTTTGTTTGCCCCTGACAAAAGTGGATGACCTCGTATGTGTGGATATACCAAATAGAACACTGTCTGGATGAAGACGCAATGTATGTAAAGGCAGAATCAGTAATTTTAGGGTAAGGGCGCTGAAAGTTCTTCAACATTGTTCTCCTTTTTCGACACTTAAGACTGACACTGAACTGTCAGCCTCAGAGCATTGTTTATTCTTTCACTCATTCACTGAATAAATGTACAGCATCTGGAAAGATTTCATCCAGTATCCTTCAACACGAGATGAACTCAACATTGTAACAAGTCATGACAACGATAACTATCTTCCTGGTTATGGTAAGTCAATTGATGTTGTTCACATGGAATAGAGTATGTGTCCAGCCCAATATTACAATCACCGCACAGAAAAAGAGGGTTATCCTTCTGTTGCATGTGAGATAATAACCAGCTATGATTGTCAAGTGCTTGGAGTGTCTTCTGTTCATTTCCAGAGTTTCAAGAATCAACAGAGTGTCTGAACCAATGAGACAGGCAATGTTAATTGGATGATCCACAATGAATTTGTAGAGAGCCAAAGTGATTATGGAGTATACCTGACTTGTGATAAAGGTATTTGAGATGGCCACAACCTATTTATATGTATAAACATGAATCTGCATTGAGTTATAGAGAGGGACATTACCTGTCTAAAATAGGAATTATTTGAAAAGATGTCAAGTGTGTTTTAGGTGTTCTGAAGAAGAGGTGGATGATTCTTATTATGGTATCTGCTTCTGAGATATTATCATGGTCAGGAAAGTCTTCCTTGTTTTTTTGCATGCTTCAAAACAATATGCTATCTGAAATTGTGTTTTGAGAGTTGAATGTCATTGTTGGATGTGGAGAACCACTTCAAGAAGATGACCTTTGGATGAGGGGGGTGCGAAGACCAAGTACTTTACTGGTAAAGTGAAGCACATGACAAAGGCCATGGATCACATTGGCCTGAAACAGGTAATCTGGCCTGGGAATCAAACCCAGGACCAAATAAAAATATGGTCTGTTTGGTCTGGGGTTCGAACCCTGGACCTGTAATATTAACATGATCATGTAAACATCATGATCCAAGTAAAACTATCACAGCCATGTAGAACTTGTCCACAGACAATGGACAACGGCCAGACAAATCAAACAGCGGACGATGGCCAGACCGATCAAAAAAAAAATTGATTGCTCAAATTGAAGATCTGAAAGATTTGATTGTTCAACTTAAACAGATCTCTGATCGCACACCACATCAAGATCCTGGCAACAAACCAGGATCATGTAAAATTCCACATAGGAGCTAATGCCAGCTCAGTGGTGCTCTGTACAACCCCTGTAGACACAATACTACAGAGGCGCGATTATCATGTAAATTACATGATAAACTCATGATAATTGATGATCATCAATTATCATTTTTGAGTAGATTTTAAGCTCATAATTTCAATTTATCAATGGCCAACACATCCTACCATTTTATTTCTACAATAATATTTTCACATCCAATTGGCTTAGGCCACTATCAGCTGATAGTCGTAGCGTGAAACCCTTCCACGCAGAGCCATGTATACATTTGCCTTCACTGGAGAACCATCATTGCTGGGACAACGAGCTAAGAAATTTTTTCTCCAAGTTGTACTCACACTCAAGTCAACCTTTATCATCATAGAGGCAGAGCATATCTACACCCAACCAGCGAGACCAATGTACCATCACACGTTGCCCCGTACCAGTGCCCCGAAGAGTTTTTTCAAGGCCCTGTTTGTTAGGACCCCTCTCGGAAGAGCCCTTGATAACCTCAATATGAGCAAGGCAGTCCCGGGCGGACTCAAGCCCCAAGAGTGTGAGCGTGGAAGCAGTCGGGTAAAACCACCCATCCCCTACATTCCAGAGAAGGATGACCTACAAGAGGCTGTTGAATCCACGACCACAATCAAGCTCACTCTACCCACCAAGGTGGTGCTAAGGGTGTCCGTGTGGTTGCGCGGTACCCCAGAGAAGTTCCTAGTGCATGTCCAACAAGCAATTGCAGTCATTAAGGCAAAAGGCCTACAAGAGGCCTATGAACAACTTTGACATGAGCCAAGGATACCTACTGGTACTCCCGACCCATCCTGGGCCCCAAATCAGGACCCATGGGTACACAGTTAAATAGGAATTCTACTAACTAAGGGTAGGATCCCACCAAATAGAAGCAGGATTCATTAACAAGACCATTGAGTCCTGCAGGGCTTATTACTAAAGACCACTGGGTCCTGAGGGACCCATTGGCAGGATTACATCTACAGCCTAATCCAGAATCAACTGGATTCAGGTTGGCATGCAAGAATGCATGTACAGCCCAAACCAGATGCATGTGCACCCAGCTTGGCATGCATGAATCCAACAGGATGCATCAAAATCTAACATCCTTGAATTACATGCAAAATGAATGATAAACTAGAGAGGACTACCATGAGGCAGTCCTCATTTTCAATCAGTTGTTTTAGCTCATAAATTAAACTCCAAACAACTGGAACATCCTTTTTTACTTCCTTATCTACAACTACTTTTCGATTACTTCCGGCTTAGGTCAGACTTGTTCGGGCTGAGAAGGAGTACACAGAGAAGCTAGAGGAAGCGGTATTGAGTTGCGACCTCACAGAAGGCAAAGTCAGGGATGACTCTGCCCTCTCCAAGGCTATTGACAAGGCTACTGAAGCCCAAACCAAGGCGAAGAGTGCAGTGGAGCAAGTTGCCAACCAGATCTTTCAGCTCTACTCCAATTTCCTCTTGGAAGAAGCAAGGCAGCCATGGAGTAGAATCCTGGCCGAGCAGATTGACTGCAGTCCTTGGAAGGAATTGAGGGGCAATGTTCACAACACCCCCATGAGCAAGACATGGGCCTCCTTTATGGATTGTGTCAAGTTCCATCTGCTTATGGTGTTCAGAAATGACACAGCCAAAGCACAGAGGTATTACATCAGTAATGGTCTCAAGAAGCCCAACCGGGTGCCCATCAGGCAATTCGTGCAGTGCATCCAGCAGCTAAACAACTACCTGGAACTATTGCCCTGTCTCTACCAGAGCAATCAGGCAACCCCGGCAACCAAGAAGGTAAGGCCCATTGATGATGCTGATCTCACAGGTCATATCCTTCGTATTTGCCCTGGGACCTGGCAGGCCCACAACGAGCTAAAGGCCAAAATCTTACCACAGTGCATTCATGACCTGCTTGATGACCCTGAGAAGATTGAGAAGGCTTTCCGGACAGAGTGTGGTCAGTCCACCAAGAAGGGCAAGGCAAATCATGGCTAGTCCAATAAGAGGAAAATGGTATCGTTCAATGAACCTATTCCCAAGAAGGTTCACAAGACGGCAAATCATTGTGCCTTGTGTAACAAGCATGGGGGCACTCATGCGACGACAACACGTCTGACTGTTGCAAGTATGAGAAGGACGGTAAACCCAAGAAGGGATTTGGCAAGGGCCAGCATGACAGCATAGCCCTTGACAAGAAAACTGCTAGTGCATTTGCTCAGCGTTCTTCAAAGGTCAAAAAGCTTGAGAAAGCAAACAAAAGGCTTAAAAAGTGCTCTAAGAAGTGCAACCGGGATTATGACAGTGACAGCAGTGACTCTGACTCCACCTGAAGGGGTGGGTCCAGTAACACACGGGGGCGCAACTGTAGTCAAGGTATTTTAACAATTAGTTCTCGCTTAGACAATTACACTACCCCTTGTCTGAATAAAGCTACTGATAGTCTACTGTCAAAGTCAAATGTGAATACTGAAGTTATGGATGCTAGAAGCGACCCAAAACAACAAAGTCTTAAAAAGACAACATTGGAATCAGTTAACACCCATCACATACTTTCGCCAACTCAAGAAGATCTTGCAGCAAACCAATCAAAGGCACAGGCAAGTAAGAACAATGATGTCACACACGAGTCCGAACAGACACCTAATGATGTGTCAACCCTACCAGACTTGGAAGGGCATGTCACGGCAGTAGTGGCAAAGGTGAAGTATGGAGCAACCAACAGTCAAGACTGCAGGAAAGTCAAACATCCTGGCAGGCGTTAGATTAGTGACAACACCATTGAGGTACTGCTAGACAGTGGTTCTGATGGTGATCTTTGGTTCCATGAAAAAGGAACACCCATGCATTTTCCCTACTTGAATAGGCAGGCGCCACTCTTGTGGCATACGCCAAATGGGAGCTTCCTCACTAAAGGAAGGAGCAAGGTCACTTTGAAGTTTTTTGAATACTCTAATAGTCGGGAATACACTGTTACCCCTAACATAGTAGAGTATGATAAAAGAAAGATGACCAAGCCAGTGTATGACCTCATTCTTGGTTGTAAAACCATGAAAGAGTTAGGAATTGTTCTGGACTTTTGAACAAAACAAATTACAATTGATGAAATCATTTTGCCAATGAGAAACATCAGTAGTCTAGCCACCACCAAGATAGAAAAAGCCTGGGCTGTAAACAACAGCATGGCACAAGAGCATGTGAGCACCAAAAAGGCCACACAAAGGGTAGTCGAAATCTTGGATGCTAATTATCAAAAGGCAGACCTCCAAGCAGTGGTATATGCCACTGGACCACACCTCAGTCTCCACGACAAGAACAAGTTACTGGAGTTACTCAAGGAATTTGAGGAACTGTTTGACGGGATACTAGGTGATTGGAGAACAGAGCCTGTCTCCTTTGAACTAAAGGAAGGTGCCAAACCATATCATTGCAAGCCATATCCAGTTCGAAAAATAAGAAAGGAAACAACAACAAAGAATTAAACAGATTGTGTGAACTGGGGGTGATGGAGTTTCAGCCCTCATCAGAATGGGCATCTCCGTCATTCCTAATACCCAAATCAGACCAAACTGTGCGCATGATCAGCGATTTTAGGGAAGTAAACAAAATGTTCATTGGGAAGCCATTTCCAATACCCAAAATCAGCACAGTTCTGCAAGAGTTAGAAGGATTTTCTTTTGCTATAGCCCTAGTCTAAAATATGGGTTACTACACCATTTGGTTGGATCCTGACGCATCCAAAATCTGCACCATCATATTTCCCTGGGGAAAGTAGTCTTACCTCAGACTACCGATGGGCATTGCAGGTTCACCTGACATTTTTCAGGCAAAGATGTCAGAACTAATGGTAGCCCATGAATTGGTACGAACGTGACCTACTGTGCATCACAAGGGCCAGCCTAGATGACCACTTACAGAAGCTCAGGCAGGTCCTGACCAGGTTTCAAGACCTGAAAATCAAAATTTCGTACCACAGAAACAGGGTTCTTGGGATATGCACTCACTACAGATGGTATTAAACCACAACAAAAAGGTACAGGCAATCCTTGCACTAACACCACCAACTGGAGTCAAAGACCACCATAGATTTCTTGGAATGGTCTAATATTACCAAGATCTTTGGGCAAAGCGCATCAACATGCTTGCCCCACTCACCTCACTGGTAGGAGAGTGTGGTCATAACAAAGTCACCAGAGCCTTAAAGACCAGGAAGGTCCCTTGGCATTGGGTTGAGGTACATCAACAAGCATTTGGTGACAGTCATTGCAAAAGACGTTGCATTGGCCTACCCTGATTACTCCAAAGAGTTTGAAATCTCCACTGATGCCTCATCAAAACAGATGGGCGCAGTGATTACACAACAAAATAGGCCAATTGCATTCTTCAGCAGAAAACTCTCGGAGATGCAACAAAAATACAGTGTAACAGAAATAGAACTTTTAGCCATAGTAGAAACTTTAAAAGAGTTCAAAGGCATGCTGTGGGGGCAAAAGATAAAGGTCTACACTGACCATAAAAATCTTATCCAAGATGCCCTTGGCCTCACCTCAGCACTGCAAACGAATTGTTAGTAAGCTGTTAGTAAAAACCAAAGGGCTTACTAACATGTGCATGTAGGTTTGATACTCTAGGCAGAAACCTTCTCGAAATCGGACTTGCTAGTTAATCTGTTAGATATTTGTGGCTCTTAACAAAATTCATCGATTTTTCCAATTTACTTACATACTTACTAACAGGTCCGTTTTTGCTAACATTTTAACTAACAGATTAGAATATTTCGCGTGTCGATGAACTCCAATTTCCTTACTAACATATTTACTAACTAGTACTCCCCCCTCCGGGTAGTAGGAGTAAACACGAAAAATAACATGTTAACTCTGCCCCTACAAAAACCATTTTTGAAATGTCATAATATTTCCGAACAATAATTTTGAAATTTAGGTTTACAATGGGGACAAAAACAAATATATCAATTCAAAACAACATCATTTGTTTAGATTGATGCAATGGGAGGGAAGTTCTGTGGGAGTGGGGGTTATATTTCATGGTTGTGGTGGGAGTAGTGGGAAGATGACATGATGAGGGCAAATAGTAATTTCAAATTAAATAGTTTGGCAAATAAAAGAATTGAAAAACTAACCATGGGTGTGGTCAATTGTCTTCCCTCTTTTTCAGGCTTTAGATTTGAGCCATGGGAGGGTGGCGTGGGTGTTTAACTCATGGAGGGGGGCAATGGCAGAAGATGGCAGGTCAGGGACGGTGGTTCCCAATTAAATAGTTGACAAAATAAAATAATTAACAAAAACTCACCATTGGTGTGGTCAATTGCCCGGCTTCTTGTTATAGCCTTTCAATTCAAGCCACGGGAGGGCGCGGCGTGGGTGTTTAACTCATGAAGGGGGGCAATGGCAGAAGATGGCAGGTCAGGGACGGTGGTTCCCAATTATATAGTTGACAAAATAAAATAATTAACAAAAACTCACCACTGGTGTGGTCAATTGCCCGGCTTCTTTTTATAGCCTTTCAATTCAAGCCACGGGAGGGCGCGGCGTGGGTGTTTAACTCATGGAGGGGGGCAATGGCGGAAGAGGGCAGGTCAGCTCCGACATATCAAATTAAATAATGGAATAAAAATAAAAATTAGCACAACTCACCATTTGCACGGTCAATTGACCTGCTTCTTTAGGGGGGTTCTGGATTGAAGCCACAAGAGGGCGCGGCGTGGGACGTGGGGTTTTGAACAGGACAGCACGAGGGTTTCAAATTAAACAATTGACCAAATTAAAAAATCGCGATTCTCACCACCACTTTCACAGTCAATTGCCCTGCTTCTTTTTCTCGGTGTTAGATTGAATCCGTGGTAAGAGCGCGGCGTGGGGCGTGGGGCGGGGGTTTTGAAAGTCATGGAGGGGGAGCGGCAGAAGATGGCAGGACAGGGCGTAAATTTCCAATTAAATAGTTTGGCAGAAAAAAACATTGCGAAACGCAACAACCAACCTACCATTTTGCCACATCGCAGGGCGCCGTGTTGCCAAGAGCTGGGTCGAGAAGATGCGCCAACTTGCAGCTCAAAAGTCCACCAAAATGCTGAGATACGTGGGGGAGATTGTGGGGACATTCGGAAATCCCATCTTGCTGTAGTGAAGTCAATTTTTATGTGTGATGAAAATAATGGGCGCAGCAACTGCGTGCATCGTGCAACACAGTTAACACAAGGTGATACCTTCTATGTGTCGAAATCGACATAACAAATTTCGCATAAATGTTCATGATATAAAGGTCATACATAAAAAATGAAATGCTGGAGACATCAAAATTTTATCCAAGACAAAAAATAATTATCATGACATAACAGGATGAAAAATGAATATATATTATATCAAGACACCATTCAAACATGAACAGGCAAATGCATTTTGTGCAAGCTTTCATTTTGCCTGAGAATTGATATCATTTCATGGTGGATTTGGTATCATAAACTCTTACATGAAGACTACACTTCAAGTTTGGTTATGAAGTTTTGTGCCATAAAGTATGTTGATGACCTTATACTGTACTTAGAATGTGAAAGGGTGACTGTGAGGTTTGGTGATATCATAATCTGAACTTGTGACTGTGAAGCTCAGTGGTATCATATAATCTGTGAGTGGTAACTGGAGAAAAGTGAGCATCTCAAAAGAGTAATATCATATTTTTGTCATCCAGAAGCTTCATGCTCACTTATATCTTTGGCATCTGTGTACGTTGCAACCAATATTGCATCAAGTTGTGACAATGCTTCTTCAGAGCTAGGTTGCATACCGAGGATATTTCCTCAGTAATTTAGGACTGCTTCTTGTAATATTCCCTTTTTTGGAAGGAAGGTGGTATTTGTCACAGTGAAATTACTGTCAAACTAACGTCAAATTAGGGGGCTGGGATATTATGGAAGTAGATGAGACTCCTCCTGCAAATTACTGGGGAATATACAGTAGTTCTTGTGGAATTGTCATGATTACTGTTGCAGTAATATTTTGAGGGTTTAGTGACAGTAAAAAAGGAAGGGCATAGTGCATCTGTTGTGTTTTGTGTCATCAGTATATGAGAATGTATTAGAAAAAATGATCAGACCAAATGATGTAAATAATTGAATATTTTCAAAATAAGCCAAATGCATGCCCTCTTTAGGCCAACATGCCTTACTTTGTAAAAAACTCTTTTCCATGAAGTAAGCTTGTCTACATGGTATTAAGAGTTACTTTTGAAAAGTAAGCCACTTTTGGAAGCTCACTTTTTGTTGAATCAGCTTACTCAGCAAGTAAGTCATTTTTCAAAGGGAGACCAGAAAATGGCCATGGCCAACATGGCTTACTTTCAGAAAACAGTGCACTTTTAGAAGAGGATTTCTTGAACAACAGTATTTGGAATGAAGAGAATGTCAAGCATGAAAAAGCTCTTTCAAAAGCTACTACAATACATATCAAAAATGAAACAGCAGAAACTACTTTGCATTTTTGCTCTCCTTGCATTTCAGTCTTCCATCACTTTCATCTCCAAGCAAAAACAATGTAATAGCTGCTGTATCAGTTATCAGTGGTTGACCAGCTTACACAAGTAAGTTGCATTCTGACCCTCAGATGAGGTAGTACATTAACATGAACCAGAAATTGATTCAGATTGCTCATTTGCAGCCAGTAATCATCCTGTAGGCTAGGACCAAACCATGTAGAAGTAGAGTTTGACAAGATGACAAGATTGTTGTCTCAATTGTGACTCCATCACTCTTGTTTGTACTCAGTGTAGGGTGCTCTCCGTGTAATGCAGTTCTCTGCTTTTGTTTCTAGTAACTTATTATAAGAATTTAGTTTGATGTTATGGGGGCATCAACAAGAATTGCATTAAAAAGGATTAGGAAAGGGTCTATAATTGCTGCATATGGATTGACATTCCAATTCATAATATAATAGCTCACTAATAATACAGTGATAGATTAATTATTTCTGTTGTGTAATGTATGTTCTTTTTTCATGAGTTATTCAGAATTTTATAACTTAGAAACCCTGCTTACTTCTTAAAAATTCCACATAGCTACCGATTGTAACAAGGTTGATTGTTGGGGGTGGGCCTATTTTAAACTCTCAGCTTTCCTCGAGAGTGGGCCTATTTTAAACTCTCAGCTTTCCTCAAGAGTGGGCCTATTTTATACTCTCAGCTTTCCTCGAGAGTGGGCCTATTTTATACACTCAGCTTTCCTCGAGAGTGGGCCTATTTTATACTCTCAGCTATCCTCAAGAGTGGGCCTATTTTATAGTCTCAGCTTTCCTCGAGAGTGGGCCTATTTTATACTCTCAGCTTTCCTCGAGAGTGGGCTTAGTTTATACTCCAAGCTGCCAAGAGAGTTTTGGTAATGACAAAGGGGAAGGTACTCTATGGGAGTTCTAGGTTCGGAGGGAGAATATGTTGTTGTTGGAGGCTTGAATGAGAAAATTAATCTGCTGAAGATTTGGAAGATGTCAAGTGAATTTTAAGATCTCGTTTTGCCGAAGAGTCAACACCCACGAAGGATGAGGTACCACAGTCGACACGACCACGATCCAATTTCACGAGAACACTACCATGTGGAAGGGACGTCTTGCAAAAATCCCCCCTTTCGTAGATGAGCACCTTGATGTATGGATAGAAAAGCTGCTGAACCGAAGATAGATGTCAGGTGAAAAAAAGAACTTGTTTTGCGGAAAGAGTCAACACCCACGAGGATGAGCACCACAGTAGACACGACCATGACCGAATTTCTCGAGAACACAATCCCAGTTGTCTGCTTTGAAGTCACAGTCCCCCCCTTTCGTAGATGAGCACCTTCATGTATGGATAGAAAAGCTGCTGAACCGAAGATAGATGTCAGGCGAAAAAGAAGATCTCGTTTTGCGGAAAGAGTCAACACCCACGAAGGATGAGGTACCACAGTCGACACGACCACGACCGAATTTCGCGAGAACACAATCCCAGTTGTCTGCTTTGAAGTCACAGTCCCCTTCTTTCATAGATGAGCACCTTGATGTATGGACAGAAAAGCTGCTGAACCGAAGATAGATGTCAGGCAAAAAAGAAGATCTCGTTTTGCCGAAAGAGTCAACACCCACGAAGGATGAGGTACCACAGTCGACACGACCATGACCGAATTTCGCGAGAACACAATCCTAGTCGTCTGCTTTGAAGTCACAGTCCCCTTCTTTCGTAGATGAGCACCTTGATGTATGGACAGAAAAGCTGCTGAACCGAAGATAGATGTCAGGCGAAAAGAAGATCTCGTTTTGCCGAAAGAGTCAACACCCACGAAGGATGAGGTACCACAGTCAACACGACCACGACCGAATTTCGCGAGAACACAATCCCAGTTGTCTGCTTTGAAGTCACAGTCCCCTTCTTTCGTAGATGAGCACCTTGATGTATGGACAGAAGAGCTGCTGAACCGAAGATAGATGTCAGGCAAAAAAGAAGATCTCGTTTTGCCGAAAGAGTCAACACCCACGAAGGATGAGTACCACAGTGACATAGGCCAAGGATCACACTGGCCTGAAACATGCTATCTGGCCTGGGAATCAAACCCAGGACCAAATAAAGTAGGATCATGTGAACATCATGATCCACGCAATAACATGACCACCGCCATGTGGAACTTGTCCAACAGATGACGGACGACGGCCAGACCGATCGAACGACGGATGACGGCCAGACCGTTCAAAAAATTTGATTGCTCAACTTGAACAGATCTGAAAGATTTGACTGTTCAACTTGAACAGATCTGATCGCACCACATCAAGATCCTGGCAGCATACCAGGACCATGTAAAATCCCACATAGGAGTTAATTCCAGCTCAGTGGTGCTCTGTAGAACCTCTGTAGACACAATACTACAGAGGCGCGATTATCATGTAAATTACATGATAAACTCATGATTATTGATGATCATCAATTATCATTTTTGAGTAGATTTTAAGCTCATAATTTCAATTCATTAATTGCCAATACATCCTACCATTTTATTTCTACATTAATATTTTCACATCCAATTGGCTTAGGTCACTATCAGCTGATAGCCGTGGCGTGAGACCTTCCCACGCAGAGCCATCTATAAATCCATTGAGTTACTGCTTGTCTTCACTGCAGAACAATCATTCTTGGGACGACGAGGTAAGGATTTTTCTCCACATCGTACCCATACTCAGTCAGCCTTCTTCATCATAGAGGCAGAGTGTATCTACGCCCAACCAGCGAGACCAACGTACCACCACGTTGCCCGTACAAGTGCGCCAAAGAGTTTTTCAAGGCCCTGTTTGTTGGGACCCCTCTTGGAAGAGCCCTTGATAACCTCAAGATGAGCAAGGCAGTCCCAGATGGACTCAAGCCCCAAGAGTGTGAGCGTGGAAGCGGTCGGGTAAAACCACCCATCCCCTACATTCCAGAGAAGGATGACCTACAAGAGGCAGTTGAATCAACTGCCACGATCAAGCTCACCCTACCCACCAAGGTGGAGCTAAGGGTGTCCGTGTGGTCACGCGGTACCCCAGAGAAGTTCCTAGTGCACGTCCAACAAGCGATCGCAGCCATTAAGGCAAAAGGCCTACAAGAGGCCTATGAACGACTTGTTAGGGCTGAGAAGGAGTGCACAGAGAAGCTAGAGGAAGCGGTATTGAGTCGCGACCTCACAGAAGGCGAAGTCAGGGATGACTCTGCCCTCTCCAAGGCTATTGACAAGGCTACTGAAGCCCAAACCAAGGCGAAGAGTGCAGTGGAGCAGGTCGCTAACCAGATCTTTCAGCTCTACTCCAACTTCCTCTCGGAAGAAGCAAGGCAGCCATGGAGTAAAATCCTGGCAGAGCAGATTGACTGCAGTCCATGGAAGGACTTGAGGGGCAATGTTCACAACACCCCCAGGAGCAAGACATGGGCCTCCTTCATGGAGTGCGTCACGTTCCATCTGCTTACGGTTTTCAGAAATGATGCAGCCGAAGCACAGAGGTATTACATTAGTAATGGCCTCAAGAAGCCCAACCGGGTGCCCATCAGGCAGTTTGTGCAGCGCGTCCAGCAGCTAAATGACTACCTGGAACTATTGCCCTGTCTCTACCAGAGCAATCGGGCAACCCCGGCAACCAAGAAGGTTGGGCCCATTGACGATGCCGATCTCGCAGGCCATATCCTTCGTATGTGCCCTGGGACTTGGCAGGCTCAGTACGAGGTAAAGGCCGAAACCGTACCACAGTGCGTTCGTGACCTGCTCGATGACCTCGAGAAGATCGAGAAGGCTTTCCGGACAGAGCGTGATCAGTCCGCAAAGAAGGGCAAGTTGAATCCCAGCGAGTCCAACAAGAGGAAAATGGTGTCGTTCAATGAACCTATTCCCAAAAAGGTTTGCAAGATGGCAAGGCATTGTGCCTTATGCAAGAAGCATGGGGGCGCACATGCGACGCACAACACGTCTGACTGTCGCAAGTATGAGAAGGACGGTAAACCCAAGAAGGGATTCAGCAAGGGCAAGCATGGAAGCACAGCCCTTGATAAGAAAACCGCTAGTGCATTTGCTCAGCTTTCTTCAAAGGTCAAAAAGCTTGAGAAAGCAAACAAAAGGCTTAAGAAGAGCTCCAAGAAGCGCAAGTGTGATTATGACAGTGACAGCAGTGACTCTGACTCCACCTGACGGGGCGGGTCCAGTAGCACATGGGGGCGCAACTGTAGTCAAAGTATTTTAACAAATAGTACTCAGTTAGACAAATACACTACCCCTTGTCCGAATAAAGCTACTGATAGTCTACTGTCAAATTCAAATTTGAATACTGAAATTATGGACGCTAGAAGCGACCCAGAACAACAAAGTCTTAAAAAGACAACATCGGAATCAGTTAACTCCGATCACATACTTTCGCCAACACAAGATGATCTTGCAGCAAACCAATCAAAGGCACAAGCAAGTAAGAACAATGACGTCACACAAGAGTCCGAACAGACACCTGATGATGCGTCAACCCTACCAGACTTGGAAGGGCGTGTCACTGCAGTAGTGGCAAAGGTGAAGTATGGAGCAACCGAAAGTCGAGCCCGCAGGAAAATCGAACATCCTAGCAGGCGTTGCACCAGTGACAACACCATTAAGGTACTGCTAGACAGTGGTTCTGATGGTGATCTTTGGTTCCATGAAAAGGAACGCCCATGCATTTTCCCTACTTGACTAGGCAGGTGCCACTCTCGTGGCATACGTCGAATGGGAGCTTCCTCACTAAAGGAAGGAGCAAGGTCACTTTGAAGTTTTTTTAATACTCTAATAGTCGGGAATACACTGTTACCTTTGACATAGTAGAGTATGATAAAAGAAAGATGACCAAGCCAGTGTATGACCTCATTCTTGGTTGTAAAACCATGAAAGAGTTAGGAATTGTTCTGGACTTTCGAACAAAACAAATTACAATGATGAAATCATGTTGCCAATGAGAAACATCAATAGTCTAGCTAGCACCAAGATAGAAAAAGCCTGGGATGTAAACAACAGCATGGCACAAGAGCCCGTGAGCACCAAAAAGGCCACACAAAGGGTAGTCGAAATCCTGGATGCTAATTATGAGAAGGCAGACCTCCAAGCAGTGGTATTTGCCACTGGACCACACCTCAGTCTCCACGACAAGAACAAGTTACTGGAGTTACTCAAGGAATTTGAGGAACTGTTCGATGGGACACTAGGTGATTGGAGAACAGAGCCTGTCTCCTTTGAACTAAAGGAAGGTGCCAAACCATATCATGGCAGGCCATATCCAGTTCCAAAAATGAGAAAGGAAACAACGATCAAAGAATTAAACAGATTGTGTGAACTGGGGGTGATGGAGTTTCAGCCCGCATCAGAATGGGCTTCTCCGTCATTTATAATACCCAAAACAGACCAAACTATGCGCATGATCAGTGATTTTAGGGAAGTCAATAAAAGGCTAGTTGGGAAGCCATTCCCAATACCCAAAATCAGCACAGTTCTGCAAGAGTTAGAAGGATTTACTTTTGCTACAGCCCTAGACTTAAATATGGGTTACTACACCATTAGATTGGATCCTGACGCATTCAAAATCTGCACCATCATATTTCCCTGGGGAAAGTACTCTTACCTCAGACTGCCAATGGGCATTGCAGGTTCACCTGACATTTTTCAGGCAAAGATGTCAGAACTAATGGTTGCCCTTGAGTTCGTAAGAACGTACCTTGATGACCTACTTTGCATCACAAGGGCCAGCCTGGACGACCACCTACAGAAACTAAGGCAGGTCCTGACCAGGTTGCGAGACGCGGGTCTAAACATAAATGCCCGGAAATCAAAATTCTGTGCCACAGAAACAGAGTACTTGGGATATGTGCTCACTACAGATGGTATTAAACCACAACAAAAAAAGGTACAGGCAATCCTCGCACTAACACCGCCAACTGGAGTCAAAGACCTCCGTAGATTTCTTGGCATGGTCCAATACTACCGAGATCTTTGGGCGAAGCGCAGCGACATGCTTGCCCCACTCACCTCACTGGTAGGAGAATGTGGTCATACCAAAGTCACCAGAGCCTTAAAGACCAGGAAGGTCCCTTGGCATTGGGATGAGGTACATCAAAAAGCATTCGAAGCGGTAAAGGCAGTCATTGCAAAAGACATTGCCTTGGCCTACCCTGATTACTCCAAAGAGTTTGAAATCTACACTGATGCCTCATCGAAACAGATGGGCGCAGTGATCACACAGAAGAATAGGCCAATTGCATTTTTCAGCAGAAAACTCTCTCAGACGCAACAAAAATACAGTGTAACAGAAATAGAACTCTTAGCCATAGTAGAAACTTTAAAAGAGTTCAAAGGCATGCTGTGGGGGCAAAAGATAAAGGTCTACACTGACCATAAAAATCTTATCCAAGATGCCCTTGGCCTCACCTCAGACAGACCTCAAACTATATAGGGTGGGGAACTCCACAAATGTTAGCCTGCTCAAAAATTCTGCCTCTAGGTGTCCATATTATTTAGATGATAGAATCTTGTTTTAGTACCTCATGTTAGTAAAATTGTAAGTGGGCAAGCAAGAGATAAATTTTTGCTAACATGTAAGTAAAAAATGAGAAAGAATCACCTACTCCTCCCAAGGAGCGCGACCGTTGAGTGCTGTTAGCTAATCTGTAAATAATTTTTTTTGCTAACCATGTAGCTAACAGAAACTTGCATCTTGCTAGCAATTCGTTTGCAGTGAGACAGAGTATACCGGTGGAGGTTACTTCTAGAGGAATATGGCCCGGAAATAATCCACATCAAAGGCATCCACAATACTGTAGCCGACGCAATCTCTCGCCTTGACTACAACCCTGTCCACAATCAGAGGGACACCTGGATGACCTTCACACAGTGTTGGTGCCACTATGCATCCCACACCACATCACAGCAGCCAGCAATACACCAAGACTCCATGAACTTAGTGTTTGCTAATTGCAGTGAGGAGGAGGTAATCTATCCTCTCACAGTCAATGAGATTGCGGAGGCTCAGCTCTCTGATCCCAGCATTCAAAAATTGGCTAGTGATAACAAGTACACCATGCGCTTGGTGGAAAACACACAGGTGCTGTGTAAAGGCACAGCCATGGTCCTTCCTACAGCTCTCCGTCATAGAGCCATAAGTTGGTACCACCATTACCTTCAACACCACGGAGCAACTCGTCTTGAGGAGACACTTCGGGCTGCAATGTACTGGGCAGGTATGAGAACTACCAACCAAAAATATGTCAAAAACTGTCACAAATGCCAAGTCAATAAACGACACAAGCACAAGTATGGCAAGTTACCTACCAAACTGGTGATACGAAATCCTTGGGAGGCGCTCTGTGTGGATCTCATTGGACCATACACTCTCAAAGGGAAAGATAAGACAGAAATTGACTTTATGTGTCTGACTATGATAGACCCCGCAACTAGTTGGCTCGAAGTCGTAGAACTGCCGGTGGTAGACAAACCTACCATTCCCACGGGTACACGGGGGCGCAAGGGCATCTCAGCACAAAATACGCCAAAGGTACCATATTTTGATAAATCGTCAGCCACAATTAGTACCTTGGTGAACAAGACCTGGTTCAGTCGGTACCCACGTTGTCAACATGTAATATATGACAACGGAAGCGAATTTAAACTTCACTTCGAGGCCCTATGTGACACATATGGCATAAAGCGTAAGCCAACCAGTGTCAAGAACCCGCAAGCGAATGCAATACTGGAGCGAGTGCATCAAGTCATCATGGCAATGCTCCACACTGCTGAAATCGATATGGCCGACTCAGTAGATGCCAGTGACATTGACACATTCCTAACTAATGTGGCATGGGCCATTCGCTCTACCTACCATACAGTGCTTAAAGCCTCTCCAGGAGCAGCAATTTTTGGTCGGGACATGCTGTTCGACATTCCCTTCCTAGCTGACTGGAACAAAATAGGAGACTACAGGCAACGCCAGACCGATCTCAATACTGAGCGTGAAAACAGAACACGCAAGGACTGGGATTACAAGGTCGGTGATAAAGTACTGCTACGGAAAGACGGTATCCTCCGCAAGTCAGAAAGCCGCTTTGAGCGTGATCCTTGGACTATCACATCAGTTCATACAAATGGTACAATTAGGGTTCAACGCGGAACAAAATCAGAGCGATTAAACATTAGGAGAGTAACACCTTACTTTGAAAGTTAAAAACATGTTAAAGTTAAAAACATGTTAAACTATCTGTCTCCCTCTCCACCTAAGTCTTACGCTTAACGTAGTCACTTCATCTCCCTCGCGGTTTTTCTCCCATGAGGTTTTTTCCAATCACCCTAATTCACCATTTTTGGGGGCGAGTGACATAGGCCAAGGATCACACTGGCCTGAAACATGCTATCTGGCCTGGGAATCAAACCCAGGACCAAATAAAAGTAGGATCATGTGAACATCATGATCAACGCAATAACATGACCACCGCCATGTGGAACTTGTCCAACAGATGACGGACGACGGCCAGACCGATCGAACGACGGACAACAGCCAGACCGTTCGAAAAATTTGATTGCTCAACTTGAACAGATCTGAAAGATTTGACTGTTCAACTTGAACAGATCTGATCGCACCACATCAAGATCCTGGCAGCATACCAGGACCATGTAAAATCCCACATAGGAGTTAATTCCAGCTCAGTGGTGCTCTGTAGAACCTCTGTAGACACAATACTACAGAGGCGCAATTATCATGTAAATTACATGATAAACCCATGATAATTGATGATCATCAATTATCATTTTTGAGTAGATTTTAAGCTCATAATTTCAATTCATTAATTGCCAATACATCCTACCATTTTATTTCTACATTAATATTTTCACATCCAATTGGCTTAGGTCACACAGTAGACACGACCATGACCGAATTTCGCGAGGAACACAATCCCAGTTGTCTGCTTTGAAGTCACAGTCCCCTTCTTTCGTAGATGAGCACCTTCATGTATGGACAGAAAAGCTGCTGAACCAAAGATAGATGTCAGGCGAAAAAGAAGATCTCGTTTTGCCGAAAGAGTTAACACCGACGAAGGATGAGGTACCACAGTCGACACGACCACGACCGAATTTCGCGAGAACACAATCCTAGTCATCTGCTTTGTAGTCACATTCCCCCCCCTTTTGTAGATGAGCACCTTGATGTATGGACAGAAGAGCTGCTGAACCGAAGATAGATGTCAGGCGAAAAAGACTCGTTTTGCCGAAAGAGTCAATATCCACGAAGGATGAGGTACCACAGTCGACACGACCACGACCGAATTTTGCGAGAACACAATCCCAGTTGTCTGCTTTGAAGTCACAGTCCCTCCCTTTCATAGATGAGCACCTTGATGTATGGACAGAAAAGCTGCTGAACCGAAGATAGATGTCAGGCGAAAAAGAAGATCTCGTTTTGCGGAAAGAGTCAACACCCACGAAGGATGAGGTACCACAGTCAACACGACCACGACCCAATTTCACGAGAACACAATCCCAGTTGTCTGCTTTGAAGTCACAGTCCCCTTCTTTCGTAGATGAGCACCTTGATGTATGGACAGAAAAGCTGCTGAACCGAAGATAGATGTCAGGCGAAAAAGAAGATCTCGTTTTGCCGAAAGAGTCAATCCCACGAAGGATGAGGTACCACAGTCGACACGACCATGACCGAATTTCGCGAGGAACACAATCCCAGTTGTCTGCTTTGAAGTCACAGTCCCTCTCCTTTCGTAGATGAGCACCTTGATTTATGGACAGAAAAGCTGCTGAACCGAAGATAGATGTAGTGAACGATCACATTCCATGCAAATCAATCAATGTAAATCAAAACATCACCCCTTCTCCCAATTTCTTACAGTTCTTTTTGTGCTGCCACTCTGCTGAATTGAACGCGGCGACTGGGTGGTGGCAATGGTGGCGCAAAAGAGGGTCTGTGTGCTTCAATGCCACATTTTTTCCCATTTAAGAAATGAAAGCAGTAATTTAATTGAATAATTGGTGAGTAAAAAAATTTGTAACATCATCAACACATGATCTTTTCTCACTGTTCTTTTAACGCAAGTGGGTGGTGGCAATGGTGGCTCAAAAGATGGTCTGTGGGCTTCAATACCACAGATTGTGCATAAGAATTAAAAGCAGCAATTTAATTGGAAAAATGGTGAGTAAACAAACTGTAACACCTTTTTGCTTTGCCCCTCTTCTGAAATGAACGCAAGTCGGTGGCAGCAAACAGTGGAGCAAAAGATGTTCTGTGGGCTTCAATACCCCACATCGCGCCCTGATTTTAAACTTCTGTCCCTCTCTCTCACACACAAAGTTGTTCAGTCACCTTCTAACTCATCCACAGAATTGACAATTAAATTTTTAAATTCGTTCCTCCTGAGAGTTGGGATGAAATAATTATTATATCATCATTACCACAGGCCAAATGTGCTTGAGTAATAAAGGGTGTTGGGATTAGGGTTAGTTTTAGGGACAAAACAATGTATCAGAAAATCGGATGAAGACTTACCATAGTAGTTAGATTGACGGGTGTGCAAAAGACGACAGTACGTCAAAAGTCTATCCACACTTCACATCCAGGTAAAACAACAATCAACAAAATGTACAAACAGACAGAAACAAACAGTCAGACACAATAACCCCTAACCCTAACAATTTAATTGCAACCTTCAAACTAATCCACAGAATTGACAATTTATTTTTTAATTGGTTCCTCCTGAGAGTTGGGATGAAAAAATTGTTAGATCATCATTACCAACACAGGCTTACATTACATTCTCAAGAGCAAATTAATTTCAACGGCCCTACCACATATTTTTATCAATCAGACCGCCCTGCAAAAATCAATGCATGATTTTAAACTCCTGTCCCTCTCTCTCACACACACAAAGTTGTTGACAATTCAATTGTCTCAACTAATATTTAAAAATTAATAGTCTCAAAACAGATCAATTTCTCAGAAAATCACATAAAAACTTACAATATCCAAATGTGCTGGATTAATAAAGGGTTGGGTGGGATTAGGGTTAGTTTTAGGGACAAAACAATGTATCAGAAAATCTGATAAAGACTTACCATAGTAGTTAGACTGATGGGTGTGCAAAAGACAACAGTACGAATTCGGGCACAAGAATAAAAAGCAGCATTTTAATTGAAAAAATGGTGAGTAAAAAAACTGCTACATCATCAAAAGATGATCTTTTCTCACCATTCTTTTTGCATTGCCCCTCTGGTTGAATGATCGCGAGTGGGCGGCGACAGCTGTGCAAAAAACAGTCTGTGGGCTTCAATTCCACAGATCGCGCGTAAGAATAATAAGCAGCAATTTAATTGAAAAAATGGTGAGTAAAAAAACTGTGAAATCATCAAAAGATGATCTTTTCTCACCATTCTTTTTGCATTGCCGCTCTGGTTGAATGATCGCGAGTGGGCGACGGCGACGGCTGTGCAAAATACGGTCTGTGGGCTTCAATTCCACAGAACGCACGTACGAATAAAAAGCAGCAATTCAATTGAAAAAATGGTGAGTAAAAAAACTGTGAAATCATCAAAACTAGATCTTTTCTCACCGTTCTTCTTGCATTGCTGGTCTGCTGTTATGAACGCGAGCGGGTGGCAACAACAGCGGAGCAAAAGACGGTCTGTGGGCTTCAAAACCACAGATCGCTGCACGAATTAAAAGGAGCGATTTAATTGAAAAAATGGTGTGTAAAAAAACTGTAAAATCATCAAAACTAGAACTTTTCTCACCGTTCTTTTTGCATTGCCGCTCTGCTGTTATGAACGCGAGTGGGTGGCAACAACAGCGGAGCAAAAGACGGTCTGTGGGCTTCAAAACCACAGATCGCGCTGCACGAATTAAAAGGAGCGATTTAATTGAAAAATGGTGTGTAAAAAACTGTAAAATCATCAAAACTAGATCTTTTCTCACCGTTCTTTTGCATTGCCGCTCTGCTGTTATGAACGCGAGCGGGTGGCAACAACAGCGGAGCAAAAGACGGTCTGTGGGCTTCAAAACCACAGATCGCGCTGCACAAATTAAAAGGAGCGATTTAATTGAAAAAATGGTGTGTAAAAAAACTGTAAAATCATCAAAACTAGATGTTTTCTCACCGTTCTTTTTGCATTGCCGCTCTGCTGGAATGAACGCGAGCGGGTGGCAACAACAGCGGAGCAAAAGACGGTCTGTGGGCTTCAAAACCACAGATCGCGCGTACGAATTAAAAGAAGGGATTTAATTGAAAAAATGGTGTGTAAAAAAACTGTAAAATCATCAAAACTAGATGTTTTCTCACCGTTCTTTTGCTTTGCCGCTCTGCTGGAATGAACGCGAGCAGGTGGCAGCAACAGGGGAGCAAAAGGCGGTCTGTGGGCTTCAGTGTGATTGACCGCAATGGATCCAAAATTTAACAATTTAATTGAAAAAGTTGAGCATATGTTGTGTATTGTAAGCATTTGCAATAAAGACAAGAATGTCATAGGTATTTCCCGCCCATCTTTATTGTGTGACGTGTGAAGTGCCTGATTGCCGTTGAGGGCCAGACTATATAGGGTGGGGAACTCCACAAATGTTAGCCTGCTCAAAAATTCTGCCTCTAGGTGTCCATATTATTTAGATGATAGAATCTTGTTTTAGTACCTCATGTTAGTAAAATTGTAAGTGGGCAAGCAAGAGATAAATTTTTGCTAACATGTAAGTAAAAAATGAGAAAGAATCACCTACTCCTCCCAAGGAGCGCGACCGTTGAGTGCTGTTAGCTAATCTGTAAATAATTTTTTTTGCTAACCATGTAGCTAACAGAAACTTGCATCTTGCTAGCAATTCGTTTGCAGTGAGACAGAGTATACCGGTGGAGGTTACTTCTTGAGGAATATGGCCCAGAAATCATCCACATCAAAGGCATCCACAATACCGTAGCCTACGCGATCTCTCGCCTTGACTAAAGCCCTGTCCACAATCAGAGGGACACCTGGATGACCTTCACACAGTGTTGGTGCCACTATGCATCCCACACCACATCACAGCAGCCAGCAATACACCAAGACTCCATGAACTCATTGTTTGCTAATTGCAGTGAGGAGGAGGTAATTTATCCTCTCACAGTTAAAAGGATTGCCTAGGCTCAGGGATCTGACCCCAGCATTCAAATATTGGCTAGTGATAAAAAGTACACCATGTGCTTGGTGGAAAACACACATATGCTGTGTAAAGGCACAGCTATGGTACTTCCTACAGCTCTCCGTCATAGAGCCATAAGTTGGTACCACCATTACCTTCAACACCACGGAGCAACTCGTCTTGAGGAGACACTTCGGGCTGCAATGTACTGGGCAGGTATGAGAACTACCAACCAAAAATATGTCAAAAACTGTCACAAGTGCCAAGTCAATAAACAACACAAACACAAGTACGGCAAGTTAACTACCAAACTGGCGATGCAAAATCCTTGGGAGGTGCTCTGTGTGGATCTCATTGGACCATACACTCTCAAAGGGAAAGATAAGACAGAAATTGACTTTATGTGTCTGACTATGATAGACCCCGCAACTAGTTGGCTCGAAGTCGTAGAACTGCCGGTGGTAGACAAACCTACCATTCCCAAGGGTACACTGGGGCGCAAGGGCATATCAGCACATAACACACCAACGGTACCATATTTTGATAAATCCTCAGCCATGATTAGTATCTTGGTTAACAAGACCTGGTTCAGTCAGTACCCACGTTGTCAACATGTAATATATGACAATGGAAGCAAATTTAAACTTCACTTCCAAGCCCTATGTGACACATGTGGCATCAAGCATAAGCCGACCAGTGTCAAGAAGCCACAAGCGAATGCAATACTGGAGCGAGTGCATCAAGTCATCATGGCAATGCTCCACACTGCTGAAATCAATATGGCCGACTCAGTAGATGCCAATGACGTTGACACATTCCTAACTAATGTGGCATGGGTCACTTGCTCTACCTAACATACAGTGCTTAAGCCTCTCCAGGAGCAGCAATTTTTAGGCGGGACATGCTGTTCAACATTCCCTTCCTAGCTGACTGGAACAAAATAGGAGACTACAGGCAATGCCATACCGATCTCAATACTGAGCGTGAAAACAGAACATGCAAGGATTGAGATTACAAAGTTGGTGATAAAGTACAGCTATGGAAAGACGGTATCCTCCGCAAGTCAGAAAGCCGCTTTGAACGTGATCCTTGGACTATCACATCAGTTCATACAAATGGCACAATTAGGGTTTAGCGCGGAACAAAATCAGAACAATTAAATATTAGGAGACTAACACATTATTTTGAAAGTTAAAAACATGTTAAACTATCTGCTTCCCTCTCCACTAAGTCTTACGCTTAACGTAGTCACTTCATCTCCCCTCGCGGTTTTATTTTCCTCCCATGAGGTTTTTTCCAATCACCCCAATTCACCATTTGTGGGGGCAAGTGACATAGGCCATGGATCACATTGGCCTGAAACATGCTATCTGGCCTGGGAATCAAACCCAGGACCAAATAAAAATATGGTCTGTTTGGTCCGGGGTTCGAACCCTGGACCTGTAATATTAACACGATCATGTAAACATCATGATCCAAATAAAACTATCACTGCCATGTAGAACTTGTCCACAGACAATGGACAATGGCCAGACTGATCAAACAACGGGCGATGACCAGACCGATCAAAAAAATTGATTGCTCACATTGAACAGATCTGAATCAACTTGAACAGATCTCTGATTGCACCACATCAAGATCCTGGCAACAAACCAGGATCATGTAAAATACCACATAGGAGCTAATGCCAGCTCAGTGGTGCTCTGTACAACCCCTGTAGACACAATACTACAGAGGCGCAATTATCATGTAAATTACATGATAAACTCATGATAATTGATGATCATCAATTATCATTTTTGAGTAGATTTTAAGCTCATAATTTCAATTCATCAATGGCCAACACATCCCACCATTTTATTTCTACAATAATATTTTCGCATTCAATTGGCTTAGGTCAGCACACAAGTGAGGGCATTCACACAAACAAAACCTTTTCCTAGTGACTCTATTGTCACATAAGGAGATACTACCAAGTCTACTATTGACTGGGATAGTTGTCCCAGTTCCATCATGAACCCGTCAAGTGAATAAAAGAATATAGGAAACTTATGGTCTTCCATTTGCATTGGAGAAGAGTGCAACCCATCATTCCCATGTGAAGTCTAATGACTCACAACTTGCTCAGCTGAAAATTTGTGTTGCCCTTGATAAACTGCACCCTGAGGGTATAGTAAATGTTGGGTGGAGCAATATCAGAAATTTCACATGAGTGGTGCATTTTATAGATTTTACAAGTTATGGCACAAAAAGTTAGAATACTCCTTCAGCCTCAAAAAGGAATGCATGACAAATTTGTTGTGTCTCTTTGTCCTTGCATATAAATGTCGCAGAGCCGAATGCATTAATACTGGAGTGGGGGAATCTTCTTTGTTGCTATCTTCATAAGAAGTATTGAAAGCCTCATTGTAAATCCTAAACTGCCAACTGCCCTCTGTCCTCTTCTTTTGCTTCTTCTTCTTTTTTTTCTTTTTCTTCAACTTCTTCAACTTCTAATTCAGTGTAAAGTATTTGGCACTCCATGTAGCTAGTTACATAAACGGTCGACAGATACAAGTCAAAATCACATTTAACAATTGTCACATGTACATTAATTTGTGTACACAATGATAGAACAAATCTAAAATGTAAATCACTAATCATATGTCTTGCTGATTGCATTTCAATTTCTGATCATGGTTAACATTTTCATAATTGTTTATTTTTATTGTGGTACCCCTGTGTGACAATTCATAAAGATAATGCTCATGTAGAGGAAAGCACAGAACGATCATTGGTGAAAATTTTTTTTTGTAAATGTGATTTGCAATTTTTGTTGATGGTTGATACAAGAGCCTCCTGTTGACCATGATTTGTGTATTTACACATCATTTGTGTACATTTACACAAGTTTTCCTGCAAAACAAAAATGGGAATTTGTGCATATTTGATTTATGAAAATGAAATGTGTTTACATAGGCTCGAATTCAAAGATTTAGGGAAAAGGTTCTTTAGAGGATTAAACATACCAGGTGACTGGTTCTTTCACCCTAGATGGGCTTTGTAGCTTGTTGAATGGTTCAATAGTTTTAAGTTCATAGGCATCCTCACCTATGAATGCAATGAATGCCACTTTGCTTTTGTGACACTCACAAAGTTGTACAGAAACAACATCATTTTTGTATATGACAACACTCATCCATCATTTATTGTTCTTTGTCCTTTTGTGATCTTTGTCTTCTTCTTCATCATATCTCTTACAAGCTTTTTGGGCAAGCTGGTGTTCCATCATAGCCCTCTCTACTGCATTTTCACTTTGAATTTCTCTCACCTAACCAGGACTAAGTGTAGTCACATTTGTTGCAACCTCCTTATTGGCAGATGAACCATATACATAACGAGACATCATAGGTAGGATGAATCAAATAATGCCCTGATCCACATCTCCATTGTATATTGCTTACTAGAAGTGCGAAAATGAAGCTGCTAGATCAAAACTAAGTGATCTAGTTGGAAAAATGACTTACATTTTCAAATACATATTTACTCAAAACAAACTTCCTGTAGACATTCCTCACCTGATGACCACCGTGAATTCTTGACACATCATTCGGTAGCTTTGGAGTGTATTGTGTGTAAATTTTCTCAAACTTAATTGAACCGCAGCCAGTGCTTGTTTGGTATTGAACTTGAACAGCTTAATTGCCATTTCCTCTTGGGTGGAGGGAGAAATGAAATTATGTGATTGAAAGTTATTGACAAACATGATGTATCTCTCTGACATCAGTTGATTGCAAAGATCAGAGGTTGTAGCTTTCTCATTAGACATTGATGACACAGATTTCCACATTTTGTCTGTTCTTGCCTTTGTCTATTCCACTCTGTGCTGGACATAGAATTCCTCAACTGCATAGTCTCCCTTGCCCCTGGCATTGCCAAAGAAATCCACAGAATCATTGTCATTTCAAACTCCTGTTGTTCTTTGAAAAGTTGATCTTGTGATGTTGGATATTGGATGTATTGATGTTTTTATGAGTTCACTCTTCACTGCCATCACTGCTGTCATCCTAATTTGAATGAAGTAAAACAGGGGAGTGAGATGACATAGGGGTATCAGAAACAATTGATGTTTCTTGAGATTCATTATTTGCCTTGACAAATCAAAAGGAAGGGAGTTTGGTATTCAAGGGAAGACACTGAAGTGGAGTCAGCAGCTGGGGTATGCTGAGAGGACCCCTCCCTGGATGGTTTATAGTGCTTGGATGCCTAGGAGCAAACACATTGCCAACTGCACTAGGCGTAGTTGACAGTTTGTCATTGGCGCAAGAACATCAACTTGATGAGGGAGAATAGATTTGATGAAGAAGTCATTGGAAGGAATCTCATGATTGAGAGGCAACGTGTTGGTATGGGGATACAATCTATGTTTGTGGTGGCAGGAAGTTTGCTATTCGACTTTTGGCCTGTTTGCTATTCAGATGGAAGCAACGTTACATCAACATCATTATTTCATTAATAGATAATGGGAAATTCAATTGCTATATTTGACTTTTTTATTAGGGATTGATCCAATGAATTTGTTAAGTTACTTCATAGTCATAACATGATATCTAGGAAAATCTGATTTTTCTCACTTTGTTCGGCAATGATTTCATCTCCCCCATCCAAAGACAGCCAAAGCCCATTATGGTTCACTCCACTCCCTAATGATGTTGACAGTAGTGCTGCCATATGCTCTGAAGAGCCTGTATTTTTTCCCCACAATTCCTGACATGTCTCACTTTAACAAAAATCTATCAAGCTCAACTTAACCTGAATAATTGGAAAATTCTGTCAATATAAGACCCAGATTGTCATTTCTAAATTTTCTAAGCTCTTTCTTTTCACCCATCTGATGACCGCAGCCATCTTTGAAAAAAATATCAAGATAACAGTGGAGGAAGATGGGGGAGGGATGTGTGATTAAATCTGTTGCAAGTTGGAACAATATCACAGCCAACAAAGGGATCAAACACAAATAAAAGCAGAACAACAATACCCAATGCACCTCCCAAAGGAAACATATCATGACACAAAGTAACAGAGTGAGCATTCTCAAATGTCTGCCTGGGCCCATTTAGGTTCATCTTTCAAGAGAAACTAGTGCAAGAAGCGAGAGATGCTTCTACCCTCACATTTTGTGTGGCAGTAGGAGCAAAGGTATTGTCAAGAGAGAAGTATAAGACAAACAAATATATGAATCCAATGAAATAATGCAGGATAGAACTACCTCACAGAACAACAACCATACATGCAATATACTCCAAACCCCCTTTTCCCCACCTCTTGATAAATCAACTACCCTTGATAAATCAACTACCTATTGTATAATGAGACAATGAATCAAGATACTTGTTAAATGAGCAGAAATGGCATCCATCATGCACCTGGTGATCTGAATGGCTGGTCTTCTACATGGCATCAAATGATACACACTGACAGAGCACTAATATTTCCTCACACAAGTGGGTATTGGTAAACAATCAAAGTTGGGGGGAAATGGTCAGGTGTGATTATGCTGAAAGACTTACTAGGTGAAGAGGTCACTGTTGAGGAGAAACATTAAGTGTCATGACTCCCATTTGCAACCATCACAGTTATTGTCTTTCAGTGATTTGCAAAAGGGAATCTTTGGGAATCGTTTATACCTTTCAAATCTGTAGATGAAAGATATCTAGATTTTCAATCTGGAACATAATTATGGTACTAGTGAAATCCTCAATGTCTTCTCAGCTAATGGAGACCGGTATAGACCCGCTCTGGCAATCATAGTTATATTCAGTTGTAGACTATTTAGTCTTGGCTCAACTCTCATAAGTAATGGCACAAAATCACATCTATTGATAGACATTTTGTTTTGATGCTCTCAATCTTGATGCAACATTAAAACACATGACAAGGTGGATTCACATTATTTGTTTTGTACCACTTCATATATGGAAAAAATATAAAAATGTCATGTCATATATAAATGGGCAAATAAATAGGCTCTAAAACCTCGTTTCTATTGCCCTGAACAAGGGTTTTGCCTATTTACAGCCTATATTGCTTCGAGCCTATAAAATAGGCTGCCCAAAATGCACAATAAATAGGATTGGCAGAACAATAAGACATCCACTGGTTATACACAAAAAAGATGAGGACATTTAGACGAAGTGACACCTGGTCCCATAAAACTGTAAATTGCAGTCAAATATTTTAGGTGTTGTCATATTCTTAATATCTTGTTTAGAAAGTGCCTGAAGTATATTCAATTGTGTGCCATGTGCTGATGAAAGAAAGAGGGGAAACTTCAATAATTCTCTCAATGACAATTGACAATGCAGAAGAAACAATCTGCAACAATGATCACACTGTTATCACGAATGGTAATTCCAACAGTCCATAAGTAACCATACTGTTAGTGATTGAAGAGAAACTTATGGAGATTGAGATTTGAGGGGGAATATTTCGATTTACTTTTTTACATGATTTTTCAACGGTTGAATATGATGATTTTCAAACTTGCACTAATCCATTGCTATCTTCCTCATGGCATTTGCCAATTACCCCTCACCAAAGCTCAAGGTGTCCATGTAAATATAATATTATGTTGGTACAAGTATTGACTTATCTGTGGCATAATATGGTATGCACCAGGTACAGTGGTTGGGATATTCACAGATATATTTGTCTAGTTTACTTACAATACAAATGCTTTTGAACTTAGTTTAGGCAGTCTCAAGATAGCATCAACAAGGCCAATATCAGGGTTAAGTCAAGAAGAACTCTTGGAACACCTTGATGACGAACACCTGAGGATGGAGAGAAAGTTCTTCCCACAAACCACTTAGTCTGCTCAAACCAATCATCTCCTGTGTCATTACCACCCTCTTGCTTGTCATTTTGCAAGACTTGTGGTGGTTGGTTGAGGGGGTCTTCGTTATCTTCTTTCGCGGATACAGCTTCATTGTCCCAGCCATTCTCTTCAGGAGAAGTAGCCTCATATGAGCCATACTCCGAACTAGATCCCGCCGAAAAATTATTTGTTGGAATGGATTCAGTATCGGCAACAGAGCCAGATAATAATGATGACTGTTCAGAATCAAAATAGTTCGCTGGCTTTGGATCAAACCAACTGACAACCGGTTCCAAATAGGATGGCGCTGATTCGTGGATACTTTCTCCGCTATCGTTATTTGTGGAGTCATCATCGCCATAATACGGTACTTCGGTCAGTGTCGCTCCCTCAAAGTCATCCCCATAAATAGTCTTATCCAAGGTACTTTGATCGACCACCGGCGTGCATTCCTTCTCATCCAGCGCCAAAATAGCATGATACTTCTCATCAAACATCCTCCTCAAATCCTCCGGACTAATGATATATCCCCCATCCACATAACTAGCCAATGCCAAATTAGCCCCATAATTAGTAGCACATTCCCTCTGTCTCGGCGTCCCATGATGCGTCCCATCGGCAGTCTCACAATCCCCAAGAGAATACGCCGTACGATGTACCTCATACAATCTCGAGGCATCGAATCCACCACCCAACTTATGTGCGAGGAAGTAACTCCCAAACGCATCGGCCATCAATTCCAATCTCTGCGTGGCTTCCGCCTTACTTCCCACCGTCCCATCATCACCGAATCCACCCCCCCCGGGCCTGTTCTCCCATCTCATACTGCAAATGATGCGAGTATTCATGGGCATGGATGTAGTCCGGTCCGTCCGAGGACAATTCGAGCCATTCGAGGAAGGTGAATACCCCGTCGCCGACGATGATGGAGTCTCGTTCTCTGTGGGATCCGTCCGTGTCACTGGATTGGGTGGCGATGGCGTTGCTGGTGAGGAGTGGGTTAGTGTATCCCCCCGGCAGGTCTTGGATGATGGATTGTATATCTTCTGCGAGAGCGCGCCGAGGAGGGATCGAGAGAGTAGATTTGCTGCAGCGTGGGGATTAGTTTTTGGGGTAGGGACAGGTCGTCTCCGTGCATCCCTAACAGGATGATGTTGGACTGTTTGTTGGTGGAGGTAAGATAGTGATGCTGCGACGTTGCCGAGGAGGCGATGGCATCTCCCGTCGACCCCAAAGAACTTGTGGAATTATTGTCTGTTCCGCCGGTCACGGCCGCACTCCAAAACTGCCGCAATTTGTCGTGATTCTCCTTCATCTCGTTCGTCCGTTCGCCATACGCGCCAAAATATTCCTTCGATCCATCTTCCCGCTCGACGTAATGCTTGTACAGATACGCCAGCGTGGTAACGTTGTACTCCTGCACTCGACTCCACGTCTCGCTGGGCATGGCTTCGATGTTGTTGACGAACCATCGCTGCAGCGGAGACAGGCACGTCGTGCCGTCCGAGTATGCCAGCTGTCGGTGGCGCCGCTCTCTTCGTCGACGCTGGAGGTATCGCTCGGCCGCTTGGAGTTCGCGGTGCCAGAATGTGGACGAGGTTCGTGCCAGGAGAGCGGACACTTCTGGGACGGGGGTTAATTGACGGTCGTGGAGATGGCGCAGCGCGTTGGGATGGGAGGAGGACGCACTGAACATCGTCGACAGGAGGAAAAGGCTGGTGAAGCGAGGATGAGGTTGCCGATGGCTCATTTTGGTTGCGATTGTATTCGTCCGTGTTGGTTGTGTCGATGGAGACGATAGGACGGGATTGCTTTCTATTCGAGCCTGACTGAGATTCGATCCCGACTTCAAACGACAGTAGTGGACAGAAAATGATGGAAAACAAAGCGCGGTGAGTGAAGGTAAGTGAATTTGACTCACGCTGGTTACAGCATCTGATGTGATCAATGATGTGATCAATGTAACCAAAGGACTTTCTGGTCGGCCCTTGCCACAGTCTATCACATAATATATCAAGTCTGAAGATGAGTGCAAACATACCTATTGCTTCGATACCATACCATGAGGCTACCATATCAAACTTAGGTCGCCGCAGGATGGCTGCACCATAGAGAGAATAGAAGTCTATTCAGTCAAATAAATCCGCGATATGACGCAAGCAAACAAGATCAAGCGGTCTTTATTATTCGTGTAATTGCATTGGCCCAATGCTTGTTTAGTCATACAGTGTGACCGTCCTTCACGCCCTATCAACTTCTAAAAAATAAATTCAGAACAGCCTACTCGTTTTTCGGTCGTTTTTCCAATTGTGCCTTTGTTTAGTCTGATTCAAATTGTTTTCTCAATGGGATGATTATATTATATTTTTTTACGGTAAGTGCAATAATATGTGGCGAACAATGGAACGGAACAGAACGGAACGCGAGTCGGTTTCATGATGAAAACAAATATTTTTTTCTTAACGGAGCTAGTAAATGGTCGTTACGCCTAAGTTCGCATTCATTATGCTTCTTTCGCGATGTCTCTTCGCATTGTGTTCTCAAGGATGGATCTTTCCTCAGAAGCTGACAGAGCGGGCTACTCGCGGAGTCTGTGTCATCCTACCTCAATACCATACCATATCAACATACGATCATACTGGTACTACGGTAGGTATAGCTGGTACTAAAAATGATGGTCAATTTGTTACCCGTTCTCTCATGCATGACCTACGAAAACTATTTCTTGTCATTTTTTTTGGAAGAAACCTAGTCTCACTTTCCATTTTCCTTTCTCCCTCGATCGCTCTCGTCCGATGTCAAATCATTTCGGCAAACAAAGATTCTCAGGTTGAGTATTATTACGATGCCGTCGATGATACAGTCTTCCCCTCCCCCTTCGCCGCAAGCCGAACAAGGTGAAGGAGATTTCAATGATCTTTCCTCACAGGGAAATTCTCCCGTTCAGTCCAATGATGCCGAATCGTACGCGACTCCCCAACCCATAGCTACACCACATCTCCACGGTGGTACGACTTCTCAAGTCGCAGCCGGCCCTCCCCGTCAAATCGCACCCCCTCGTCGCACTGATCACACTTACCATGATTACGCCACGCAGATGCCCAGTCCTTACGAATATCCCATAACCAAGAAGTCGACGTCGAATTTTCCGGCCAAATTGCACAAGATGGTTTCTGATCCTTCGAATTCTCGAGCCATCCAATGGCAGCCTCATGGACGCGGTACGCCATGTTCTGTCATTAATGTGTGGCCTCTCTCTTTGGCTCACTCTCTGCTATTTCTAACAGCCCATTCGTGAATCGTTCTATAGCATGGAAGGTGCTTGATAAAGACTTGTTAGTGAACGTAGTCATCCCGAAGTATTTCGTCCAAACGAAGTATGAGTCCTTCACTCGTCAATTGAGTGGCTGGGGATTCAAGAGGTTGCATCAAACAGGACCGGATTATCGATGTTACTATCACGAGTGGTTCGTATTCTTTTGAAATGCCATGAGTCTTCTTCTTTTTGCCATGATTTGACTCAAAATTCTTTCCCCGTGAGTTGCTAACTTTATTTGCCTTGCGGCACTTGCCTACGTTTTTTCACACCTAAAGCTTTCTTCGCGGACTGCCACATTTGACACGTGTGATGAAGAGAGTAGAACCTTATCAGGGAAAGCTGTTGCCTCATGTTGAGGCAGAACCCAACTTCTATGAGATGCCTGCAGTTCACCCATTGCCGCCGTCACCTGCTTATGCTCCGTCATTGCCCTCAAAGAATTTTCAAGAGAGTGAACAGCCTGTGGGCGCGTATGCTGTTGCACGCGGTGAGCATCGGCCTAACTGGGCTCCCAATAGTCTGTCTCCTTATGGTGAAGCTTACCCATATGGGCATTATCACGGACACGGGCTCCCTCGACCTGCGAGCTATCCTCCGTCTCTGCACTCTTATACATACTCACAGCCACATACTCATCAACCATTCGATCAACACCCCATGTATTCGCCACATCACCAAGAATATATGGTTCCTCCGTTTTATGGAGGACACCCAGCTGTGGCTGCTGCGGGCATGCCACCACAACTTCATGCAGCGAACAGACAACCTCCTCCCTATATCAATCCACACCCCTACAACATGTATCCTCCCAATCCAAATGATATGGGGTCGCATTCGATGTTGCATCAACCTCAAGCCCCAAATGATCACGATTCGTACTCCAGACAACAGCAGCAACCTGCATATGGGAATGCATCAAATAATGAAAACGCAGATTCTTATCTTGAAGAGTCTGATCAACAACACTACCGGGGCTACTAATTCACCCACATTGTATTTTGTGTTATAAAGCGGTATTCATGACTTGTAAAAGATTTTGAGGCAATGACTGTTTCAGCCTTCCTTGCGCTATGGGGATTCATGTTTTTTGGTGCTACTTTAATGCACTGAGCACACGGGGCGTGCTACTACATTTGAGCAACCAATTCAATTGGCTAACATCACAGACAAAAATTAGAGTTTAAATTAATTTTGGACTGGTGATGTGTATCGTAATTGATGGCCAATCAAGGGAGGCTGAAATCAGCCTTGCTCATGCAGAAACTGTAGTGTGACAGGAGGCCAGTTGTGGCCTCCCTTGATTACACTATTAGTATCTTAACAAATTAAAATCTAACATGAAGCAGATTTTGTGATTCTTTAATTTTTTGAGATGTTGTACAGAACCTTTGAATTTCATTTATTTCTGTCATTAAAAAGCTCCCGACATTAGTTCTTACTTGCCTTGCTGCCATTACCAAATCAGATAACTGCAAATATATTTTCAAAACATTAGCCGAAAGCTTAATCACAGGAAGCACTCCTTTTGAAAAAAGTCTCATTTGTGCATGACTTGAAAAAGACTCTCTCTCTCACCAGCTTTAGAGGAAAACTTCTCATTATGTGCACCTGGAGACAGTGATGTAGATGATTCTCAGGAGGTTGGTGTTTGTGCTCATCAGTCAGGTGAGTAACAACATGAGTGGTGCAATGAAAGAATGTAACAACGTTATGCATGTTATGATTGTAATTCTGAATAGTGGCCTAGATACACATTTGAGTGCAGCAAAGAGATGCAACTAGGGAGGTTAAGGAACGGGTTTTCAATGTAGCCATTCCATGAAGTCTCCTTGTTTTGGTTTGAGCATTGTTTTTGAAATGGTTTGTAGTGCTTCAGATCATCATAGTTTCAGGCACTGGCCAGAGTGTTGGGTTGTGTTGTTCAGACTTGACCTTTAATGGAAGTTTACTTTGTGTGTAAAATGCTACAAATTTGATTTTTCATCTAAGCAGGTATAGAGGTGATTTTCTTACAAAAAAACTTCTTGGCAAACACGTTTTAGATTAGTCCATGTAAATCCTAGTTCCTACAAAAACACAACTCAAAATTGTCATCATTGGGTGGTGCATTCGCTCTCTTCCGCCAATTCATCTGTCATCTTTCTGATGTCTAAACTTCCTGAAGATGTGTTTGATTAAATGAGAAAACCCAAGGCAGTCTCTTGTTAAAAGACATTGACAGATTGCCTGACTTTGCTGTGATTCAAGATCAATGAAAGCAATATGCCACAGTGGAGCATGGGACATTCTGTGTGACATATAACGGGATCATACATGAATCTTGCATATTGTGGTCCACCTGAGTATGTAAGGAATCCAATTCTTACTCATGCTTTGATAAGTCTTCCAAGTAATTGAACAGTCTATTGATAAGGTCTCATAACCCAGGAAGTGTTAGACATAGTATTGTGAGACTCTTTGGTTTTGAACTCGAAGTCCTTGATAACTTGATATAAATCATGCGTGCCAGAGTTTGCTGGTAAAAGAGAACTACTTTTTGTCAGCCCGCTGTTGGCTTCGAATGCATTTTTGTATTTGCCTTACTGAAGAATTCAAATTACTTCAAGAATGGAGTCTTGGCACAACTCGAATTCAACCTTGGGAATCACAGAAATCACAGAGTCATCCCAACTCCTGTTTGTTTTTTGGTTAACTTTGTTTTGACAGCAACAAAAGCCATTTTTCTTTTCTTCAATGATTGATTTGCAGCTGTTGTGTCATAATAATGACAATAATCTCATCAATCATAGTGAGTACATTAGGAAGGACAAGATGCTTGCTCAAAGTGATCTGTTTGAGGTGATCCATTTTCAGGAGACTCTTGGTGTTTTATAAGGATAAGAGGGCCAGGCATTTTACCTTTCAATGTGGTTTGATGTTGTTTGTGTCTCTAAGGTTTTAGTTCAGGGCCTTTGTTTTTCCTAGATTGAATCATCGCGACATAAAAGCAATGGAGGCTGAGGGTTACAATGTGGAAATATCAAAGTGGCTTGGGGTCATAGATTCATTGAAGGGGGAGAGTGTTCTATGGAGGTTCAATTGTTTAAGTTGTTAAAATATTTTCTGATGTACATTGAATTAGGCCAGGCAGGATCTTAACCTTTTTGAATACATTGAATTGATTGAGGAGAAGTAGTCATATTCAACATTTGCTTTGATGTTGTAGATGATCACCCACATGGCCACTGGCAATGGTGAACAGGTATGTCCTTTTGATGAAGAATTTCTGGTCATGAACCTGATCTAATGTGTTGCGGTTGATTTTGTGAGAGCTTGGAATATCAAGGACACATTATTAATATCCATTTGAAGTACCTGTTTTGTAGCAATGGAACACAAAGAAGTCAATGCCTTGCGGACATATCTCATCATTATTTTTGGCGAGATATGGCTTGAGACCAAAACACCAAAGATGTTGATGAAGATGAATTATACCTTTTGAAGGATGAAGTTGTGACACAATTTCATATAAATATAAGATCTGCCTCCCATACAAATTGGTGATTATGGAATGATGCTATTTCTACTTCACTGCATGAATGTGAAAATGAGGATTGGTGTTTAATGGGGAAATACAATGTGGTGAAATAATACTGGTGATACAAACAAAGGCCAATTTTTGAAATGTGTGTCAAAAACAATGACTTGAACATTAATACATACTTCATGAGAATCTATATGCTTTCTTCTTTCCGTGTCTCTTCTAGGGATTGCTCTGTTTGCAAGAGCCAATGATTGAATTTTCTTGTTTATTACTGAATACAAATAAAAAATTGGGCAATGGATCATGGTGTTTTTGAAGCATCGCACTTTAGTGGCAATTGCCATTGATGTGCAAAGTATATTTTATAAATGTTCTGCAGATCAAATGTGGAAACGTGTGATATTGCATGCACTGTTCGGACAGGACCTGATTCCCAATCGCTCTGAATCTGAATGGCTCCAAATGTGTTCAAGATGCAAACCTAGTGCAAGCCAAGATTCATGTAAAAAAATTAATTGTATCTTATTTAACCTACATTTCAAATAGTTTTCATTCATAAATTGTAAAGTCCCTTCAATATATGTTGAAAATATGATTCAAGGCTCAATTTTTAACATTGCCTCTCACTTTTTTGTTTATGTAAGTCTATTTTCTTCCAGACCATTTGGGGGAATTGTGATTTGTGGGACCATGTTCTACATTTAGTGACTTAACCAAGCATGCCATAGTTGCAGGAAAAGTCAATTTAAGAACTGCCCATATCCCCGGAAAAAGCCAGAGTGGCTCCATGTAGCTCCAAGTTAGTCATTTTCCAGGAAGTTGTTGTATAGTACCATACCCATAATATGGTCCTCTCCCATCTCAAGAGGTTGTTTAACTGAGAGTAATAGTTATCCTCCCACTTCATAGGTAGGTAGGTTGACAAAATTAACAAACTTTGTCTCAAAGAAATATATTAATCTGGTTGAATTTGAGGGAATTGGTTTACAATTAAGGCAATTCACCAGCAACTGGGTTAAAGGAGGAGGGATAATTTTTGGGTGTTTTCCCCATGACATATTATTAGGCCAACAATGGGATTAAACGTGTTCATTTTCCAAACACACAATACGTGCCCAAGACTGGGCTGAGTTAAAAGTTGTTAGTCAAGTAAAACGTCGTTGATTTTTTTTCAGTATATTGTGAAAGCTTTAAAGATCAATTGTTAAATGTCGTTGTTGCTGAATACTTCAGTGGGCTTGCAATACATTGTCCCATTTATTCTGACAACCAGAGAAATACCAAGGATGGAACATTCTTCCATTGGCCTTAAAGATTACCTACGATGACTGTCACATTAGGATCAGAAGTGAGCGAGCATGATCATGCACACTGTTCCTTGTTTATTATGTATTGGGACTGGTACAATACCATATTGTAGTGCTATACAACATATGATGGTATACAATAAAGATAAAGTGGAAAAAATGAATGGCTGCAAGGGTTTCCCCAAAGAGAATTTGCCTGGGAATAAGGTGAATTAATCTCCACTGTATTTTGATTTCCCCCTTTGGGGGATGTTTTTGACCCAGCCGAGTTGACCACCCAGTCTCTGGCATAATCACAGATGCAGGTTAAATGTGGTACTTCTTTTTTACTTTCAGACTTCATCATGCACCACAGATGAATGTTTATACCCTGTCTTAATAAATCAACAACTTGTACATAGAAAGGGCAATGTAACAGGTACCAATATGGATAAATCAAGTACCAACATTATTATGTGCCAACAAGTACCCTAGGAAATTGGTGTATTTTCCAACATTGGTATTTTGAGGTACCGGAAAATCACATCCCTTATGCGTATCTGAGAATTATACCTATAATGGATTTATGGGGCTTGAACATTTAAGGGATCAAAATCGTTGCACCCAGGTACACACTGCGGTCTTTTTCCAACAAACAAGCAATTACTTGTATTTTTAGGATGCTACTAAATGTATGTGATTTAAAATAGTGATTGGCTAGATCATTTCCCCCAAATCCGTCAACATCCCACACTTTCTTGGTACTCAGCTACCATTTTTGTCATATTGTACTGTACTATTTTTACATACCTTTCATACTTTGATGATTTCTTGATGCCAACTACACAGGATGTTGCACTTTTAATCTCTTGTCATAAAAACTTGAATAAGTTTAACAAAGTTTGACAAACTTCAACAAACTTTGATGAAGCTTGACAAACTTGACAAACGTCAAGTTTGACTTGACAAACGTCAAGTTTGACTTGACAAACTTAATCAAGTTACTGTACCAACTTCCAGCAAGTTGCAGGGACTCTTAACCGTTTAGCATTTCACAATGCCGATCCATACGGTTATGTAATCATAAGATGAACAAGGAAAATAGGGACAAGTTGAATCGAAAGTTGGAGGATGCAGATGACTCAACTGATAATGTGGATATCATGCCTATGTTAGCCCCTCCTCAAGTTCTTGAAACATAGGACAGCTTGGAGGAGCCTGAAGGAGAGAGACAACATAATACTTGAGATGGCAATGTAGATGCATAAAACGAGAGATTTGCTGCATTCGATCATCTTAACAATAACATAGCTGTCGAATTCTCATCATTCCACATCAAAAAATTGAACAAAATGCCATGGTGGTAGTGGGATGTGTTCTCCAAAAATACCATGAATTAAAGTGATCGTGCTGGCGATATTGCCTACATGCTATGATTTAAGTTTGTCATTGCAACCCAAGGTGCAGCGCCAAAACAGTCTTGTGAACTATTGTGCAAGGACCAGCCCCATGGAATCAGACTATCTGATTCTTGCTGCTATCAAGATATACTCTTATTAGTTGTATTGGAAACTGAGCCACTCCCCCCCCCCCCTTTCTTCTTTGCCTTCTCGTTCGCTTCTCAGCTTCTTCTCTAGTGCTAAAGTTTTTTCACCTTAGACTAACATAGGTGAGAAACGCAATTTACAATGCTTCGAAGAGTAATTACCTGTACATATTTTTCGCCTTTGACATACATAGGAAAATCTTGCACTGCCTGCTAATAAGACTACGTATATCTCGGTTCATAAGTAATGCCAAATGTCAAAAGATACTTTTGCAAATTACTTATAATCCGTCGAAGCAAGAGATGCTAACACGACGAAAATAAATTAGTATCCATCCTAGTTACCATAATACCCTGTGGTACTGTAGATCGCGCCATTCTTGTTTTGCTTCGGCGTGCTTCGGCGGCCAATTGGTTCTTATGCCCCACTCATTGCCCTCTTTTTCATCGCGCCATTCATCCATCACCAGCTCAACTCCTCTTTCATCTCCTCGACCACAAGACAGATCCAACATCGTCATCGTAAGACTTTGTCATTGCACATACAAATCAATGCAGTTATAAATCAACTCTTCTCACCTTATCAAATCCTTTGTCATGGAGATCAAAACTAAAGTTCCATCAAGCCGGAAGTCCTACGAGCTCAAAGACAAAAGGCACATCGTCCAGCAAATTGATGGACTTGTCGCCAGTGGACTTTGTAGTCGTTACAAAGCTTGTGTTGCCGTCGGCATCCATCCAGTGTACTACTCTCGTTGGAAGAGTGTTGTGGAAAAAGCTGACGAGTTAAACTCCAGCACGGAGTTTGTGCCATACAACACAAGAGGCACTTCTCGCAAGATCCACCCAGGCCGGAAAAGTGTTCTCGCGCAGGTCAAGGACGAGCTTCGAGCTTTCACGTTCAAACTTCGTGAGCAAGCAGTTCAAGTCACCAATCGGATGGTCATGCGAGAAGCCGGACGAATTCTTCCCGGATTCAAGGAGAAAACGAGCCGAGCACAGGAGTTGGCGGTGCATCGCTTTACACGATCCATCGGCCTCACGTATCGTTGTGCAACGCACACAGCTCAAAAACACTTCATGGATACGGAGGCATATGCCAAGGACTTCATTGCTGTCATGAAGTCGAAGTTGGAGGGGCGGAACCTGGACGATGTGCTGAATATGGATCAGACACCGATCCCGTTCTCTTTCCACTCCAATACAACTCTTGAAGTGAAAGGAGCGCGGACGGTACATTCCCGCGCTTCAACTACGGACACAAAGCGTGTCACTCTTGCCGCGACTGTCACGGCAAGTGGGAAGATGCTGACACCTTTCCTCATCTTCAAGGGGAAACCTCAAGGACGGATCGCAAATCGCGAATTTGGGACGCACTCGAATCTGGAAGGTACGCGTGCCAAGAAAAGGCGTGGATGGATGAGGCGAAGATGAACGAATGGATCGACACCGTCCTACAGCCGTGGAAGGTAGGTCGCGATGCAAACAATCCGCCTGTCGAACCGCCCATCCTAATTCTGGATGCATACCGCGCCCATCACATGGGTACGGTCGTCAATCGGATCCAATCCATGGGGATTGAGGTGGTGCACATCCCGGCGGGCTGCACGCACTTGTGCCAGCCCATCGACGGGGTATAAACAAGCCCATTAAATGTCGTCTTCGCCGAAAGTGGGAAGACTGGATGATGGAGGGCGAAGGGATAGTTGACGGGATTGCTAAGGAACCATCCCGGAAATTGTTGGCAGAGTGGATTGTCGAAGTATACGACAACATTCCTGAGGAAGTTGGGCAAAACGCGTGGAAGAACACAGGATACGAATGGGTTTAACAAATGATTAGGTCGTCTAATTATTAATAATAAGCAAAACTTTGAATTGACATAAATGGGAGTTTAATTTAATGTTTAATCTAACATGAATTCGAAAATTTTTCAATTACAATTTATCGACTGTTTCTGCGTACGCGTAACCGCGGTTGCGGTGGTACAACGCACGCTTACTCCTGTTTTCGGAGTCTGGAAGAAAAACTTCTGTGATCCGGAGCAAGCAACCATCAAGGCGCTGAGCCATGCTACCAATAGCATACTCACGCGCCGTGAAACAAACTCGGCAACCATCCGTGCCATCGTCTCGCACTTCGTAGCCCGCGAGGTGCGTGCGCTCTACTAGGCGCAAGCGCACCAACCTCCCCACACCATTACGAGGCCCCTCGATCAACGCATTTCCACATCCAAAAGGATGTGCATCACAGCTGCGTCCATGATCGTCCGGGAGGAAGCCGACAAGAACAATTTTCACCATTTTGTTGTTGTGTTTTGTATTGTTTTTATGGTGGGCTATGGTAGGTACCGCGATGTGAAATGTTGTGATGTGAGTTTAGCGGGATGTAGGCATAACTCAGCAACCAACCGGAGTTATAGGGTCCTGTACATATCAGCGTGCTGCTGTTAAGAAGGAGAAATGATCTATGACAGTTCTAGAACATCCGGTGCTCATTTACTAGGTTAAAAACACAAATGTCATGAGAATCGGGGAAATATAACTTATACTCCGAGTGTACTTATAAACCGAGATATACGGTATGAACAGAACATTCCGGGTATTGTAGACGGGTTGCTTCATCTTGCTTCAAATACAATACAGGCTTCAGTGCCACTCCTCCTCCGCTCGCCCCAGGCTCGCCCCCCTCCTCTACTCCTAATCCCACATCGACAACGCATATATCATATAAATAAATCCTACCATTGCGAATGAGCAAGAACGCGTTCCATAGTGTCAAATTTGAAGTGTGTGGTCATGTCCAAGGTGTCTTTTTTAGAAAATACACCAAAGCAAAGGCCGAAGAATTAGGATTGAATGGATGGTGCCGCAATACACCATCGGGCACTGTCGAGGGGGTTTGAGTATGCTACTGTTGATAAAAGTAAGAAAGCATTAGAATTCAAGTATTGGTTGGCTAACGTCGGATCACCTCATTCAAGAATTGATGGATGCAAATTTTCTGATGAGGTGTCGTCTTCAGTCCAAAGGTTCGTTCGGTTCAGTGTGATAAGGTGATCCGTTGCACCGTGTCGATCGTTTTGCAAATTGATGCTGCACTCTGAGGGTTGCGTCACTGCCCATGAAGTTGGGAGAAAAATATACAAAAAAACAAGTCTAGGTTAGTCTAAAAATGACATGACTTATTTCATTACAGGGCTACCTGCGTTACAGGCAAAAATCTCAGCATTCCAAGAATCAGATCGTCAGGTGAATTCTTCATGACTGCGTTCCATAAGGGAGACAACATGCTGCGTTAATATCTTTTGATTCCAGTAAGCTCACTCTGAAGAATATCACAGGGGAAATCCATCACTGCTTCTTTTGGCGGTACTTGTACTTTATAGCTTGTGTGGTCTCGAAACATTCGAAACAATTGGAGAATCTTCGATGTTGAAGAAATTTCACATTGTTCATTTGACGAAACACAAAAGTCATCACCATGGTATAGATCTCGAGCTCAACCCACCAGCTAGTGGCCGAGTCATCAGTAATTCCTTGATCTCTGACAAGTAGGCGAAACAAATAATGACAAAATTAATGACAAAGCAGATTTTGTCACCGGTTCTACTAATCTTTCTATGGCCCAAATCTTGCGGAAGATACCCTGCTGATAATGATTTTTTTGTAACTGTGATATTCATTTCCAGATAGAGTTCAGCATAATGTATGTTCCATCCGTTTCTTCCTGAACTTTGTCAACCGATTACCATTACCCATTTTCTCGTGTGTTCGAAACATTTTGCGCAAGTCCTGCACTACCTTTTCCAAATGTTCTAAAGCCACGTATAATTGCGAATAGAAATAGATATCTGTGACATATCCGCCTAGGGTGGTGGAACTGCGAGCGCCGTTTCCTAAACCCTGCTAAAGGCAGATAGGAATCTCTTCGAGTTGCAGATGCTTTTATGGTTGGATGTCATAAGAAGGCTCACTGTGATTCGTTAGTTCTTGCTGTGGAGATTGTGAGTTGTGATAAATATGGAAGTCGATGATCTACATACAATTCATAAAATCTGTCATAAATATGTATTTTAGTGCAGAAGTCTGATTGTCCAAGCGCTTGGTGCTTGATTTGTCACTGATGACACGACTAGCGGCATGAGAAGAGATAATACGAGCACTTCTCTCTAAAGTAGCTCAAGATCTGCAGTTTTATGATTTATTCTTGTCGATGCCAATACCTCATGTAAACGTATATATCGCAGTCTATCATTTTAAAGCTTCCAACACACTGTCCACCAAATCTAACAACTCTCGTCTATAAACAGAATCCAGTCCATCTCCACTTCCTTCTCTATTCCATTCTGCCTTCACCCGTAACACTTGGGGGACTCCCCACACCTGACCGTCGTCAGTACATTCCCCGCTACTGCCAAGGGCCTTACATTGCGATTCTAAATTCTCTCTGCATCCCGGCCCCAAGGCACGCACAGCACTCAAAGCGCGTTCCTTGATACTTCGCGCTTGATTCACCCCGACAAGTTGTACCGGAGGCGATAGCATACGCAAAGACAAATCGCACCATGGTTCCGTTGTGAATGCAGCAACCATTTGGTTCGGTGTTACTGTCATTTCGCTGTTGTTTGCATTATTCTCATCTTTTGAATTTATATAATCCTCCTCTTGCAAGATTACATCCATCACAACATCTTCACCCAAAGCCAATACCCTCGAAGCAAATTTGTAATCAGATTTGGTGACGCCTTCGTCGCCATTCACAGTGGACAATATCCCTAATGCATACCTTACCAATGCGTCAGGACCGTTATCAGACAAAAATTGCTGTTGTGCCGAAGAGTTGCCACGTAGCAGAGATCCCAAGGCGTAGACAGCGCGAAGTTTGGATGTACGAAACGAGTTATTTGTATTGCTGTCTGCGAGCAATGCTGCACTTTGAGATGTTGACGATGATCGACGCTGGACCTCCATTTGGAATGATTCAGTGAGCAACGAGAGTGCAGAAATCGGACCGTCGAGTACTGTACTGTAAGTTGAATCTTTTGAAGAGCTCGCGTCACCCTCACTCCTTAAGCATCCATCTTCATTCCGGCTGGAATCCCTCATGATAGTCTTTATCACACTCGAAACATCCTCTAATGCCCAGGGACGAAACTCTTCCAAATTACTCACTGCCGTTCCGATAGTCATGGCTGCCAGGGATTCTATTTCATACACCAGAGAAGTGTCTTTTTCCACATTCTTGTTCTGGTGATTGCAATGCAACGAATGAACTTGGTCTTGCAGCAGCATCACCAGCAAAGGCCAGCCTCCCAAGGTATGAAAATCACGCGTCATGTCGACATCAGATAGTTGGTATTCAAGATCTTTGAGACATTCAATAATATTATCAGCGGTGGTTACGGTCTCTGCCTCATCTTCATCAGTCCGTACCTCTGGATTGGTATTCTTCAACTGCTCTCTCTTCTTCAATAATTTTCGCCTCTCACCCACTGGGTCTCCAAGATACAGTTTCAAAACTTCAATTCGTTCTTTTAACAGGGATGGTAAATCCACCATGTATTCTTCTTGAAACTTTCGCAGTTCCTCCTGCCGTAATTGCCACAATGCTTCCATTCTGAGTTCAAATTGGTGGCGTTCTTCGGGAGATATTGTCATGGCCGCGTCTTTATCTCCAGTCCCACCACCAGCACGAGAATGAGGCAGCGGCAGAGCGGGAAGGCCTCCAAATCGATCGAGTTCTTCGGGAGGTAATCGAGACATGACGCGATGCATCATTTCGTAGTCTCTTTCCGGTTGGGACTGGGCTTGCACATCCTCCTCGTCGCTTTTTTCATGCGCCGTGTCCTTGCTGGGCGACACGGCCAGTGCTCCTGCTGTGTCATGTACTTCCACGCCGGCAAAAGCGCTATCACCGTCGTCGTCTTGGACGAGCCGTGCCCATCGTTCGCCCGTGCTCAAATCCAGTTTGATGTGCAGGCCTGGCGGGACAGTATCATTCTCTCCTAGGAGCTGCCACGTGTTGGTCCCAGTGATTTCTTTGGCGTTGAGGCGGAGACAGTGTAGAAGGAGGAGGAGAAGAGTTGTTCGTCGCATTGTTGGTGATCGATGAGGAAGGAGTTGAGTAGTGATTATGGTATTGTAAAGCTCGTACATGGTTGACTGACCACGGTACAATATTGTACAATATAGAGCGTTTGGTACATGGTGCTGTAGAGCAACGTAATAATGATGTTGTGTGGGCTCTCTAGACACTACTATACGGGATACCTTTCCACTTGTTATCACGACTAATAATAATACACGTGGAATTACTTCGTAAAATTTAATTCCGAATTTTTTATAAATCTTAGAAGCATGACATAACTTATATTTTAACGCTAGTTGGTCTCTTTTGTGGCCACAACATTCAACCACTGTGACTTGGGCAAGATCTCACAACCCTTTGGGTCTACCTGAAGAGCTTTAGTCCAGCAAGCAACAACATGTTGGAAATGGAAGTTTGAACAGGCAAACTCCAAGCTGAAAGTCAGACCCACCTCGTCCAACTTTATCAACTTTTGTCAACTTAGTCAACTAATGTCAAACTTTGTTATCTTCTGTCAGCATCTGCGAAGATTGCTTTTCTGTCCATCTTTGTTTGTGCCCAATGCCATGGTACAAAGTCAACACTGGTTGACTTGTGTTGCATTGCGTTGTCCCTATGTTGACCAGTTTCCTTTTCCTCCTTCTCATCCTGCCCGCCCTTCGCCTCCTTCTTTTTCTCATTAAGTAGGATTCTTTATCTACCATTGAAAAATAAAAATACATGTAACTATAGTATGCATTTGCATAATTTCCATCTGATAATATCAATGATATGGAAAATGACATCCAATATTTCAAAAAGTAATTGCCTGTTTGATTTGACATTTTAGTTTCTTTAAAGAGCATGCAAGCATGAGACATGCATGCTACCTCTTTCATTGTTACTTAACACACTCATATAATCTTTTGTTTGAAGGTTGTGACATAGATACATGTGCATGTCTTGTACTGTATTCTTCCTAACTTCAACAATTATGACTTTGGAAATAAAAATCCAACACAACCAAACTACTCTGTCGGGCTGAGGAGCGTAGTGCTATACTTCACTAGCTCAAAAGCAGGATCATGTGGTGCAAGTCAAAATACATAATAGAATTTTAAAAAGTCAGTTTTCCAATTTGACATTGAGTCATTGTTCTGTTGGACACAACCGATCTATGGGATGAGTGACATTGCATTGGTCCCAAGGATGTTCAAAAGTTGCTCTTGTAACTATAAAAAAAATTACAGGTTACGTATTTGTTTTATTTATATTAACTATTGCTAGCATGACAAAGGACCAATCAATATTCTCACTATCTCTCAATCTTTGCTAGGGGGGAACAAGATTTTTACAAAAAATAAAATTTCTACCAAGTGTTATTTTTGTGTCAGGAACAGGAACCTTTAGGTATGTACTCTCTCATGTTATGTAAACTTTCATCGAAAAATTCCACCGAGAAGGTCATCGTTTTTGAGATATTGTATATTTCATGTAGTTTCACTGGTGACTGGAATAGTGACTGATGTTAAACAAAGGATTAGTGATGTTATGATTGACTTTTGTAGGTGTCACCCATCCCATAATAAAATTTTATGTGAATATATACTGTCTTCATTGTTTTTATCATGTTGTGCCTTGTTTCATGGCCATTTTGGTGTGTTATTTCTGCTTTTATGGGCATTTCTGCCATTTGGCGCCAAAAATGGCAAAAAACACATAATAGTCCACATCTACCCTTCCAAATAACAAAAATACCTGGGAGATGGATCATTTTTTATGTACTTCCAATTACTGAACTTTTTGTCTTATTTTATGGCAGTTTGTGGACAGCTACTATGGTTTCTGCAGGCGTTGCTGCCGTTTGAAGCCAAAAATCACCACATGCACATAAACACACAACAGGCCATATCTACCCTTCCTGATAACAAATACACCTGAGATATGGATCATTTTTGATGTATTTCTAATGAAAACTAGTGTTGAGCCAGATCTACGCTTCCAAACAGCAAAAAAACCTTATGACTTTGTGCCTTGTTTTGGTCAGAAGGAGACATATACGTTTCACTTATAAACCCAACATATCCTCATCAACATGCTAGTCAATGGTACTTTGACAATATTCCAACATGAATTGTCACTGTTCTGATGCTGATGAAGATGATGAGAACTATTCCTTTAGTTTATATTACTCTCTTATATCATAGACTTTGGGGCTTCAACGAAAAGAAAATATTGATAATAAAATGTAAATTTATCATCATCCTTGTAAGTTTAAGCTAATACATTTACAGGTTGCTCCCTGATTTGTGTTTGCTATTAACAAGATTTTAACACAGGGTCAGCATAATTATGAAAGCAATTGACAGTACATCCATGCAAATAATGAAGAGTGGAGTGCCTGAATATTCTAGGCATGTGTGTACTTCAATTTCCAAAGCGAATGCTAAATCTAAATTGAGACAGTGTGGTTGAATTGATTTTTGAATCAATTTTACAAGATTATTCAGAAAATTTTTGTGTGGCTTTCCTTTCCTGTTTCGTCCCCATTTGCTGTTTCACATGCTGCAGAACAAATAGAAGAAATTATTTGGCACGACATGAAAATCTGAAACAGTGTCACTGTATGACAAGTTTGGCAAATAATGGTTATAAAAAGTTAGGTGTGACATTGAAAATCCCTACTCCATTTAATTCAATATAGATCGGTTGGTATAACATTAAAAATACTTTTTCACATATTTAAATGTTGTTGTATGTACATAAATATCTACCCATAATTCATCCACTATCTTGAAACTCTATTTCCAGGAAATTCACAGCTGATAACTTGACTTTGATTTGGACAATAACTGAAACTTATACTGTAATTACCTTGTCAATATCATCCTATTTCATTTGTTACTAGATAATGATTTTGCTGGCTCTTCAAGCCCCAAGTGTCAAGATAATGTGAAATAGATTTTTTTCATTTGCCTGTGGAATTTTGCTGTGGTAGTTTGAATTGCTTTGGCCAAGAATGCATGGGAATGCAATTGTTAATATTTGGGCCAATTGAAAATAGGCTGGAATTATTTTCAAGTTTTAAATTAATATGTTTGTCAATGATGGTGGAGATGATAATGCCGTAAATTTTTTTCAACTAGACAATGTTAATTAATTTGTAACAATTAATTGATGACTACTTCATCAGATATTTGGTATGTGGGTTTCTTGCTGCATTGACCACTGATGTTAGCAAAGTGTGAGCAAGATGTTTCATCCTTCTCATAACTCCTCACAAATGCTTTCATTTTGACTTATGTTTGTTGCATATCCGATTGCCCACCCATCCATCCACCTTCCATGGGAGTCGGTTTTTGCTTGTTCTTATCATTCTCTTTGATTTTTCCAACAATCTTTCCTTCCACTCACCTGCCTTGTCATAGCCGCACTTGACTTCCATGCACCCCAGCTCTGATAGGCTCTGATGAGGTATATTTGTTGCCAACTGTGCTCCTATCCCACTCTGTTGTTCATCCCACTTGAAATATTGTTTCATAACTTTCTCCGTTGTTTTTCAAAAATGCTCACTGTTGAGTCTGCTCCTACATAAACAAGAGCATGCAAGAGATATGGGTTGGGTAATCAATGAATAATATAAAGTATCTGAAGTCGTGAGCAAAAATCACTTCATCTAATTCACATACCATTTTTGATGACCATATCAGTGCATGTGCCACAATCATCTGCTATTTAATTTGCTCCCCATCTTTTGATGGTTGTCAAGTCTGCTTCAAAATAAAGCAGAGTGTGCATGAGAAACAGCTCGGGATAAACAAGCAACAATCAATTGTTATTTAAAAGCATGAATTATTTTGCAAATTTCAATCACCTGTTTTCTCTCACACTGACCTGAGCCGTTTCGTCGCAAAAAATATCACGCAAAAATTATAGGTAGGAGGTTTGACAGGTGTCAAAGATTTTATTTTATGAGCTTATTTTGCTCCAATTGTGAGGATGGAAGGGCAGTGGAACTGCACTTCCAATCCTCACGATGCAACCAAAATTTGTGTGGATTCTACACACAATTGGTATGCTCATACCCTTCTCAAGGGTGTTCTCTTGCCTGGGGCTATGGACTTCTGTGTTGGGGAGTCCATGCCGTTGGGAGCAGCACAGTGGACTCCTGTGTTGGAGAGTCCATGCCTTTTGGATCAGGGGCAGAGGACTCTCTTCCTGGGGAGTCCTGAGAATGATCCTTTTGGCTGTATTTATTTTTATGGTCAGTTTTGGTCAGTTTCCCCAAAATGGTCACAAACAAATGGCTTATATAATATATTTAATCGAAGTTAGTGTCAACAAATATCAGAAAGCTACTGTTTTGAAACACATACTACAATGGCAATAACATACATTTTTATTCATGTCTGAATAAACTAATGGGTTATGTAAATCCTGGTCAGTAGGAGAGGGTAATAGTGAACACAAATTTTTGAACGAATTCAACAAATTCGTTAACATATTTTTTATTTATGTCTGTATATAATTTAAACTCACCTTTCTTACCTGCCGGCTAACAACCAGCCTGAAAGTATTCAAATTGTTATATACATAATCAAGTGGTATGCATATTCACATTCATACATGAATACTAAAAATGACATCTGTACTTCTTTATATATATGTTGGCCCCCGTACTGGCACCGTCCCAGTTCTAGCACTGGGCTCAAAAATTCTCCCAGTTGT